>JAHQIW010003212.1:0-402500 GCA_019055375.1 Parelaphostrongylus tenuis
CCCGCCACTGCCACTTCTTTTTTCTCTCCAAACCCAAGATCATAGAGCACGCTTGTGAGACAATTCTCAAGGCCGACTATCTATCAATCTTAGCATGCCTCAATATTTCCCAGTTTCTTCTTTGAGCCAAACACGAGATATTATATCATTTCTTTACTCAACAGCAACCGTTTCGGTAGTTCGCTTTTTTTAGAGCTTTGAAAGATAGAAATGTTCACAGTCCAATCGGTCAAACATCTCCATTACTCCTTCGAAAAAGCACCAGACCACATCAAGCAGAAAATCAACTTCATACACACTCACCGCTTTTTGTATTTGTTCCACTGGATGATTAAGTGGAGATCACCGTAAAGAAATAACATAGGCTCGTAATGCACCCCATCCATCAAAACAACAGTCTTATTTACTCAGTCATATCACGAATGATAACGAGGCATTCTTTCCTTGGGTTAGTAGCTGGACTGGTTTCGTTTATCCCTAATGCTTCTGAAATCTTTCGCGCTGAAATATTATCTTACTGCGAAAAGATGGTGACCTCTATGTCATAGTCTACCTGTGGTGCCTCTGTGCTCTATCTGTCCGTAGATGGGTATTTCGTCTAATGATGACACTTGTCAGCTAGGTGTTCTTTATGCGGGCATAGAGCGGCCTACCCGTCACGCCATTATATTTATCGTTGGACGCTTTGCAAGAGATTAGATAAACTGTTCTCACGCTCACGCGATCACCGCCTCTGCCGACTAGGACATATTTTGCGATCCTTCTATTATAAAGAGACGGTTCTTATTAGCGGTTACGAACTAATTGGCGTCTTATAATACTCCGTGTAATTCACTGCCAATTACCGATTGCTCTAAACCTGCTCTTTCTAAACAACGTTTTATAGCTAGTACTTATACTTTTTGAAAAGAACGAGAGGATGAACGCGATTCTCCCTTCATTCGGATTTTCGTTCGGAGGTGTGTTGTTTCCTTTAGGCTTATGACGAAAGTTAAAAATTCGTATCCGTTAGAAATGGCTATTCCTGAGCCAGTGCCACAGATTCTTATCTGCTCTTTCTCCGGTACACACATTGGCGGCTGTTTGAAAAATGTTCTTTACAAACGACAAAGATGGTGATTGCGTGAGCGTAGGAACAGTTTGCCTAATTTTCTTTTATCGACCGTTTTATTAAGACCTGCTCAAAATGATATAATCTGATAAGCGTACATGATGTTTTGAGCTATTAGGCCTACTGCTACATAGGTACCTGTCTCGCCCTATTGGGTGCTACTGATGAGTTTTCTAAAATCTTCTTCCATTTATTTTTTTAAAAATTACTGCTTCAATCTGTTCTTCATTTCAAATTGTGCTACTCATGTTGTATTCATAGAGAACGTTCTAGTAGCTTAGGTAGACATCTGAATAAAAATATAACAGTGTGCTCGCCATTTGAATGAAATGAGCTACCGCAAAGTGATGGAGCGACCACCACACGCTACAGTGTCGGTACAACATTTTGCAGAAAGTGCACGCACTCTGAAGCATTACCGACTTTTTAACTATTAGCTTCCATAGCGCTAACGTGGGAGTGTTGGTAAATCGGTGTTATTCATCGCAGTTGGATTAAATCTGTTTTGGACTTTTCGTTCGAATTGATTGGCTTCTTGACCTTCTTTGAGAGAATGGAATGCTGTGTCAATTGGACAAATTGTTTGCGTGCTAAATTTTGGAACAATAGATGAAAAATTATTGGTCTCACAGGGCTGACGGCTTTTATTTGGTGCTTTCCATTTTTTCGAGACACACAAAACAGAAAAAATCACGTTCAAAGTAGTAGAGTTCAATCAAAAATTTCGAAAATGAGTAGGATATTTCGTTTCACACATAGTTTGTGCACTACTAAATGAGACTCGCACCGGTAATGAGATGTTTAACAAAACATTTTACAATCTCTCGAGGTGCAGCTGTAGAGAGCTCTTAGAATTCATGGTCTACTCATCGTCAGCTGTGCAGTATTTCATAAACAAGAGAGTAACTGCTACTATCACTTACCTGCGGAAAGGTCAGAATCAAACGCAGTTCTTTCGTTGCTGCAAAATGCATTATAATTAACTTTGAAATTATGTTCTGGTTAAAAAAAAACAGTAAAACAATGAATTGATTTCCTTCCATGTTACATTACGTGAGAAGCCGTGGCTGCCATAAAAAGTGACTGGTAATCTTCAATAGTTTTTCCATTGCCATTTTTGAAACTGCAACTATTTTAGTTGAGCTTCGGAGTGCAATTCTCTCGGTTTCGATCTTCTTTTCCACGTGAAAAATGACCTGATTTTGTATTTCAGAACAGCAGCGACATTGCTTAAGAACAACTTTTAGTCTATATGACGTCGGAAGTGTGAGTTGACACGGAATGTCTAGACGCCATGACATGTTTCATCGAGCTCAACTTGTTCATTTCTTCCTAACCCAGCCACCTCAATGTTAGGCTTTCAAGGCGTTCTTTAAACTTTTTCTCGCGTTAAAAACCTCACGATGGCCTTGAAAGATGTATGATCTTCTCTAAAACTTTAGAGAGCTTGTTTATGTCGTCATTAGATTTTTACCTTTGTGTCCAGTCATAACATTAGGTTAATGCGTAGGTAAGGATTACGCTCAAGCCGGTATTCATCGACACATTAAGCTACAAGTGTCGAACTTGAGTCACAAGTTCTTCAATTACTACAATTTTGATACATAACTTCGTGATGAACAAAACATTGCCGCTGATTTTTCTGCACCGTCTGGTACAATTCCTTTTCAGTCTCATAAACGGCAAGAAGTAAGATACGCCTCATTGTCTTGACTAATCCGATAACGTCGAATCTTAGTAGCCACGCCCTCATAAGCAGTCCTCTATGGAAGAATTGCACCCACAAAAGTGCATTATAGGTGTAATTTGCCATTTTTGTCTAGGGTGATCAAGGATACCAGTGGATTCAAGTTTTGGTCCTTTTCGTGCTCGTCTTACACCCAGAGCGTAGCTTGTTTAACTTCAAATGCGGGAGCTGGATACTCACATATAGCATAACTGTCTCTCTCAGGAATATATGATAAAGTTTATTCAAATTCGTACGGCTCCCAACAGCTTCCGAGTACACACTAAGTCACTTGATTACAAACCTACTTGATTTGAAGCATCACAAGCTACTAATCTACGCAAGCTATATGAGGATTTTGAAACGGATTTTACCATTTTGCAACGATATCTTCGGCGTAAAGTAGTAATCGACAAAACAATATTTTCTTGCAAAATTGTTCATAGCTATTTTCCAAACGCCGCATAAACGTCGGAGGGGGGCCGCATGAGAGCGCAATTTGATAAACAAGAAATACAACCATCTTCCCATCGCTGCTGAAAATTTCTTATGAGATTGAGCATCAGCCATACAGAACGGATGGTGGACAAGCACAACATCTGCAGAAAATTGGATCCGGCTAAATGTAACAAAAGGTGTTTCTGAAAAATATTCTGTTTTTGAACTCATCTGCAATGACTGAAGTCGATATCTTCAAATCATCCAGTTAATTCTATTTGCGTCGAAATTCAGTACGATTAACGACTCAATTCGGCAGTTGTGCATGAGGAAATTAGCGCCATGTAAAGCGTTTATGTACGCCGTGGATGAGATAAAGAAAACAGAGAACAACTACGTCATCTTACCTAAGTTTTTGAGTCATCGCTGCCAGAATGTATGCTTCAGAAAGCTGGTCGCCATAAGAAATTTGAGAAATCGTTGAAAGGTGCCCAGATACGCAATGAGCTATACCGATAATCAATTATCAGAGCCGTAGCCGATTGCATTTTTTGCGACGTTAAGGGCACTACAAAAAGACCTTGTAATATGCTCTGATATCGTTATCATAAGAATGAACGTAAGATATGATTCCTACAGCAAGGAAAACTCACAAAGTTACTCCTTCATGCGATAGAGGAAAAAGGAAAAGCATACAGAGGTCTAATTGAGTCATTGGACGATCTGTGACATGACAGGTAGTGCCAATCAACAAGAACTAACATCGTAAGACAATTACTATGCTCATATAATCTTCTATAAAGTCTTGGTAAAAAAGTGCATTTGTTGGAAAGACACTGTATAAAATTGTAGGAAGTTTACTGTAGCAAAAGTGCTTGGCGTTAATTCAACTGGATTAACATTGAGGTGCTAAAGCACACTTTTTTTAATGTGGGGACTGGTCACCATAGAACTACTTGTTCGGTCGCAATTTATGTCTCTCAATTATAAGGGGCAATGATTCTTCAGTGCCGTCGCTGCCTTTGATATGTCAATCACACAATTGATAGAACGACAGTTGCTAGTTCTCATGTAGGAATTGTCGCTAACATTTCAGAAATGAGTGGAGAATTCCACGGTCCTTTCCGGTTATCCAAGGACAAATGAATTTTCAACGTTATTTGCTGGGCAAGGATTCTTCATAGTAGTGTTAGGAATCGTTCGAATGTTTAAATTTCCGGCTAGAGCAGTAGTCGGCCGATTTTTCGAAACACCCTTCTATAACTCCAAGTTTCAAAATAAGATTATGTTACACATCATCACGCTTTCTTTCATTATATCGCTTATATTTCGCCGGACAAAACTCCTTCCTAAGAGGTATAGAAATGTTGCTATAGCAGAATTCTCGGACAACTCGAAAACGTGCTTGCTTTGTGGAAAAGCTCTTTGGAGAGCGTTGCAAAAGGAAGAAATATTATGTTTTACACTTTGTCGAGCGGAGCTCTTTCTTTAGAATTCGATAGCGTTGGCATCAATGATCCAACACTGTCTTTTTTTTCTGGAAAGACCGATTCACTGGAGCGTAGCAGGGAAAATAAGATCGGGCCTCACATATCCCTTTGCGGACGATGAGGGTCAATAAAACCGTCACCTGGGCGCGCCGTTCGGATGGGCCACGAAGAATGGTGCGTACTACACCACAAATTCGTTTTGATAAAGCTTTCAGAGGAACATTGTCATCGAAAAAACTATGAAATATGATTGATAAGACTCCGTTATGAATGATTTTGGCAAGATTAACGCTAATGGTGTACAAAACATTTCCTTTTCAATGGAAAAAAACCGTATACCTTGCGAAAAGGATTATATTTCCAGCTGTTGGGCATTTTCTCATGCGTTCTTAATGCTTTTGTTGCCGATAGCGGCTGCCCCGCCAGACCTTCGACAGTTGGTTTTTGGCAGACAATGCGTTATAGCGTAAGTAAGAGTGCTGTGCAAAAACGAGCGTCGGTAGTGCAAGGTTAGCATACGCTCCCGGATAGAGTGAGATCTTCGTTTCGAATCCCCGGCTGACGCAAACGTTTTTGCACAGCACTCTACATATTAAAACTATATAGTTATGTTCCGATTCTTATAGACTTTTTACTAAGCGAACTTAGAACACTATTGATAGAACTTTGTAGGCGTATTCCTAAGAGATTAACTCTCAACTACCTCAAAAATTTTCGCTTTTCAAAACGATTCTGTCATGCAATAGCATTTCAAGAATTTTGATTGTGAGACTATGATTTATGACCCAAGAAGATGAATTCCACTAGATTATTAGTGTCCAGTCGATAGTTGAAATCAAGTGAACTTGACAAGGCATAACTTGTTTTTCAAATGGTTCGTTTCTTGAGCTGTAACAATCGAAATAAAATTTTGTGTCACATCTGAGAATTTTTCTCCGGATAAAGTTCTCTCATGTGAACAATTATCAATAGCCATTCGATAGTGCAAATCTCAGCGTTCTCAAGGCGTTTGTTGATTTTTAGAGAGGACTTCTTAGTGAGCTGTGCTAGTCAAAGAAGATTGGGTTGCGCACTCCAAGGGTGGGATTTCGCAAAATTGGCCCTCAGGTCACTGTGCTTTTAGCGCAGGAATCAAAAACATCCACGCGCAAATTACTTGAGGCACTTTGGATAAACACCAAAAACCCCGAAATGAATCGGGAAGACGAGTGCGTCACCATCACACAAGATCTCGCGCCCTTTCTTCGTTCTAATCTTTTGACCTGGCCTATGGTGACCTAGGCATATAAATAAAGATCCTTCGAATCATTCGAATAGGCTGATACTACATACGCCCAGGCTTTGAAAAAGGCCGGTTAGCCGGAATTGCTACGACTAGTTACCAACCTGGCGTCAGCTAATCAAGATAAGTTTTCTCGATTTTCATACATTATTTCTGATAAAAATAACCTTATTGAGGTGTGTTCTAGAATATCTGACCATTTATTGACATAGAAACGCCTCATGTTGACGACAAAAGTACAAATTTTATTAGAAAACTGCCACATCAGCCTTGGAGCCAAACGCGGGCAGGCTCTCTTCGTAGCTCTCTGGGAAGCCCGCCAAGCAAGAATGGCGCTGCCCGCTAAGGGATATTTTGCTCTGTGGAGGCGGGTCGACTGATCAACGCTCTGATAGGTTGGACATGTGGGGTAAAACTCGTTTCTGACCCGGACTTTTATATTCGCTTTCAATGAAACTTCATATATAACTATTGACTCAAATTCTACGAGATTTTATCTACACATTCATATGCTTTCATGCTTCCAGCGACATATACCGTGATAAAAATAAGGGCACAGCCGATGTAGAACAAAATTATCTTTTATGCCACTCCTGCGTAAAAGGTATTTTCGATAACCGACTACGTACGGCTTCTAGCCAGAGATTTGTACTTCCAAAGGTTTACTAACAATCTTAGGAAAATCTAATCCAGCAACTGAGGTCGAATATTCATTTATTCCCGGATAACCGAAGGGAGCCATTCCGCTTTACAATCTGCGCTGTTTACTTCTGAAATGTACTTTGCACAGTAAAAATTCTTTGAACGAAATAGACGGCCTGATGAGCCTTCAGCGCGGAATCAAACCCTCGGTAACGTGTGCGACGTAGAGCACTTCTTATTCCGCACGTGCTCTTATTCTAATCCAATAACGAATTCGTCGGAATCGAATTTAATACAATCTAATAAGATATTCCTAGGTCTTCCATGAAGTCTATTATGGCAGTCATACAGCGCAAGGGACGTGTTCGGCATCACAGCCTCGTTAGTTGCACGGTGCCCTTCAGTTCAGTGTTCCGCGTGGAGATATCCCTTATATAGAGGAATCGACATCGAGATATTTACGTGACTTGAAAGGCACTGTGGAAATGACGAGGCTATAATGCCGAAACACGTGCCCTGCAAAGTATGAGATGAGTGCCATAACACACCTCATAACAGCTCAAAATATGTTATCAGATTATACTGCTTTAGGCGGGTTCTCAAAGAGCGGTCAAAAAGGAAAGTATGACTGAATTACGTTACTTCATTCCTTTGAGTCATAACAATATTCGCTTAAAGCGTTATCTGAAATGGAAATTCTAGATTTACTCTAAAAACCAAAACAGCGAATGAATAGAGCTCATTGCCTGTTATAAAAAAAACAAGCTTTATACTCTAGATAATCATTCTTACTCACTTGCTGAGATGAGATAATCCAGTGAGAAGTCTGTAACCATTACATTAATACTATGAAACTACACTGGATAAAGCTCACTCACAAATTTTATCTCTCTGCACGTTGTTAAAAAGTTACAAAAAGGCCGCGTCTCATAATGAAGCCTTTGCTCAGCGTCACCCCACACGCAATCAGCACTTTCACTTCACTTTAACTTTCGATACATTGGCAGAATCATCAAAATATAGATTTTTTGTGACTCACCACGAGATCCTGATGACTCAGTGCAGATCATGATACTAAGACGCTATGAATCGGTTTTCCTGTTCTTTTCCGTTATTTGACAACAAATTGTGGAAAAATTTTTTTTCGAACAAAAGATTACTGTGAAATTTAGCAGTCATTCGAAAGCCCGAATATTGGGAAGCTGCCACAAGTGCTTGCTTCTTAAGAAGACTCTTTTTGAGGCGTTTTAGCACTAAAGTAAAGTAGTGTTTTACAAGTGATTCCCCTTTTTTATAAAGTTTTTGCGCGTTATAGCTCATTTTGTGACAGAACAGAACCTTCTACTCAAACTGCTGGCATTCGTTCTATTATTGAATCTCGCAAAATTCGAAAACGTGTATGTTTTCTGAGAAGGGATTTCACAACGCCGTAGCGAAAAGATAAATTTTGTGCATCATAGACGCGTACGTATTGCAAGACAAGCGTTTTTTATCTTAATTATGAGTAATTATTCGATATCGTACTTCTTCAGCGGCTCCAACGTAATGCTCAGATCTGAGAATTCGTCAGTGAACTTCGTACAGTGTAGTCTCATGGCATTAATATAATGGCTACTCACTCCGCAGAGGATTATGTCATCTCAGCAAATGTTTTGTGAAGATTACGTGAAGTACGAAACGCGCTTTTTATAATAAGCAAGAAACTCGAGTAATTAATTAATTTGGTGTTTGGAGAGGATCTGATATTTAATTTGAGTAATGACTCGAGCAGAGACCGTTTCGACCTGCAGGAATGAAAGAACAATAGTTGAAACAACTTCACTTTTTCACTCAAATAATTCCAAAAAAATGAATGTTTTCAGCCTAAACGAGGTTGGTACGCCAGGGCCATACACCGGTGTTTCGGAGGTTTCGGCCTCCTCGTCAGTGACCCCCGCCCCACATTAAGACCTGCATTGGAGTAATGAGGGAGGCGTATGTGGTATGTGGTGATGGCATAGTGTACAATGACACTGGTCCATCACCAATTTCAGTTGATGGAATTCGGCTGGTAGACCAAAACAATCCATAAAATCGACTGTTTTTGAAACCTCGTAATGAGCATTCATAATAAATCCAAAAAAAAAATGAATGTTTTAGCCTAAACGAGGTTGGCAAGCCAGGGCCATACTACCAGCCGAACTCCATCTACTGAAAGTGGTGATGGACCAGTGTCATTGTACACTATGCCATCACCACATAAAACATACGCCTCCCTCCTTGCTACAATGCAGGGCTTAATGTGGGGCGGGGGTCACTGACGAGGAGGCCGAAACCTGCGAAACAGCGGTGTAAGGTCCTGGCGTACCAACCTCGTTTAGGCTAAAAACATTAGTTTTTTTGGAATTATTTTGAATGTTCATAACGAGGTTTTAAAAACAGCCGATTTTATGGACTTTTTCACTATTAAACTAAATTAAGAGCGCGTGCGGAGCAGGAAGTGCTGTACGTCGCACACGTCATCGATGGTTTGATTCCGCGCTGAAGGCTCATCAGGCGATCTGTCCGGTCGGTAATTAATACAGGACTGGAAGGAAGGGAGGGTGAGCTGCACTGACTTGATACACTGATAGACTACAGCGAGTCAATGTTAATGCTAGATATGCATTTACTGACCTCAAATAAGCTGGGATTGAAGACGGAAGCACGCCTGCATTCCTTAGGGATTAGTGCACGTCTGGAAATTTGTCCTATCCTTTAGCCACTTATTTTCTAATCAATAAGGAACTCTGCTGCAGAAGATGATTTGAATTTCGTATTCTGAATAGCAGCGCTTCCAACGACCCTAAAATACCTCTCCATGCAATCTTCTTGTGGTCCTCGCTCAAAGCAAGGGTAGTGTGATAATGATAGAACATGTTTAAACCTTTTGTAAGGTCTAGCTGCTAGACAGGTGCCTGTTTCGTCCTTCACAAACTGCAGTAGCACAGTCCTTCTGTTCAGCTTATCTCATGAAGCTATACTCCTTTATGTAAAATTCGAAGCCGAGTGATAAATAACCGTAAGTCAGGTGACAGAATTTCCTAAAATTGCAAAGACCAACAGTCCAGCTTCTGGCTGCTAGAATAAATTATACCTCTCTATGTTAAATGTCATTTCAAAGATTTGCTTATTGTGCTATCATTCCAAAGGTGAACGACACAGTGTGTAAAGCGGAATTAAGATTCATTTCTGAAATGTTGACGAGAATGCCGTCTGTAAAGTAACACCGTTCGTTCTATCTCTTGCGTGAATGACATATTGAAGGCGCCTCTGGCACTGAAGAAACATCGTCACTGTTGCAATCTAACGACGTGAATTACAACAGAATAGGTGTTCCGTGATGTGACAGTCCTGCTTCAAAAACGTTCCGTGTTTTAGCATTCAAATGTCATTTTAGTAGAATAAACGCCAAGCAGTTTTGCTACAGTATCTTTCGTGCAATGTTATACAATGTCGTTCCGAGCAAACGTACTGCTGTTACAAAACTTTTATCGAAGGTTATTTGAAAATAGTTGCTTTTCGACGTCAGTTTGTTTATATTGCTATCACCTGTCATACCAGAGACCGTCTGATGACTCCACTAAACCTCTGTAAGCTTCTTCTTTTCCCCCTCCCCCCCCATCGCGTGAGGGAGTAACGGTGAGTGTTTTTCCACCTGTGAGATTGAAATCTTACACCCAGTCCTCTCACAAAGAAATCAGAGCATATTACCAGATCTTATTGTGTGCGCTTAACATCCCGAGAACTGCAGTCTGTTAAGGATCCGCTCAGCGGTAATCGGTAAACTCACTACGTATCTGGCTACCTTATATTTAAAAGCGTGGTTTGTATAACGGCATCCCCGACTTTCGATCGCTGACGGATGTCAGGATTTTGCTCTCTTCCTTCATCTGTAATTTCGGTGAACAGGTAGCATCAACCTTTTGACTGCATGCTTCATGAAAGCATATGATCTATTATTCTGCTTATAGCCACCAGGTTTGTGAGGCATACTATGGTATCAATGACCGTTAAATCGAAAATTTAACCAAGATGTTGCATATTTTCTGTTGCAAAGGAGAGTTTTGGCGCTTCTGCTCTCCAAGTAATTTAAGGGTCGAACAAACTCAGTTCATATCATCAAGGAACGTTACTTGTGCAAGCTTTTCGATTTGGTAGTTCATGACTCTTGCAAGGACAATGTACATCTGGCCACTACAATGGTTCTTAGTAGTCTACTGATGTATCACGCCAATGACCTTGTCCTCTCAGGCAATTCTGATACCAATTCGCTAGTTTCAAAAAAATGTATGGCTTTGTGAGCCTCTAGTGCGGTATGGCGCCATCGATGACTTGTGCGACACGGAGTACGTCTGACCACTGCACAGTGTATGTTTTCGTGGTCACCCAATGACAAAAATGTGAAAATCGAATTGAATGCAGTTTTCTTACTCTTGCAAACACAGCAATATTTTCCAAGAGCCTTGTTTTAAGAAAGAATTTCAAGTTTATATAAAACCTTGAACAGAGAATGAATCAAATTGATTACTTGTTGCATGAAAATAGCCTTCGAGCTTGCATATAATCCTTCCGAAGAATTTATTGAGATAAGATGAACCACTGAGAAGTTAGTGGCCATTACATGGATGACATTAGTCTACGATGTACAAAAAGTCTACCAACAGATTTTGTTTGCCTGCTTTCGTGGACTGACTATGACAAATTAGAGGCGTTTTATATGAAAGCCTTTACTCATTGTCATCCCACTTGTTTCTTTAACAACGTCCGCCTCATTTTGACACTCGATAACAAACTCATCAAGAAATAGGATTTTGATGACTAGCCACAAGACCTGATGACTCAGTGTAGCTCATCTTGTCCCGACCATTTCTGAAGTGATTTCCATAACCCTTCCTCACTGGGTAAACTCTTGTTGAAATCTCATCCTCTCTTATTTCTAAAACCTTCGGTGAATTCTGCAAAAGTCTCAATTTAGGCATCAGTCAGATCTCTTTTCAGTAAAGGACTACTAATAGAGGTATTAAATATGCCAGGTCAATAAATAGATCAAAGCTCCGCAAGCGCATTTTCTGCTATTCACAAATCTGCTGGAAGAGACATTTCACATCGATTGATACACTTCTTTTTTGTCGCTCAATTTTCTTCCTTTATAAACTTTCTCTTCCAAGTTCAGTGTTAATATTGGCGTCTTTCTCCATCACGAGAGTTTTATTCCTGAGATAGTTTCATTTTTATGTCTGAATTACAGAAACGAGATAGCATGAACCGAAATTGAGCCTCGCCGTCTAACGTTTAGGAAGTACTAAGGAGTTCGCAACTGCTATGGAAGCGAAATGATACTGACATACGAAACCTGCAACAATTCAAGTTTTACATTTTGTCTCTGCGCATTCTATAGAAATGCGAAATGATGGCGCTCCGTAGACATACACCTTGACCAGTAACTTGCAACCTTTGAAAAGTGGGCAAGAAAACCTCAGCTCATTGTCAAGCAATCATATTTTTAGGAAAATGCACTATAATACAATTCCTGATTTTCTTCTTTAAGTTAAACACGGGTGTTATATCAATCTTTATTTGACAGCTGACGTTTTGGCATTTCGCCTTCTTCAGAGCCTGGAAAGGTCAAATTGTCTGCAATCCAACCATTCAAACTTCACTTTTACTTCATTAGGAAAAGGAACACCAGACCTAGATTTCAATCGCATCATGCACAAAATCAACTCCAGCATTCGCAAAAAAACCATCAGCACAAAAATTGTGGAAGCACTTTGAATTAGCACCACCAATCCAACTATAAATCGCAGAGAGGAATGCCTCATTATCACTCGTCATATAAGTCAGTATATAAGACTTGTTTTGGTGGGTGAGGTGCATTACGAGCCTATGTGATCTCCTTCCGATGATCTCCACTTGAATCATTCAGTGGAACGCATATAAAAAGCGGTGAGTATGCTGATAGTTGATTTTGTGAATGATGCGGTTGAAATCTAAGTCTGGTGATCTTTTTCCTAAAGGTGTAAAAGTGAAGTTTGACTGATTGGATTGCGGACAATTTGACCTTCCCAGGCTCTGAAGAAGGCGAACTGCCAAAACGTCAGCTGTTGAATAAAGATTAATGTAACACCTCGTGTTTGGCTTGAAGAAGAAAATCAGGATTATATTGAAGCATGCCGAGGTTGATAGACAGTCAGTATTGGGACACTCAGTTTACTTTGTCATCTCAATGCATTAACAAATTTCATAGAGTTGAATTTTCCTGCCTCTCAACAAGATCTAACGCCTCAACATGGTTCCCCTTTTATACACGCTTTTTTCTTCCGTAAATGGTGGTTTTCTACTACCACCTCATTTCCCACTTTTCTGAATCCTTTATTAAAATTTTAGGTGTTACTCTAACTAGTCAACGGTCTCTTTGTCAACGAGAAAGATCTGACATGGGTAGAAGTCTCAAACACAACCACTCGCACGCGGCGCCCTCTTTGTCAACATAAAGGATCTGATAGAGGTACTATTTAGAAAGGTTAATGTAAGCGTCAGTGCTGAGCAAGTATGATTTCTGATTTTACGAATTTTACTGTCAAAAACGTTTCCAAAGTCAGTGTTCTGTCGGCTGAGAATTTTTCAACTCTGATAATGTCAGGATTTAATGCTGCAGCTTCTATAGACAACATTCTCCAAAATATAACGAATGTTGTCTACCTTTTTTCAGGTGTAAATCACTAATTTATATTGCTACACTAAATCCGTATATTCCGATTTCATAAACTATGCTTGTGATCGGGAGACAGTTGAACTTTCGATAAACTTTAGATCATGGTTACAGTAAGTGCTCGAACAATCTCGTGACTAGCGTGACATTAAAGACCTCTCCTTCTACTTTCGAATTAGTCACGCAATCTTGCTTATTTTGGTATTTAACCTTCTCACGTAGGCTAATTGTGAAAGTGTGCTCTGTAATCGTATTCTGGAGTCTCCAACCTTAGCTTCAACTATGTTTTACTCTAACCTCAAACCCGCCCCTTAATGACAAGCGGCCGAAGGTTGTAGCTAAGCGCTCTCTCTCCTCTCTCACTCCCTCTCTCTCTCTCTCTCTCATCCACTTGCTAATAACATCGACTACTGTTCTTCTTGTATACTTCCTATAATCTTCCTATACATTCCTGTATTCCTGTATAGCTGGTATTGTACTGTTATTATGAAGATAACGATAAGTCAGATACGACGACTTCGATACGCAAGCAACTGATAAAAGTCCTGCGTGGCCAAATCAATCAAACTGCACAAATTCTCTACTAACCTCGTTTTGCTACAGCATCACAAATGAGAAGGCTGATCCAAATTCAATACACTGAGAACGACAACAGACCCACGGTGCTGCCCCCCCCCCCTTTCCCCCCACTGCGCGCGTGACGGCGAGCAGTCCGCAGTGACGAGTGCGTCATGCTGCTGTATCTCGTGACGAGGCAACCGTCATTGCCGGCTGCTTCCTGCGGCTCGCGCGACAAGGAAGGGATAGCGCCGTGAATCCGTCGTACTCGATGTGTTAACAGTCTGACGCCCATCACTAAAGGAAACATTTTACATGGAAATACACTTGTCTTGGTATCGTTTTGTAAGCCTCATCCCACTAATGAATAATGCAGTGTGTGAAAGCTGGATTTTATTAATTACAAACAAGTTAGAGTTCTAAACAAGAGCATAATAACTTTCATTCCGTCTGCAAAGCGCATGATGAACTAAAACACCGTCAGCGCTGTTAGATCACGGGCTCTGTCAAGAATTTATTATGAGGAGTGATTAAATCTGGATGAGCAGTTCCGCATTCTAGCCGCCTTGTGCCGTTTTATTCAGATTGTTGGACGACGAACGATTTCGCCTCAGTGTTTTCACTGCGCGTCATTTATGATTCGAAACTTCTTTCAACATGATGGTGATTAAGTAAAAGAATTTCAACCACTGTTTTTGCAAAACTGCTTCAGAGATTATCATGTGAACTGAGCTGCTTCAGTGAGCTGATATGAGTGAATTCCATAAAGCATTCAACTTATAGTTTTTGTAACCACAGTGGTATTATGATTACTTTAGAAAATTTACGGTATGATAAGAAATCCCAAGATCGACTGTCTATCAACCTCGGCATGTTTCAGTAATGATAGAAGCTAGGTTTGCCCACTAATCGCTAACGAATTTATGGTATTTGGAACATTTAGTTAATCCCTTCAATCAAAGCACTCAAGAAAAATGACGAACCTAGTTGTCGAAATGTACTACCTTCTTGTTCGCCAAGTAGTAACAAAGGTCTTTCTAATTACAGGGATGGGCATCTACCCTTTCGACTTACCTACTAAAAGATAAATCAACCACTCTTCTTTTAATTCTTACCTAAATCAAACAGAGATTGTACTATATTCTCTGTGATGCCGAGTCACTTAGGTACGTCTAGAGTTGTGTCTAAAAGTTCAGAGCAGGCCGCCATTTTATTTGTACTGTGTTTCATTTCATTCTATTCCATTCGTCTCGAAGTGTCGACTGCGAAGGCCAACATCGCGTGGAGAAGAAGTGCTCTAGACACTGCAGGCGCATAGATGTTGCTTCGCGGAAGGCGAAGTCGTCGTATAGCCAAAACAAAGACTTATAATAACCTCTTTAAGTCTTTCAGCGCAACAAAACTGGCTGCTTATATCGAATGATATAAGGCGGATATGAACATCGCTTGTTCTTAAGTATATGGCGTGCCACGAATACACAATAGTGCCTGCAAATGCGATATTTAAAACACGTTAGACCATTTTCAAGTTCTCACCGCTTTTTAGGACTCATTACGTGAGTTGAATGACAGAGCTACAGAGCGACCATCATAGTGGACGAAACACGGGTATCGGGCTGTACAAGAGCCTTTACCAGACCACATGACGTGTTGGCTCATGTAATAATGAAAGGACGTCGTTCCATAGGGAATTTTTGTTAACTGCCGGAGTGTTGAAGAGCGGGGCCAGCCCGCGCGCGCCGCGACGAGCATCACAACCGCTCGGCTACGGGGCCCTATTTAGATTAGTAAGCAATGAAGACTCAGGAATTCCATTTCATAGATAATCATTCTACGTTTTCTGCGGAACAGCAAGAGGGGTTGAGAAGGAAGTAATAGACTTGAAAATGATGTAGAAGGGCGATGAATACCGTGTTTACGGGCACAATAGTGTATTCAGGTGTGTTGTGTCTAATAACAAAAAATATCCATGCCCTTCTTGAGCTGCTGAACTTCAGTATGGAACTGCACTCCAACTGATGAGCATAAATGACGATGTCATAAAACTTCATTGTGACTAGCTTTATGACTCATTCGCCTTCATCGAAATCTTGACGATCCGAATTTGGTGACTACGAAAATGCCCGTTCGTGATGTTGGCCTTCGCTCTTGCGTCGTAAGATGAAGCACATCACAAACAAAGTGGCGCCTGACCTAACATTTTATGCAGTTTTCAAGACATGTTTATGTGAATTGACTTCACAAAGGATTAAGGGAGGTCGCTGTCTTAATATCGACAAAAAATGTCTGCTCCGTTGATGACAATTCATACTTTTGTGGGCGGCCTATCACTGGCTGGCATTTGATAAGACAACAACGGCGCTTGCATACAAAATCGTTTTGAGAAGATCTGTAAATACATCAAGATCTCGAGTTATCGCTGAGATTGCTTAGTAGAATGGCTTATTTTCTTCACACACTAATTTTGATCAAGAAATCGCCTTTCTTCAAATGATAGGTCATTTACTATCAGGTGAAGATAAAGCCAATACTTGTTCACACTTATCCACCGAGCGCTTCTATCAGAGAAGCGATAAACTTTTCTTATTCTCATAGTTCAGCTTGTAATCAATGTTTGCAATTGAAACAAAACCTTGTCTTACAAAGCCATAAGTTTAGTAAACCACATCGATGCTGGTGTGTTTTCAAAAACTATTGATAAAACACTATACAGGTTTCACTCAAATAGCGCAGTGAAACAGCTTTGCTAATTTTATATCGATAAAACATTTATACACAACAGTGGTATAAAATCTCTGAATTGGTTTTGTATCATTTTGGAAAAAGTGGAGTATCATATGAAAACGCAAGGAGAATACTGTAGCAAAATTGTTTGTCACTCGGCGATTCAAATTTAATAAAACGTCTCTGAACGAAAGACGAAATTCAGAAATGCTTATTCAGCTTCGATTATTGTTGGTGGGAATTCATTACAGTGACTATGACTGATACAGCTCTACCGGCAATCTCCATTTATAGCTCGCGTAACAGAAAAAACGGAATACACTATGTTTGTAATGTTGAGATTTTAGCTAAGTTGTTAGAAAATTGGTGAAACTTTCAATTTCACACATTACATTACTCTCCACTGGGATGGCTTCTATAGAGAGAAAGAAAGTGTTCTAAAAGGACTTATGTGAATGACGGCCTCTAGCTGAAAAGCTTATTTTATATGCGATGTCCAAGCACTAGAATACTGCAAAGCACTTTTAATAACTGGAGAACAAGTTTTGCTTATGTATATCAACAGAATTGTTGAAATCGTACTGAATGCAGGCTTGCGTGATAGTCCTCTTTCTGCTGGAAATAAACCTGTGCTGAAGCAAAGAAAATCATGAAACCTCAATATTTTCAAATTTAGCAAATTAACTTCCACTCACATCGCTCGCGTTGATCAAACAAGAAAGCGTGGTGGGCGGAATGTGTTAACACGGAATCACTGAATTTGCAAATAGAAATTTACTGAAATAGTATGTAGTATGAGTAGTTGTGTAGTATAGAGAAGCAAAGAGAATAGTGTAGCGAAACTGTTCGTCGCTCAGCACTTCAAATATAATAAAGCGTCATTGAACATTAGAAACAGTATTGCTTATTCAGCTTCGATCACTGACGATAAAAAAATTATAGAGACTGTGATCATAAAGCGCTACCGGTAATTTCGATTTATCACTCGTGTAATAGGCGAAACAGAGTATACCATGTTTCTGATATCGAGGGTTTGGTTAAGTTGTTGGAAAATTTCAATTTCGCACGTTACATCACTCCTCACTGGGATGGTATCCGCAGAGTGAAAGAAAAGTGTTCTAAAACTATTTTTAATTCACATAAGTTGCCTCCAGCAGCAGAATTTTTCAGAATGCGATGTTCACGCAGTGGTGTACTGCACAGCACATTCAATAAATGGATAACAGATTCTGCTTTCATCCATCAATAAAATTATCAAAATCGTAGTAAATGCAGTCTTGTGTCTCTTCCTCTTCCTACAGGATTCAGCAATATTGCTTTGAAGTGTTGCATGGAGTAAAAATTTGCGAATTACGTTGAAAACACAGACTATTAAACTAACTAAGTTGATCACCTTTAGAAACTTAACACCGCAACCTCCCAGATTATTGTCTTTAACATTTGCTGAAAAGGAGACAAGCCACTGAAGAGTTTGTGCCCAATAGATAGGCGGAGTGATACTTCACTGAACGGAATGTCCAACAAATAAAACGACAATTTTGTTTTGCCTACACATCATGGAAAAAATGTTTGAAGTTTGCGACTTCCATCTTAACTTGTAACACTTGAAAAAGCGAGTTAAGAGGCCTCATCTCAGTTTCTTAACGATAATGCTTTAGAGTACGTCCAATTTCCTTTCTCACTTCAATATTTTGGCAAATTCACCAAATACGTCATCACTGCGTCTCACAATAGTTTCTGTTCCTCAATGCGATTGATTTGCTTCGACACTTCTGGACCCAGCTCCATCGTTTTGCTGGTGGATTTTTGGGGTCATCTTACTTCCTGTCTAGATCTAAATCTTTTCGTAAAATTCTGTGGCTAGGCTATTAATCTTCTTCTCTGTCAATAAAGGGATTTCATGAGGGTATAACACTGGAGAAGCTGATAAGAACATTGTTGAGCAGATAAGACTTCTAATCTTTGAAATTTATTGTCATAAAAGTGTAATTGTCGCAATTTCGTTTTTTTTTTTTGGAAGGTCGAGATTTGATGCGGCCTCATCACAAATAGGGAAGCGGAACAAAAATTCACTCGTACCGCCCAACGAACGGTGCATTCACTAAAACTTCAGTGTAAGTGGTCTCTTCCACACAGCTTATTGTCAATTAACATCTGACTTGTATTTCATTCCTCTGTTTCCAAAATAGAGGTAAATTTCACAAATATGCTCATAAGTTTTGCTTCAAATTAGGAGTATAAGGAACTCTTGAAGCTTTTGGAAAATTCAGAAAGCTGCCAAGGTGACGTTACCCAGTTATATGTGCTGAGAAGCAAAATCCGTTGTTGGGCAAACAATCTGAACGCTGTAAAATTTCAAAAGAGAACCTCTGTCACATCCTCGGCATGAGTGCTGAAATTGCAGAATTTCTTATTAGTGTCCACTTAGATTTGAGAGAGGAAGACCAACCTCGGGCAAATTTTAGCCAAAGAAAAGGACAGTTGTATAATTTGTTTTCGTTCAAGTTCCCAATAGTTTAAACTTTTTTGGGAGCCGAAAGTGTACATGACCATGCCTTCGATCGATCCCTATGTAATTTCGCTGCTAGCCACGATTTCGACAGTGTTTGGATGCGGCACGATACCCACAGGTCAAGGTAATGAGTAGAAGACTGCTATAATACTATAAAGGTTTCCATCCTCAGATAGCAGTTCATGAACCTAAATCAGAAAAAAATATCAGACGTTTCACGTTTCACCAACGCTTAAAAATCGTCGCGATGTGAGCTTTTTGATGGAACGACTTTGAATTTTATGCAAGAAAATAGTAAACCTTGAAATCATTGAACATAGTAATTTGTTCTTCAATTTCTCCGCAAGAACTAAGCGATTTCATTGAAGCAAAGGCAGTAAACTTCACCGTCACCGGCTTCACTCTGCCTGTAGCTATGGTGTACAGCGAAAAGCCCGAAGTTTTAGCTAAACACCCTGGTATCGCACCTAGCAGGAAAGGAGCTTGGACATTTGTGAAACGTCTTGTGAAGCAGACTGTGAGTTTGTAACTCTTGGACTTCGATTTTTTTCTTACTTATTCTTGGAGATATTCGAAGTGGAGCTTTGACATTATAACAATTCACTGGACTCCCAATATTTTTATGACTTGCACAGCCCCATGAAATTCGAACAAAGCTTCCGATCCTATTCTACTATCTAATGGAAAAATTTCTTTTCAGGTCCTTGATGCTCTCAGAAACCAAGGTCGCAGCGCACTTCTTCCTGATGCTGTAATAGGACCATTTTGGATCAAATGACTGTTAGAATCCGTTACAATCCAATGTCGTGTCAGTTTTTTTATAGCTTTTCATGAAAACTTTACAGTACTCAGTGTGCTAAGAGCACATGTGGCGCAATGGTTAGAAGCGCTCTGCGTCGCACACGAGGTTAATCGTCGATCTCGTGCTCATGTTTCACCAAGCCATCCGTACCTCCGGAGTTGGTAAATTGGTACCGGACAAGTCTCAGACTTCTCTGGGAGGATAGACAGCACACACTCGGTTCAGCGAGAGGCCACCGCAGGTCATTGTAAAGACCAGATATGCATTCAGTTACTTCAAAGGAAGCTGAAAAATGAAGACCAATGCAGGCCGCATCCCTTAGGCATTAATCAAGCCGGGAGGTTTGTCCTTCAGCTTTATGCAGAGTGTCGCGATGTAAGACTTTAAGAGACGAAAAAAACAGTGCTAAAAAACCCATTTAGTTTTCTTCTCAAATTTCTTGCTGTTTTAGAAGGAGGTTTCTTATTAGTATTCATAGTTTCTTGCAGGCGACAAGATGAAAGTGGGGTGCATCATTGTCGACAATACGGTGACGGCACTTTGCCCCAAAATGAGAAATGGTGCTTGTGTGCGAGACAGATATGTAGAAGATCCTCCTCAGCACTTGTCCATTTTAGGAACACTCTCGGTTTGAACTGTTTTCTTTATCCACAATTCCTTTTTATATAAAAAAAACTTTGTAGACCACGAACATCATCATGGCAAATTGGTCGACGGCAATGTGGCAAAATGTAGTGAACAGGGCGATTCGAATGCTAGCAACAGATCCATTTAGAACGCACTTCTACCCGGCTTTTGCCACTATAGACGACATCTCAACCTGAACTGCGATGTGCTCAAGATAAACACTTTCACTTGATCGATATTTGTTGTAGCACTATAGCAACAATAAAGTGGCAAATCACATGGCTGTTGAGTGGACAGAGTAGTAAAGTAAATTACATTGAGCTGCACAATGTGTCGCTGAATGGCCACCATGGATCTTCTTCAGGATTAAATATTATTTCTTTCTACTTCTAAGAACCGAACAATAGAATGATTGTCTCAAGAAGCCAATTCATCACACCATTTGCGGTCCCACGGAAAATATACACTGAACACTTGTGCATCGCATACCGTTCAGTAGAGAAACGCGCTGAGTGGAATGTGTTGAAATACAACTACTCATCTCACCAATAGGAATTGCCGAAAAAAATTTTCACCGTTTGTGATACCAGAAATTGCCCCATATTTGCTTCACTGCAGATTATAAAGAAGCTAAACGGATCACGAATGCAAGGATGAATATAGTAAGAGGTTTAGCGTGGATAATTGGAAAGCGGTCTTCTGTAACAGCAAATTGAAGTGAACTTGTGTATAAGTAGGTTGTTTCCTACAATCACTATAAAATTGGTTAGCAAGATCAATCCTGTCGATCTGGAGCATATCTCAAAAAAAGATTTTGAGAGCGATAAATACAAAACTTTTAGTTGTATAAGGCATTCTTGACCTTCTCCATATTTACCTTTGCCACGTTGAACGTTGTAGTCATGCACTTGATGAGTGATAATGAACTTTGTATTACATATAGTAATCTCAAAACTATTTACAGAGGATATATTAAATCTCAAAACTATTTACGGAGGATGTATTAGGATTTATCGCCATCATGCGTGGAAGTGATACAAAGCTATTACGACCAGGACATTGATAAAATTTCGATATTCATTTGAGTGAAAGCAGTTTTTTGGAAGAATTTTCATAGTTCACAAATTTTAGTTGGTGTTCTATAATATGGCAAATTTCTCATTCACTTAAAAAAGGATAAAGCTCTCGGCGTTGACCAATCCCTGAGGGATGCGCCATGCATTCGACTTCAATTTTTAACTTCGTTTGAGGTGATTGAATGCATATCTGGCCTTTACAATGACTCGCCGTAGCCTCCCGCTAAACCGAGTCAGTGCTGCTTATCCTCCCAGACAACTCTGAGACCTGTCTGGTACCGATTTACCGACCACGGACGGATGGATGGCTTGGTGAGCCATGAGCTAGAGTTCGAACCATTGACCTCGTATGCGACGCAGAGCACCTCTAACCTTTGCGCTACATGCGCTCTTCATTCACATTAGTAGCCATGACATTAAGGACACATATCGAAAAGAATCCACAAAAAGTCGTGTGTGATGCAGTGGTCAGAGATGCGCTGTTACGCACTGGTCGATAGTTAGACCACGCAATCAGGGTTTACCATGCCTTCCATCCCTACTGGTTCGGCGAATTCACATCAGACTTTTTTGAGAGGACTGCAACACTGATATGATGCATTGGCAGAGCTTATTGCAAGTAATTGTAAAGGCTAGATATGTAAAGAAAACTTCAAACAATGTTTGATGAAGTCGAATGGACGGCGCAGGCGTCATGGGCTGATCAGAGCTAAGAACTTTATCTCTTATCGTTTATCGCGGTCAGATCTATCGCAATTGCGATAAGGCTGAGCAACCGAATTGCTTGTAGTAGCTTTGAGCCAAATTACCATCAAAATCGATATGATGTGCATCATCTAGGACCAGGATAGAGGGACTGTGAACATGACAGTACTGTAAAGGAGACTGTGCTTACCGCTGCATGGATATGATTATAATGGGTGCCATTACTCAATACTACTATGGTCTCTAACCAAGCTGTGCTATCATCATTAAGAGCGTTTTGAAAACTCTCATTTGTTCAGTTGAGTATTTGCCATAGCAGTACGTTTCAACTATCTTGAATACTCACCGTGTTCTGATGTTTATTAGTCGACTAGTCAATATGTGGACCAGCCGCACTGAGTGTTACATTGGCTAGGAAATATGTGTCTGTCTCTGATCCACAAAAATCTACCTAAGATATGGCGTAAGTGACAAGTGATGACAAAGCATTCATCTTTCCAATTCATATTTGGATTTCTGATATAAATCCTAAATTCCTCAGAGATTTTGCGCGCTGAGGCTCTTTGTTCCTGTACCACGATCGATAATTCTACTCAAAAGTTTACCTCCTCAGGCATTAGTGCCCTATGTCTAGTAGTTTTCAGATCAATTTTATGCCTGTTGTCTAGGTGTTCTTTGATACGGACAAAGAAGGGTGTTTCTTTTCTCGGATTTATTCGCCGCCGGTTTTGCGGAGTACACTGTACCTATGCTCATGCAATCACCGTCTCCACCATTGAAGCATATTAAGCATCCCTTCGCTGTGCATAGACTGTCGTATGGGCGGTTGCGAACTAATTGATTCCTCAGATTATTTGGTGGTATTTCTAAATCGTTGCCGATTGCTCCAAGTCTGTCCTTTACAAATACTGCTTCAGAGCTATTACTATTTCGTTTAAGAAGAAAGGGAAGAATTAGTCGTACCATGCTTTCGTTGAAGCCATCATTTGTGAGCGCGTCATTTTGTTTAGATCTGCATCGAGAAGATACAGTTTCTTGGCCATTGGAAATGTCTATAGTCTAAGCCATTTCAAAAAATTTTACCTTCTGATTCTCTCCAGCACCTTTCTACTGTGGAAAAATTGTTTGTAATCAAGGTTCTGCTATATAATACCCACGAATCAGCTGAAAAGTTGAAGCAACACAATTCTGAAGCAAATGTTATCTTTTTTTTTGTCACTTAAACGTTCTATGAAAATCGTTGCAAAAGGAAATCTTGGTATCAAAGCGGTATTTTACAAGATGTCAAACGATTCGAAGTAGATAGACTTTTTTCGATAAAGCAATCGCTATATGACAGCCGCGAATGAGTTCATTTTGGAACTATGTAATTTTCTCGTTGAAACAAGGAAAATTTTTGGAAACATGGTTATATTCTTAATAAAAAGGCATTGTGCAAGTCTCTTTTGTGGCATTGCAACATTCAATGGAAATAATGTCCTCTCATACCACAGTTCACCAAGAAAATATTTTCATATATAACAAGCAAATGCAAAAATCCCGTTGCGCGCGACGCTTGACGTCCAAACGGTGGCACATGTTTTTGTCACTCCAGACTCAAATGGTTCAAAAAAGAAGAGGTCTTAGAAACTTTGTGGTGTATGCGCTTTCGAATAGTTTGACTTGAATGTTCGAAAATGGGTGGCAACTTTCTTTTGGCATCTTATCGGTGAGTTTTATGTAAGTGTTCATTCACTCAACACATGCCCTCTACTCTTGTTTTGAGCTGATGATGAAATATTCATCTCTATATGCACACTAAAGAAACGACCGCAGATCGATTACTGGAGCTTCTCCTTTGGACATGAAGGTAATATTTACAACATTTGAAGCCTGTCGCTGACTCGTCGTGAACCCTCTCATTTGTGCCACTTTCCTCTTTGCGATCTAAATATTAAAGAGTCTAGAAACTATTACAATCGGTACATCTCCGCTTCATCTACAAGAATTCAATCCTATTGCTTCTCGGCGTTGTACAAAAAAATTTAAGGGTGAATTGCGAAACGAATTGATCTGCACGACTTGGAAGACGGAAACTCGAAGTCATCATCGGTTACGCACGTGATGATTGTGCTCAACGTAGACGAATAAAAATCATCTGTTTGTTCTTAGGTGACTGGAACGTGATCCAATAGCTGTCTAGCCATTACAGTTTAAAAACTATGCTCTTATTCAAAATAATTCCAAAAAAGAATGTCTAAAGCCTAAACGAGGTTGGTACGTCAGGGCCACCTGTAGTGGTTGCAGTAGTGAATGCCCCGTCGAATGCTATGTGTTAGTATACCTGCCACGCGGATTAATTTATTAGGAATAACAGCAGAATAAATCGCTAATAGAAAACAACCTAAAATAAACAATAATTACATATAATACATCCATCCGCCAACCAATCCAGTTGGCGGTTCAAAGGGCATATTTCGCAACAGTCGTTAAATCAACACATTGTAGTGTCTCGACTAGTAGCTATTTCGTAACATGAGTAGTATGTCAGCGTGAATCAAATACATGAGGACAAAGAGTGAGAACTAATTGTAGTCTGCTTAAAAGGTTTGCAAACGTCAATCAGGAGACGGGGGAATTAGGGAGGCTATCGTGGTCGCCCCGGAATTACGAAACCCCAGGGCGGTATGGCGGGTCGACGATGTGTGAGTATCATAGTCGTCATAAGTCATATAAGTCTCACACTGTATGTTCGAGATCGTCTCACGAGCCCGCTTCCCATCCCTAGGGGTGAGTCGCCCACGACCCCCACCACTGGGCACGTCTCCGTGACCTGGGTTTGCAATCACAATGTCTAGTACGTCATCGAGCAATCAATCCGCAAGTAGAAGGTGGTGAACATAATTACGTCTTATGGACAAAGTCAGCAATTGGCAACTGAACTAGGCCACATCGAATCATAAACAATAATTGTAGACGATCGATAAGCTAAAGGGAGAAGGTAACGAATACGAAGACGAAACGTAACCCGGCGGCCGCACGGACCAGTTGAAGGCGCTCGACTCTCGTCGTCGGCGGCCCATGGATTGCGAAACTCCAGTCCATGCTGCGCACCAGTCCTCCCATAGTGCAACGCCGCCCCTCGCATCCAACTTTACCTTAACAATCGAACTCGTTATGTTATTACTCATATAGAAAGATAATATAAAAATAGCAATGAATGTTGCATGAGTTGCTATACCACCATACACCGGTGTTTCGGAGGTTATGTCCTCTTTGTCAGTGACCTCCGCTCCACATTGAGCCCTTCACCGGTGTATGGTGACCCTGACGTACCAACCTCGTTTATGCTTTAGACGTTCTTTTTTGGAATTATTTTGAATGCTTATTGCGAGGTTTTAAAAACAGTCGATCTCATGGGTCAATTACGCTCTTATTGTTGGTCCGTCTACACAATTGATGACGGGCCCAACTTTAGATAATAGTCAAGCCATAAGCATAAAGGTGTCTGCGAAAAAAAAATCAATTTTATCAAAGCTTGATGCAAATAATCATCGTTTGATTGAGGTAAAGATCTCTTTCACCACAGTAAAGTATGGGTGGACACTCAGTTTATAACGTCATATAAAAAGGTACTGTATGAGGTTGACACAAATGCTTATAAAAATTTGTATGATCATAATATTCTGAGAGAATACTATTAGGCACCCCAAACTACATGGAAATAACCTTCACAATATGCATAAAATTGAAAAGCATGTCCACGATTGCTACACTAGAATGGCCGTCGTGTTGATGATGTTCCTGCAATAAAAATTGCTTGAAAAATTGTTGATTACCTTAGTTTATAAAAATACAACAGTGACGTTTTTTCCCCCGATATTTGTCGAAAACAAAATATTGCACTGGAAGCGGCAAGTGAATGTTTGCGAAACTGCCCGCCGCTCAGCAATCAAATTTTGAGGACACGGAGATGGTTACTCAGCCATATTTACAGCTCATTAAAAACCTCATATTTTCGTCGACCAAACAGTGATGACATGTCTTTAAATTCGCTAATCATATGCAAATAAAACATAATACATTGCTTTCAAATCGGTAAAATCTCCTTAACACACTTAATTTGTTAGAAATCTGTGCTTTGTATGACGCTCAATGTGACTCGCTTTTTAGCGCTCGGAAACGTTTTGAAAACAATTTCCAATTCCAGACCAGTGGATCCTGGCTAAAGAACTTGAGAGACTAACATACTGCAAACAAGAAAATCGAAATTTACATTTCTACATCCTACTAGTGAAATTGCTGGACTACCAATGAGCAGTCATTCATGTAAGCGAACACTACGCCTGAGCGTTGGAGCAGGGCAAAATCACAAAATGTGTCCGATTGATGTTCTGCGCAACACTTAGAGCATAGTCCAATCTCAGCGCGATACTCTATCCACTATTGAATTAGTTACCACTAAATGATAACGAAAAGGTTAAATAATTTTTTGGGATCGTCACTCTGTTATTCGACTCACACAATGAGTCCTGAAAAGCGGGAAGGACTCGAAAATGGCTTCAATGAGCTTTGAATATCGCATTTGCAGACACTATGTGTATTCGTACTCCGCCATATACATAAGTACAAACGACGTTCATATTTGCTTTTTATCCTTCGATATGGGCATAAATATTTGTTTCATTGGTAGATTTATATAGAATGTTGTCAATCTTTATTTTCGCTATACGACGGTTCCATCCTCCTCGAAGCCACATCTATTCAACTGCAGTGCCTAGAGCACTTGTCCTCCACGCAGTGTTGACCTTCACAGCCGGTACATCGAGACGAATCGAATAGAGTGAAACACAGCACAAATCAAGTAGTGTCCTAGCCTCAAACTTTTACGCACGACTCTAATCATACCTAAGTGACTCGACATCACAGAGAATAGAACACAATCTCTGTTTGATTTAGGTTAAAGTTAAAAGTAGAGTGGTTTTTTTCCAACAGGTAAATCGATAAGGTAGATGTCCATCCCTGTAATTGGACGGGCATTTAATATTACCTGGAGAAGAGGAAGCTAGTACATCTCGACAATTCAGTTCGTCATTTTTCTTGAGTGCTCCGATTGAAGGAATCAACTAAATCTTCCAAGTACCGTAAAATCTCTAGTGATTAATTAGAAAACCTAGCTCATACCAAACCGTAAAATTTCAAAATAAATTGTTACTGTGATTAGAAAAACTATCAAATGAATACTTCATAGTAACGCACACGTATTAGCGCAGTGAAGCATCTCACTTGACATGATTACCTCTAAGACAATTTTGCACAAACACTGGTTGAAATTCTTTAACTTGATTCAGCAACATGTTGAAGGAAGTTGCGTATCGTAAATGAAGCGCAGGGAGGATGATGAGGGGAAACTATTCGACACTCGACAATCTAAAAAAACGGCACAAGGCTGTTAAAATACGGAACTGCTCATCCAGCTTCAATCATTACTCATAACAAATTCATGACAGGTCTCATGATCCTACAAACGCTGACGGTGCTTTCAATTTACCATTCGCTTAGCAGGCGCATAAAAAGTTCTCATGTTCTTAGTTTTAGAACTCCAACATGTTTGGAATGAGTAAAATCCAACTTCCACACGCTGCATCATTCATTACAGGGATGAAGCCTTGCAAAACGAAACCAGGACAAGTGAGTATTCGTTTAATATGCTTTCTTAGTAAAGATTTCCTCAATATCATGACGTTGAAACCATGGCATAATGCACAGCGATTTCATGAACTGGCGAACGAGTTCTCCTGTTAACTACTAACAGGAGTTGATTTTGAGATCAAAGTCACCATCCTTGCGCAAGAACAAAAAAACATCAGCACGAAAAATTCTGGAAGCCCTTTGGATTACATCATCAATCCAACTATAAACCGCAGGGAGGAATTCCACGTTATCGCTAGTGATTTTAGTCAGCATGTATGACTGTTGTTTTGATGGGTAGGTTGCGTTACGAGCCTATGTGATGTTCTTCCGGTGATCTCCACTTGAATCAATCAGTAAAACACGTTTGGAAAGCGGTGAGTATATTGAGACTTGATTTTGTGCTTGACGAGATTGAAATCAGGTCTGGTAATTTTTACAAAAGGATTAATGGAGGTGTGTGACTAATTGGACCGTAGACAGATTGACCTTTCCATTCTCTAAAGAAAGCGAACTGCCGAAACGTCAACTGTTGAATAAATATTATTTTAACACCTCCTGTTGACTCAAAGGAAAAAATCAGGACAAACGGAGTGTTGAAAATGACTAAATCCAAATCCGCACAATTCGTTTCTTGTAAATGTCAGGATTATGGCATCAAAGCACTGTTATAAGTAAACGTTTTTGGGTTATCTCAAAATCCTAAAAATAAGTACTGAAAGATCACTTTCGATCGAAACACTTTGAGCAATACAGGCGACAGTTTCAAAACATTTGCAGAGATAAGACAAACCATTGAAGACTGCAACTGCCTGCACTAGCAGAATGACACATCACTGTGCGAAATGTACAACAAACGCAACAACAAATTTTGTTCTGTATACAAATCATGGTACCAGATTATAAAAAATGTTCCCTGACCTCGAAGACAAACTCGTTCAGGACGTCCAACAAGGTTGAACAACGAATATTTGATTTCTGCCTTGGAAGACGAACCGTCGTTAATTGCTCGCCAATTGGCAACTTCGACCATATACGAAACTTGGCGGACTGGTGGCAAAAAGTCGTAGATTACGACGGCTTTTATCCTAAGGAATAGTTATTATTGTATTTGTCTGGAATTCATGCAAAAATTTTCCATTTTTTGAAAGTGCTCCAAAATTTTTTTCCAACCTATCAATCGACGTATGAAATAGACAATGCTTAACAAACATTCACCATGGTGAGAAACTTGAAAAAGTTTAGGATGATCATTAAGTTAGCCTTAGCTCAGTCTCGCGTCAGTGTTGTTCTTGAGAACATCCACTATAGTTTCTCGTCCCAACGTCAACAATTTCATCAAAGTGTAGCATTCTTGTAACTCATCCAGGACCTGATGCCTTGGTGTAGTTGCCTTTTCTACAACATATTCTGTCACGGCTGCCTCTTTTCATCCTCCACATTGGGGACTATAGTGTAACATCACTCCACGCCCTTTTTTAGATATTCCAAAAGAACTAAAGTTTAGGTTGTATCGTTTCGACTGTTCTGTCAAGATCACGCTTAAAATTTCAATAGGCCCAACAATCATTTTTTGAGTGATGCATGTGGTCTTTCAAAAGGGCAACTTATAGAACCCGGTACACGAGCTTCGGCCTTGACGTCCTAACCAGTCAGGCAGCACCCTTCATCTTTATTTTAGCCGATGCTCACGGCGGACCCAGCCCCTATTTGAAGTTGACGCAGACAAACTTTACACTTGCCATTAAGTGAAAATACACTGAGTGGACAGTGTTTTACACTCGACTGTTCTTGACTCTTATCGTTATATATATATATGGTATCTTTCGTTTCGAGTTTTTTTAAGACCCGCTCAAACTTCATTGTGCCTGATAATCCTTTTCTGAGGCATGTATGTGGTTTTTTGAAATAATTATCAGATATAATGAATTTTGGGTGTGACCATAAAGAACGACACTCGGAACGAAAGGTATGATATATACATTTAACGATACCAGCCAAGAGCAGTTGAGTGTAAAAACATGCCCAATCAATGACATTTTTACTTAATGGCAAGTGTAAAAAGTTCGTCTGCACCAACTCTATATGGAAGATGGGTTCTCCTAAGATGACTCGGTAAAGAAAAAGGGTACTTTTCGACTGAGGAGGCTGTTGAGGCCGAAATACGAGTGTCGGGGTTCAAAAGCTCATGTTGTTATTCGCCAGCCGTCATGGTTGAATTAGACCACCACCATGGACGGCTACCGCGAGAAGGAGGAACGAATGGTAAATGTGCTGAAGTCCGCGCAATTTATGAAGACGGACCGCCCAAGTATCCAAGTATCCAATAAATCATGTTTTAGCTTTGCTTCAATCGACATCTTCGTGAACAAAGAAATGTTGATAGAGTTACTTAATTTATGAAGCTAGTAAGAACATCAAAGTTGGACAAAAGCAATTCTTGATAACGGCATTTTTTCTGGTAAAGACTATTTATCTTTGGGACAGCCGGGATTTCATGCCGTAGTACCACAAATGAAAAGGCGGAACCAACTGCATGCTGTAGCACCTGATGAATCGGCATATTCACTCAGTCCTCTGTTCAAGTGGTCTCTTCCATGCAGCTCATGCCATTTATCGTCATTGCACTTGATTGACCGATTCCGTTGCAATTCGAAATAGCATAATCTTCTACTTAAATCATGAAATTTCGTGCTTTCAATTGAAAGAGTTGTGAGCGCTTAAAGTTTTGATAAGGTCGAAGGACCTCCAAAAAAACCGGAAGCGCTGAGTGTCAACCAAAAAAACCGGAAGCGCTGAGTGTCAAAACTGTCGTTGCCTTGTAAATGATCTGGTGATGAAAAATTTGTCTTCGCCTGTCTGGAAGATTTCATTGGTTTTCTAGGAGACAAAAAGAATATTCCTACTAACATGGCGAAATATTTGACCTGTTCTTTGATTATCTCGTTGCTAGCCACAGTCTCGGCGGTGCTTGGATGTGGAGTGATGCCTGCAGGTCAGGGTGATGAACAAATTATTTCTTATATAACACTTCATATGGCACTAAGTTGCATTCCATTGTTATACTGTAGTTTGTGATTCTTAGTCAAAATGGACTTATCAAATACTTTACCACTACTCAGAAACTTTCGCAATCCAATTCTGATGAACGATTTGGAATTTTATAGAAAAGAAAGCCCTCAAACTGATACATTACAGCGATTTGCTTCTTGTTTTGCTCGGCTAACAAAATACGAATTATTCATGAAACACGTTCTGCCACTCGACATTTCGACGGTTTCGCCTTCTTTACGGTCTAGTAAGATCAGGACGACTATAATCAAGTCGGCTAAACAGCTTCATGATTTCAATATAAAAACCATCAAATCTAAATTTCAATCGATCAATTACAGGTGAACAGACAGAACAATGTGCAACTTGCTCATCACTTTCCATAAGTCTTCCACTGAGATGGAGCTCAACCAATTAGAGATCACATGGACTGATACCTGGTACCAACTGATGTACCTACAACATCATAAATTTTGAAAATGAGAAGAAAAGCTTAAAAAACTAATCTTTATTCAAAGCTTCGCGAGGTTGGTATCTTTTCCCCAATCGACTGTTCTTCTTTCCTGTCGATTGGTTTTTTCGGTTGCTAGTGGCTGACGTTTCGGCAAATACGCCTTCTTAAGAGCCTGAATGTATTATTCGTCTTAACTTTCAGTATCTTCTTCTGTTTAGCCGCTCCGAGGTGTTAGTAGTATGATTTACTGAATATCAGCGAAGCATATAGCAATACAGTTAATAATGCAGCACGAATATTACAACAGTCGTGGTGGCTTACGTTTCGGCAAGGTTCGCCATCTTCAAAGCCTGGAAAGGTCAATTGATTCGCAAGTTATTAAATCAAAGGCCTTCATAACCCTAGCAGAAAACGTAAGAGATAAATTTTTGGGTCGCATAGGAATAACTTCATTTCAAAAACACTCACCTTTTAGATGTTTTCAGGTCTTTCAATTGATCATTAAAGACCTGCCACTTGGAGTCTATGATAATGTGAGACTGTGCCTGGCTCAGGTCGGGAATATCAGCCTGAGGTATGGTGCTAGGTCACGCGTTATTCATGAGGCATTCCTCTTTTCGGTTCATTTTTGGGCCTTTGCTATGTATCCAAAAGGCTTCCAAAGTTTTGCGCGTGGATGTTTTCGATTCCTGTGCAAGGACCGTGAAATTAACGTCAAAATCTGCTCCTTTATGCTTCTGTTCCTTATGCGTGCCTAGTGGGGTTTTTGGGTCGCAGTTACGTTTCCCAGCTAGGTGCTCTTTTACGTGGATGCAGAGTGGTCTACCCGTTTCGCCAATATATTCATCCCCGCATGCCTCACAAGAGATCAGGTAAATTGTACCTGACCTCATGCAGTCGCCGTCTCTGCCGTTTGGGCAAACATTGCAGTCGTTGGTTTCGCAGAGACGATCATACAGCCGGTTGCGGACTAATTGGCGTTTTAGTGTTTTTGGTGGTATCTCGACTACTGCTACCAAATTACCTAAACCTGCTCTTTTTTTCAAGCAGCGTCTAATGGCTGCACTCACTTCGTTGAAATAAAAGGCAGGATGAATGGAACTTTATCCTCGCTAGACCTTCCGTGTAGGGGCGCCGAATTTCCTCTAAATTTAACCCGAGAAGCTCCTATCGTGTTGTAGCCATTAGAGATGGCTATTTTTCGTGCCAATCTCAGGGACTCTACCTTGTGTTCTTTTCCTGTGCACACATTAGTAGCTGTTCGAAACATGTTTTTTATAAGTGCGCATTTTGTGTGCGAGGGATGGGCGGATAGGTAGTGAACCAGGATGTTTTTGTTGCTTGGTTTCCGATACCACTTTGTGTTGTAGGAGTTTTTAGAGAGGTTAACTTGAACGTCCAAAAATGGAAGCCAATTTGCCTTAGGTTTCTCACGGGTGAACGTTATGTACTCTGACTGGCTATTTAACAACTCAAAACATTTGTCCATCTCCTCTTGCGTTGAGCAGACGACAAAACAATCATCTATATACCTACAGTAGAGTAACGGCCGGAGATCGTATATTGGTGCCTCTACTTTAGACATAAAAGCGATAGCAAGGGTTGGAGTTAGTCGTTGTCCCATTGCCAGCCCACTGATCTGCGCAAAATAATTCCCAGACCATCTAAAGAATGAGCAGCTTAGGCACTCTTTTAAGAGAGCCATGACCTGCCGAATGGAGAAGCCATACATGTTCGTAGTTCGTTCGTGCTCCGTTAGAAGCTCGCCTATGGCTTGCATTGCGGACTAATTCGACACGTTTGTATAAAGAGCGGTAACGTCGAACGATTCCATTACGTACGCGTTGTTGGGAGACGCGTTACGTAGACGATTCAAGAACATTTGGGTATTGGTGAGATGGGCTGGAATGTGTTTTAGGTAGTTGGACTAGTATTAAGTTTAAAAACCATGTTATTCTACCCGTTGGCCCGTCTACACAGCTGATGACGGGTCTAACTTTGAATTTTGATGGATCGAATAGTCCAGAAATAGATATCGAATAAATTTTTTGGTAGTCTTGCAAGTGAAATATACATTAATAATTTTCTAAATCGGCCATTTATCAAACTCGACATTTGCAGCAATTCCTTATTTCCTTTCCAAGTTCAACACGAGGTTTCAAAACACAACTTATCTTGGGAGATGTGGATTCGGTGTTTTACTTTTTCAGGGCTTGGAAAGATCAGGCTGCTTACTATCCAGCCAGTCAGACATCCTCATTACTTCAACAGAAAAAAGTCACGAAACTTAGACATCGCATCAAGCACAAGAAAACTTTCAGCATACTCACCGCTTTTCGTGAGTTGTTCACTGTCATTTCCAAATGGAAACCTTCCGCCCAGGAATTACATGGGTTGCGAGCGTTCTTGCGAACATATCGGTGAAAAACTGCTCCTAATTTTCTTTTCAGTGGCTGTTCTCAACCGTAGATTATATCACAAGAGCAAGCAAACGTTTTTTTTTTTTTGGTGAGCACTTACAGAAAATCGTAATCGCTTCTGGGAAGGATCAGTGATCACAGCTGTGCCATGCGACATGCGACATGGATGACATGCGCCAACATCATGGGTAATAACAACGTGAGAAAGAAACAATTTTTCTGCTAGTATGGCTCATGAAAGCGAGATATTCAGGTAAATACTTAATCATTAGTTCTCTAGTTCTCAAATGCTTTCTGCAAAAAAAGGGTTGCTGCATAGAAAAAATCTTTCATAGAGTAGTTTTCACGCAATAACGTGATTCGGCCTCTTTTTAACTCATTATGTACTGACCAGTCAGTGCGTTCTATTCAAAACATTAATAATTTAGTATTTGATATGCAGTATGGAGTCGGCGAATTGGTTTCTTGAGGTCATCGCTCTATTCTTCAGTTCACAAAATGAGGAAAGGGATAAAATTATTCCAAGTGGCTGAGTCATAAATACCGTGTTCATGCGCACTATAGCACACAAGCTGTACATTGTGGGCAGATGATGTGTTATCAAACTCTTTCCTGCTGTGTTACGTCGATGTGTAACCTGGAGCGAAACTTTCTACAGTCTTTATAAACAATTCTTTCTTGTCAATCAAATCTCAATGATCGTTGACAAAATACTCATGTCCTCGACGTTGACTCAGCTTTCTGAGGTTGACAGCAAATTTATTTGATCGATTTAGAAACATGATTTCAAATCAGACTTAGCGACAGCGCTTTCCTCGATTTCGTACTTTGATTTCAGTTTTAGCATGTATGAGCAGCAGAAAGCGGATAACAGTGGTAGTGGTCTTGTTTACTTCGCGGACGCGTCAATCCAAAGTGACCCTGATTTTAATTCGCACTTACTCCACACCAGCCTTTTCATCCATTTGGTAAAGAAATTCGTATCAGACTTGTTCACGATTAGTTCACTGTGTTCAAACCACGTGCGAACTCCGTAGCATGACTTTCATAGCGCTATAGAGGGAATCGCCTCGCTCAGTATTGAATTATTTTCATGAATAAGGTAACAATTCTTATACGTCAACAGAGTTCACTTACAGAATTCAAAGCATAAGTGGATGGTGTATGCGAAGAGACGAATTGCAAAAAGAATCGAGAATTTCCGCAGTGTGGTACATGTGATGTCAGATCATTTAACATAATTAATTTTATGTTGTAAACACCGTCCACAGCACACTGTCTTTCTCTACTCGCATTGTGAGTTACATGTGAGTATTTCTACTTTGCCCTATAATTTTCAGCAGTCATTTTTGGATCTTCTTCACAAAATTCAGGGTGTCCTCTACCGACTTATCTCTATTGTTGTGTTTCGGAACACTTCCAATCTCTATGTGTGGTAAGAAAAAAGCAATCACCTTCCAACAACGATTGCTTCAGCCTCACACAGTTGACTGTGCAACATATTTTGAGTACATCAGCTACTGAACGCTGGTGAGCTTTAAACGTGAAAGGTTTCCTTGAGTACATCACATGAAATCATTCTAATGTATAAACGCAATATATGCCATCTCCTGAATATAAGAGTTCGCTCTTCAAAAGCAAAACTCTGCCCCAGACGAGTAAATTCACTTTAAAAATCATTTTTTTCTTTGTTGTATCGAGTCTGCCGCCCAAGGTTCGCCGTGATAGTAAGTTCAAAACGTTAACGCTTCGGCGCGCTTCGCATTTTCAGATCCGATGATCGATTCGATTATATATCGTCAAACTATTGGCTCTTAAGCTGACGAAATGCATCGAAAGTTTAGTCGAATAGAAGTTGCATTAACAATTTGGCTCCAGGACTAATCAACAAGAAAAACATGACATATTGATCATGACGAGGTTAAAGAAGAGTCGGTGCAATATGTTATCTGAAATTTTTTTCTGGTAGATAATCACACATGATATAATATGGTGCCTGTCGGATCGGTAACGTTAAGACATATATGGTTTAATGTTGTAAATTAGATGTAAGAGGTATATTGCAGGAATTGTGCTATAAAAGATGAGAAGATGTCCCAAATCCAAGAAACACCTTTTTTCTCGTTAAAGGACTTGAAGCTTTGTAAATGGTGTAAAAAGTTGTTTTTAGTTTATACATATGAATTTCAAGTAGACATATCTGATCAAGAACGCTCTAATACGTTAGAATGGTAATTCTGAGCCATCAGTTCTACGCAGAATTTTTGATTATGTAATTCTAATACTAGTTTTGATGAATAAAGAGCTACTTTGTTGAATTCATTCACTGGTCGCGCTAATAAATTTAGTCCTTTAGTACTATGTTTATGTATATGTATTAACGAAAAATATCTTTTGCTGCACAGAGCTTTGTCGCCATACCTTTGAAAGTCATTCAAAGCTTGAAAAACGACTATTTCGACTCTGTGCTTAGTTTCTGAAAGAGCCTTCTTGCTGTGTTGGAGCAGCGCAAAATTGTTTTATGGGTCTTTAATAGATGTTCAACCTATTCGGAACGCCAGTAGAAATCGCTGCGCCCATCGGGAATCGCAAAGCGGCACACGATTTTTATTTATAGTTTTTTCTTCGTTTCAAGCAGATTTTTTAGTCTAAAATTACCTGATACATCACAGCTTACTTTCACTCTTATATGCTTTGGGAACGCATACGGTTCTTATGTGTGAAGAAATGAGCAGCTATTCTGTTCTTGGCATTCAGTCAATCGTAATCAGTTGATTGAACATAGAATATCACGATATAAATCTCTGAGATTTGATATTTATCATTATATACGATACCCAAATGTCATCACATCGATTGAATCAGATAACATTGAGTAGTTGATTGAAAGTGGTGAGGAATACAGCATGCGATGTTAGTGCATCAATAATTCACAATAATTTTTTCACATATTAGTGCGCATCAGGAGTTGGGACCTGCGGAGAATTTCAGTACAGATTCTTTACTTTGTTCAGTTGTTCTGTGACTTGTGACTATGTGTCATTATCATACCTATCTTTTCAACTGATTTTGAAATCTCCCTTACAGTATGATTTGATTACTTATTCTGAGCCTTTCAATGATCCGCTATGGCACTTTTATAGTTCAGAACATGTGCTTCGCTTCAAGCTCATTAATCGCACAATACCTCTCATTAAAGGTAATGCTATGTGAAGGAGGCACCTTCTTCCTCCTCATCTCTCCACATAAAAAGGGATCGACGACGAAACGACAAACAATTGTACGGCAGTAAAGTGATAATGTAGTTTTTCTACCTCACGACAGTGTGGTGGTCTCCTTTACAGGACATTGGCTGAACCGAAAAGCACTGTGCAACTGATATAATCAGGAAGTCGTGTCTTTCACCATATAAGTGCCATAGCAGATCTCATAAAATGCTCAAAATATGCTATCAGGTTAATGTTGCTCTATGTATCTAGAACCGTGAAGATATCTTTCGTTGCAACCTTTGCCAGTATAAATGCGCGCTGATTTTGATTGTTCCACATTTTCTTTTTCTCACTTGTTTGCCCTTAAGGCATTACTTATACTGCCCTCATATTCCAATCTCTTGCAATCAATTCAAAGTGACCACGTGTAGGTGGTTGTGGCCATCCATCAGTGTATTTCAGACCAGGTTCGCTCAGGTGCTTCTTGTGGATATCCGCCTCCACTTTTCTGTCTGGATGCATGAACTTCTTTGATTTCTATAAATTATCTAAATTAATATATGCGGGCACGAATGAAATATGTTTTGCTAAGGAAGAGTCCTGAGAGAAAAACTACAGTAGTCTTAAAAAAGCCAATATATACTGCATATTTCTCGTTTGCTTATCAATGACTCAGTATTCACTGTCTCCACAGATGGTCGATTGAGAAGATTGCTGGTCAATTTGACCTTTTGAAACTGCGAAAAAGGAGAAATCTACGAATCTCCAACAAATATTCCACTTTATTGGACCCAATCACATAGGAGGAGACTGATAAAAAAATCTAAGAGTGGTCAATGAAATGTATTGTTGTCCAGAATTTTGTCCCACTATTTGATAAGTGTGAAAGATGTTTAGGGACGTAAGGTTTGAGTGCAAGAAACGAATCAATTTCTGCCAAATGTATATACCCGATGATTGGTAGTCGATCGTAGAAGTAGCAAGAAAGTGCAGTGAGAACTGGAAGTATGTTGATCTCTAAAATTGTCGTTTTCCTCTCTAAAATACGCTTTGTTAGGACGTATTGCGTCCTTCTAACTAAAAATACTTAAGGAATCTCCACAGCAGCATGCCTATCCAGGAGCAAACAAAAGAGAAACAAAGCTCTGTACCTGAATTTCCATCTCTCCAGTTATTGAATGACAGCAGAGAGATTAGTGAAAGAAAAGTGAAGTACTGCTTTTTAAATGCAGGATGCATAGCTTTGAAGCAACAAGGGTGACTAATCGACCGCTATAATGTATGATCAAAGCTAAATATTTATTGACTGATGTCGATTATATAAGCTGTTGATTGCTGAATATTCTGAGCAGGATCAGTGTCATCAGTGAGATGTTTCGAAAGTTTGGGTGAAAACATCCACTTTTTCAAAGATGCACTCCACAAAATGATAAATGTTAACTCTGTATAGGCTTACAGTGGCTACAGAGTGAAAATCGTACGGATAAATTACACTCATTTTCAAAAGCAATACGATGCATGGATGCTGTGTAGTTTTTGAATTGCTCTCTTATAATATTATCGAAGGAAATGTGAAAAAAAGACAAAGGGCACGTGCTACTGATGAGGCCAGAAGGTCGAATTTTACGTAAACCACTAAAAGTACCATATCAGACTACATGAGAAGCTTGAAATATGCTGCCAAAGTGTACACAGTTCTATGCGAGGTCCTAGAAAAGTTGAGTAAAAAGGTAAGTAAAGAGTTGGAAATGCCTTGATACGAAACACGTAATTTCATATTGAGAGGAAAGGATTCTTAGAATAAGTGGACATTAATCTAACTAGAAATGCGCTTGTGAAATCCTTTTCGTTAGTAATTTATCATCCTTCAGCAGCAAAGTTCCCATAGAATCGTAAGTATACCAAATAATTTCCAGCAAATCATACTGTGATGTGCAAAGACGGGCTATCTATACCAATAACAAAACATTATTTTCTTCTACCATAGGAGGATCTGTGAGCATCTTTTACGAAGTAAGCTTAGTATGAGGACAAGTGTCTCTCATACTATTGAATGGCCACAAATAATAGATAAAAAGGGATAAGAATGCCCAATAATGGTTGGGAATGAATAGCTGTGCGGGACATGTTCTTCAAAAGGACGCGTTTTATGTGTGAAGGATGAGCTTATAGGTAATGAACCAAGATGTTTTTGTTGCTTGGTTTTTAGTACCATTTTGTATTGTGGGATTGTCCATGGGACAGGTTGACCTGAACGTTCGGAAACGGGAGCCAATTTGCTTTTGGTTTTTCACGGGTGAACTTTATGTACTCTGACTGACTGTTCAGCAGCTAAAAACATTTGTCCATCTCCTCTTGGGTAAGCAGACGGCAAAGCAGTCATCTATATCACTACATTAGAGTGACGACCGCAAATCGATTATTGGGCTTTCCACTTCAGACATAAAGGCTAAAGCAAATGTTGGCGATAGTCGTTGTCCCATTGCCAGTCCTCTGATTTGAGCAAAATAGTTCTCGGACCATTTGAAGATTGAACAGTTTAGGAAGAGAGCCATAACCTGCCGTCGATCATCGTATTCTTGTCGCCTCCTCTACATTCCACACACTTCGTAATTTGCATGTTCTGACTCTTTGATCAAGCCGACCATACGACCCGATAAAATCCGGCCAGGTGATCGCAATCGCCTACTGAAAGACCTATTTTATTTATCTTAATTTGTTCATGTGTTTTACATTGGTGTATTTTATTTCTTTTTGTTTTATTACTCTCAGACCATTTCTGCTCCATTACATCAAATCAGGAAGAGAGTAGGAGATTTATTCAATAGTGATGCTTTTCTTTTTCTATTGGATATATTATAGTACATTTTTGTGTTATTTTATGTATTTTACTCAAACTTCATCTAATTATTTTATTCTATTACATTTATTTTTATCATCTTCGTGCTACAGGCTCAATCTACAAGCAGTATATGTTGTTTATTGATTACAAATTTAGTCTGGTTCCTGTTTTTCATATCTTATCGTTCACACTTTCTTATTCTCCTAGGACTATTGTTTGATTTTCTAACTTGTCATCTCGGGGAACAATGGACAAAATTAATGCAGAACTGTTGACGAGAGATATCTACTACGAAAAGTTCTCAAAGGCATAGTATTAGATGTGGCCAGAATTTAACAGTTTTCACAGTGTTTCCTTCGTAAACCAAAACTCGAAGTCGATTAACTGACGAAACAGCTGGCATTTCTGCGATTTCGCTTTCCACAGAACCTCGAAAAATCTGGTTTCCCGCATCCGTGTCAGTCCAATTCAAGTACTTCACTAGGGGAAAATCGGCAAGCGTTCCAGCGCAAAACAGCTTTCAACCTAACACCTCTTTTGTATGTTCGCCACTGAGTTGTTTAAGAAGAGACCACTGGGAATTCACATAAACACGTAATGCATCTCTCTTACCAAATTAAAACTCTTATAGCAAGTTTCAAAACCGACTGATGCTTAACCTCGACATTCTTCATTGACTTCTTTGTTCCTTAGTGAGCTCACGACGAGCTTTTATATCACTAATGCCTCATTTCTGTTAGACGAAAACAAATGAATATTTGGCCCATTTTGCTGGAGAAGGATTTCTCATAAGAATGCCAGTATTTATTTTAAAGTTCCAATCTTTGGCTAGCGCCCTACGTGTCTGTCTTCCGAAAAGACTCTTTTGCAATGCTGTAGCAAACAAATTAATTATGTTTCACACACGCCGCGCACTTTCATGTCTGTCACGCGTATAATTCCTGGAAGCACGAAAAGCGTATTATCGTGTAGAGAAAACCTCATAGTATCTGTGCAAATTGTTTTCCTTGGGCTTTCTTTGAAGGCGGAAGAAAAATTGAATAGTAAGTTGCACCCTATATCTCTATGCCGTTAGGTCATCGATCCATCGCCCCACCTCCCGCTCGTAGTCACTAAACAGTCCGCCCATTATGTGAAAATCAATCACGTTTTCCCTGTTATTTTGAAGTGAAACTATCTTTCTCAGAAAGTAAGCACAGCTTTGGATTAACTGAAATTGCGCGATCGAATGATTACTAAGAGTTTAGAGAAAGAGCTCTGTACGGCGAGGTGTTAGACACAAATGTTTTCTTTCTCCTGCAGCGGTATCAAAAGAGCTTTTCCAAAAATAAACAACATTGTTGAGTTCTTCGAGAATGATGCTGTAGAGAGAGTACTAGCACTCTAGGAAAAGAGTTTTGTCCAGCAAATGTAAGCGGGGTAATAGAAAATGTGGTCGTGTGAAATACTTTCATGGCGTTATAAAAAAGTGTTCCGAAAAATCGGCTACGTATAGCGCCAGTCACAGATTCAAGCCTTCGATAGATTACCAACACTATTGTGAAAATTCTCGCCCATCGAATGGGGTCGAATATTCATTTGTTGCAGTCTAACAGAAAATACCATTAATACTCAAGCAGCTGATGTATCGGCGGTTTATGCTCTAATTTGGAAAGACTAGGTTGCTGAATTACTGGGTCGTAGACAACTTGATCATTGAGCTCGGAAGAGGGTGAAACCTCTGAAACGTCAGTTGTTTGAATAGATGATATTATAAGAACCTCGTGCTACGCTCTGTAGGGAAACAAGCTCTGGTTCTTTATAATTCTGAGGGGACAAATGAAAAACCGATCTAATTTGCTGGAAAGGAAGCTTTCATAGCAGAATTAGTAGTCATTCGAAAGACGAGACTTTATGCTACAGCTCCCCGTCACCGGTTTTCCAAGAGACTTTTTTTGACGTTGCTACAGGAGGAGATTTCTTGCGTTGCGGACACACATATTTCTAGAAGGAAAGAGCTCTCTCTTTGAACAATTGCTAATCAATCATTCAATAGCTTAATCGAATTTGATGCCAACCTTGTGCCTTCACCCTAAAAAGACCGTTTCTCTGAAATGCGGCAAGTGAAAAAAGTTGTAATGCCATCTGCGATCAATGTCCTCCTTGGCCAATTCACGTGAGTGTGCATGAGGCCGCCCACGTGAACTGCTGACACCATATTTCTCTACACGTTCATATGCCCGAAAAATCGATGTCATCGCGTCATCGAACGTGGCGGCCTCAGGTTGCCGCACGTGGGTTAGCAAAACAGGCCATTTATCGTGACTGGGAACTCAAATGATTTTGCCTCCTACGTCTCAGAGAAACGCTCTTTTCAGGTGAGCACAGCGTTAGAACCAAATTCAAATTCTCTATCGAACAATTATTATATAGTCCAAAGAAAGCGCTTCGTCCGGTGAGAAATATGCGCGTCTGCAATTGATGCTTGGATTGATGGCGGATATCCAAAAGGTTGTCAAATCTTACGGACTAAGGTCTTCTGTTCCTGAGCGATAATGGTGACTTTTACCTGAAATCGTGTCCGTTGTGCGTCAACGTCCTAGGCGCACCTGAGAAAGTAGTTGCATTAGCTTTTAACTTGTCATCTAGATATCGTTTCACGCGGGCTTAGTTGCCCAGTTCGAAATCACAAGTTTCCTAATAATTATCTTATCGAGCCACCAACAAGGAATGAAATACCTTGCAGCCAATCTGATCGTATACTTTTAGAATGTTTGACTGCTGATATTGAATCTATTCGCGCAGTCGCTTCAAGCGATAACTATTCAAATAAAAGTTAAATCCAATAGACGAAAGCCGTGCTTTTGAAGGCAACACCTTGTTCATAGAGGCTGAAAGCAGTCGACATGAGAAATGTACCATATGGTCACATTACCATTTCATCCGGTGGCGCTATCCAGTGTTGTTGGATTGTAGCTAAAATAACTCAAATGTCCGATACTCTTTAAAAATCGGCATGAGTAACGAATCGTAAAATTTTTTGCAGTCTACTCTTCTCCTTAATTGCAACTTGGGCGAGGTTAGAGCCTTTCGTTCCTCACAATTTGATGGTTACGATTTCAACAACGGCGCCCTCGGCAGAGTCTAGAGGTACATATCATACCGTATTTGATTACTGGAATAATTTTTCATCTGGCATCAAATATCCAACAGAAAACAATCCAGCAGGTACTCATTTTGAAAGCCCTACCTTATTTTACTTGTATGTGAGAGGTCATCGGTCCTATGTGGCACACTTCCAAAAATTAATCATACTCAAGCCAGAAGATGAATCTGAGATAGGTGCTATACCAATTGTTATGTCCAGGTGTTCCACCATTCTATTCCTTTTAGGAATAGATATATACCTAGTGTTATAGAGTGATGTGCAAAATTTTAGCACCAGGCGAGACTAAAACGCGAACCTCACTCCTTCAGGGAACGCGTGCTCTATTCGTTACACTACTGACACCCATTTTGCACATCGTCCTTTCTACGCTGAAGCGCACCGATCTGTCAGCCGCCAGCCGTCAACGGCCTGGCTCGGGTAGTCGGTCTCGACATTGAGCCCACTCACGCTAACAGATATTGGGTATTATAGATCAAATGAAATTGTTTTTATTTAGATAATTCAAAAGTTCGACTTTCTATAAACCTCGGCATAACTGATTGTTATATGAAAATCGAGAAAACTTATTTTGATTAGCTGACGCGAGCTGTTAAATTAGTCGCAGAAATTCGGCAGGACGTTTCGGCGACCCGCCTTCTTCAGAGCCTGGGCGTATGTAGTATTATGCTTTTATTCAACCATACCACCGCAAATAGGCTTTTAAATAAAAACAATTTCATTTTTGAAATTTTTGCTGTTTATCCAAAGGGCTTTGAGGATTTTTCGCTCTGATTCTTTGTTCCTTGCCCCAGAATTCTTACTATCACGTCGATGTCTCCATCATTGTGTTTTTCTACTCTGTGTTACCCTAGAGGCTTACTTGTGTGGCTGCTGGCTTTCTCGTTCAAGTGTTTTTTGATGTGAATCCAAAGTGGCCTTTCCGTTTCACCAATGTATTCTTCACATTATGTCGTGCAAGGGATCCGGTATATTGTATTGAAGTTCTTGTAATCCCCTTCTCTACCATGGTGATAAGTTACAAGGTGAAATTTCAATGGTTTTTACAGTCTTCCAGGCCACTTTTTTTAAACACTTGTCAAAAGCGGCGCTTAGTTCATTTCCATAGAGGGCAGTTTCAAAGTTATCTTCCTATCTGGGTTTGGAGCAACACTCCTCCCCTTCTTAGCTGTGTTATGGACCTAATACTTCTTATTAATCTAACTGCAGTGGCTGTTCTCTCGCAATCATTCAAAATAACTACTTGTCGGGCCAAGCGTGATGATTTTCTCTCTTTTCACTCCCCGTACAAACATTTGCAGCTCTTCTATACATATTTCAGGCAAGTGCTCTCTCCGTGTTGAAGGGGTGGGAAGAAAGGAAGTGCACGAATATGTTTTCATTATTTGGTTGGCGATACCATCTTGTTACGTGGCCACTTTCAGATGAGTGAATTTCTTCTATACATATTTCAAGCTATCTCAGATTCATCTTCTGGCTTGAGTATGATTAATTTTTGGAAGTGTGCCACATAGGACCGATGACCTCTCACATACAAGTAAAATAAGGTAGGGCTTTCAAAATGAGTACCTGCTGGATTGTTTCTGTTGGATATTTGATGCCAGATGAAAAATTATTCCAGTAATCAAATACGTATGATATGTACCTCTAGACTCTGCCGAGGGCGCCGTTGTTGAAATCGTAACCATCAAATTGTGAGGAACGAAAGGCTCTAACCTCGCCCAAGTTGCAATTAAGGAGAAGAGTAGACTGCAAAAAATTTTACGATTCGTTACTCATGCCGATTTTTAAAGAGTATCGGACATTTGAGTTATTTTAGCTACAATCCAACAACACTGGATAGCGCCACCGATGAAATGGTAATGTGACCATATGGTACATTTCTCATGTCGACTGCTTTCAGCCTCTATGAACAAGGTGTTGCCTTCAAAAGCACGGCTTTCGTCTATTGGATTTAACTTTTATTTGAATAGTTATCGCTTGAAGCGACTGCGCGAATAGATTCAATGTCAGCAGTCAAACATTCTAAAAGTATACGATCAGATTGGCTGCAAGGTATTTCATTCCTTGTTGGTGGCTCGATAAGATAATTATTAGGAAACTTGTGATTTCGAACTGGGCAACTAAGCCCGCGTGAAACGATATCTAGATGACAAGTTAAAAGCTAATGCAACTACTTTCTCAGGTGCGCCTAGGACGTTGACGCACAACGGACACGATTTCAGGTAAAAGTCACCGTTATCGCTCAGGAACAGAAGACCTTAGTCCGTAAGATTTGACAACCTTTTGGATATCCGCCATCAATCCAAGCATCAATTGCAGACGCGCATATTTCCACCGGACGAAGCGCTTTCTTTGGACTATATAATAATTGTTCGATAGAGAATTTGAATTTGGTTCTAACGCTGTGCTCACCTGAAAAGAGCGTTTCTCTGAGACGTAGGAGGCAAAATCATTTGAGTTCCCAGTCACGATAAATGGCCTGTTTTGCTAACCCACGTGCGGCAACCTGAGGCCGCCACGTTCGATGACGCGATGACATCGATTTTTCGGGCATATGAACGTGTAGAGAAATATGGTGTCAGCAGTTCACGTGGGCGGCCTCATGCACACTCACGTGAATTGGCCAAGGAGGACATTGATCGCAGATGGCATTACAACTTTTTTCACTTGCCGCATTTCAGAGAAACGGTCTTTTTAGGGTGAAGGCACAAGGTTGGCATCAAATTCGATTAAGCTATTGAATGATTGATTAGCAATTGTTCAAAGAGAGAGCTCTTTCCTTCTAAAAATATGTGTGTCCGCAACGCAAGAAATCTCCTCCTGTAGCAACGTCAAAAAAAGTCTCTTGGAAAACCGGTGACGGGGAGCTGTAGCATAAAGTCTCGTCTTTCGAATGACTACTAATTCTGCTATGAAAGCTTCCTTTCCAGCAAATTAGATCGGTTTTTCATTTGTCCCCTCAGAATTATAAAGAACCAGAGCTTGTTTCCCTACAGAGCGTAGCACGAGGTTCTTATAATATCATCTATTCAAACAACTGACGTTTCAGAGGTTTCACCCTCTTCCGAGCTCAATGATCAAGTTGTCTACGACCCAGTAATTCAGCAACCTAGTCTTTCCAAATTAGAGCATAAACCGCCGATACATCAGCTGCTTGAGTATTAATGGTATTTTCTGTTAGACTGCAACAAATGAATATTCGACCCCATTCGATGGGCGAGAATTTTCACAATAGTGTTGGTAATCTATCGAAGGCTTGAATCTGTGACTGGCGCTATACGTAGCCGATTTTTCGGAACACTTTTTTATAACGCCATGAAAGTATTTCACACGACCACATTTTCTATTACCCCGCTTACATTTGCTGGACAAAACTCTTTTCCTAGAGTGCTAGTACTCTCTCTACAGCATCATTCTCGAAGAACTCAACAATGTTGTTTATTTTTGGAAAAGCTCTTTTGATACCGCTGCAGGAGAAAGAAAACATTTGTGTCTAACACCTCGCCGTACAGAGCTCTTTCTCTAAACTCTTAGTAATCATTCGATCGCGCAATTTCAGTTAATCCAAAGCTGTGCTTACTTTCTGAGAAAGATAGTTTCACTTCAAAATAACAGGGAAAACGTGATTGATTTTCACATAATGGGCGGACTGTTTAGTGACTACGAGCGGGAGGTGGGGCGATGGATCGATGACCTAACGGCATAGAGATATAGGGTGCAACTTACTATTCAATTTTTCTTCCGCCTTCAAAGAAAGCCCAAGGAAAACAATTTGCACAGATACTATGAGGTTTTCTCTACACGATAATACGCTTTTCGTGCTTCCAGGAATTATACGCGTGACAGACATGAAAGTGCGCGGCGTGTGTGAAACATAATTAATTTGTTTGCTACAGCATTGCAAAAGAGTCTTTTCGGAAGACAGACACGTAGGGCGCTAGCCAAAGATTGGAACTTTAAAATAAATACTGGCATTCTTATGAGAAATCCTTCTCCAGCAAAATGGGCCAAATATTCATTTGTTTTCGTCTAACAGAAATGAGGCATTAGTGATATAAAAGCTCGTCGTGAGCTCACTAAGGAACAAAGAAGTCAATGAAGAATGTCGAGGTTAAGCATCAGTCGGTTTTGAAACTTGCTATAAGAGTTTTAATTTGGTAAGAGAGATGCATTACGTGTTTATGTGAATTCCCAGTGGTCTCTTCTTAAACAACTCAGTGGCGAACATACAAAAGAGGTGTTAGGTTGAAAGCTGTTTTGCGCTGGAACGCTTGCCGATTTTCCCCTAGTGAAGTACTTGAATTGGACTGACACGGATGCGGGAAACCAGATTTTTCGAGGTTCTGTGGAAAGCGAAATCGCAGAAATGCCAGCTGTTTCGTCAGTTAATCGACTTCGAGTTTTGGTTTACGAAGGAAACACTGTGAAAACTGTTAAATTCTGGCCACATCTAATACTATGCCTTTGAGAACTTTTCGTAGTAGATATCTCTCGTCAACAGTTCTGCATTAATTTTGTCCATTGTTCCCCGAGATGACAAGTTAGAAAATCAAACAATAGTCCTAGGAGAATAAGAAAGTGTGAACGATAAGATATGAAAAACAGGAACCAGACTAAATTTGTAATCAATAAACAACATATACTGCTTGTAGATTGAGCCTGTAGCACGAAGATGATAAAAATAAATGTAATAGAATAAAATAATTAGATGAAGTTTGAGTAAAATACATAAAATAACACAAAAATGTACTATAATATATCCAATAGAAAAAGAAAAGCATCACTATTGAATAAATCTCCTACTCTCTTCCTGATTTGATGTAATGGAGCAGAAATGGTCTGAGAGTAATAAAACAAAAAGAAATAAAATACACCAATGTAAAACACATGAACAAATTAAGATAAATAAAATAGGTCTTTCAGTAGGCGATTGCGATCACCTGGCCGGATTTTATCGGGTCGTATGGTCGGCTTGATCAAAGAGTCAGAACATGCAAATTACGAAGTGTGTGGAATGTAGAGGAGGCGACAAGAATACGATGATCGACGGCAGGTTATGGCTCTCTTCCTAAACTGTTCAATCTTCAAATGGTCCGAGAACTATTTTGCTCAAATCAGAGGACTGGCAATGGGACAACGACTATCGCCAACATTTGCTTTAGCCTTTATGTCTGAAGTGGAAAGCCCAATAATCGATTTGCGGTCGTCACTCTATTGTAGTGATATAGATGACTGCTTTGCCGTCTGCTTAACCAAGGGAGATGGACAAATGTTTTTAGCTGCTGAACAGTCAGTCAGAGTACATAAAGTTCACCCGTGAAAAACCAAAAGCAAATTGGCTCCCGTTTCCGAACGTTCAGGTCAACCTGTCCCATGGACAATCCCACAATACAAAATGGTACTAAAAACCAAGCAACAAAAACATCTTGGTTCATTACCTATAAGCTCATCCTTCACACATAAAACGCGTCCTTTTGAAGAACATGTCCCGCACAGCTATTCATTCCCAACCATTATTGGGCATTCTTATCCCTTTTTATCTATTATTTGTGGCCATTCAATAGTATGAGAGACACTTGTCCTCATACTAAGCTTACTTCGTAAAAGATGCTCACAGATCCTCCTATGGTAGAAGAAAATAATGTTTTGTTATTGGTATAGATAGCCCGTCTTTGCACATCACAGTATGATTTGCTGGAAATTATTGGTATACTTACGATTCTATGGGAACTTTGCTGCTGAAGGATGATAAATTACTAACGAAAAGGATTTCACAAGCGCATTTCTAGTTAGATTAATGTCCACTTATTCTAAGAATCCTTTCCTCTCAATATGAAATTACGTGTTTCGTATCAAGGCATTTCCAACTCTTTACTTACCTTTTTACTCAACTTTTCTAGGACCTCGCATAGAACTGTGTACACTTTGGCAGCATATTTCAAGCTTCTCATGTAGTCTGATATGGTACTTTTAGTGGTTTACGTAAAATTCGACCTTCTGGCCTCATCAGTAGCACGTGCCCTTTGTCTTTTTTCACATTTCCTTCGATAATATTATAAGAGAGCAATTCAAAAACTACACAGCATCCATGCATCGTATTGCTTTTGAAAATGAGTGTAATTTATCCGTACGATTTTCACTCTGTAGCCACTGTAAGCCTATACAGAGTTAACATTTATCATTTTGTGGAGTGCATCTTTGAAAAAGTGGATGTTTTCACCCAAACTTTCGAAACATCTCACTGATGACACTGATCCTGCTCAGAATATTCAGCAATCAACAGCTTATATAATCGACATCAGTCAATAAATATTTAGCTTTGATCATACATTATAGCGGTCGATTAGTCACCCTTGTTGCTTCAAAGCTATGCATCCTGCATTTAAAAAGCAGTACTTCACTTTTCTTTCACTAATCTCTCTGCTGTCATTCAATAACTGGAGAGATGGAAATTCAGGTACAGAGCTTTGTTTCTCTTTTGTTTGCTCCTGGATAGGCATGCTGCTGTGGAGATTCCTTAAGTATTTTTAGTTAGAAGGACGCAATACGTCCTAACAAAGCGTATTTTAGAGAGGAAAACGACAATTTTAGAGATCAACATACTTCCAGTTCTCACTGCACTTTCTTGCTACTTCTACGATCGACTACCAATCATCGGGTATATACATTTGGCAGAAATTGATTCGTTTCTTGCACTCAAACCTTACGTCCCTAAACATCTTTCACACTTATCAAATAGTGGGACAAAATTCTGGACAACAATACATTTCATTGACCACTCTTAGATTTTTTTATCAGTCTCCTCCTATGTGATTGGGTCCAATAAAGTGGAATATTTGTTGGAGATTCGTAGATTTCTCCTTTTTCGCAGTTTCAAAAGGTCAAATTGACCAGCAATCTTCTCAATCGACCATCTGTGGAGACAGTGAATACTGAGTCATTGATAAGCAAACGAGAAATATGCAGTATATATTGGCTTTTTTAAGACTACTGTAGTTTTTCTCTCAGGACTCTTCCTTAGCAAAACATATTTCATTCGTGCCCGCATATATTAATTTAGATAATTTATAGAAATCAAAGAAGTTCATGCATCCAGACAGAAAAGTGGAGGCGGATATCCACAAGAAGCACCTGAGCGAACCTGGTCTGAAATACACTGATGGATGGCCACAACCACCTACACGTGGTCACTTTGAATTGATTGCAAGAGATTGGAATATGAGGGCAGTATAAGTAATGCCTTAAGGGCAAACAAGTGAGAAAAAGAAAATGTGGAACAATCAAAATCAGCGCGCATTTATACTGGCAAAGGTTGCAACGAAAGATATCTTCACGGTTCTAGATACATAGAGCAACATTAACCTGATAGCATATTTTGAGCATTTTATGAGATCTGCTATGGCACTTATATGGTGAAAGACACGACTTCCTGATTATATCAGTTGCACAGTGCTTTTCGGTTCAGCCAATGTCCTGTAAAGGAGACCACCACACTGTCGTGAGGTAGAAAAACTACATTATCACTTTACTGCCGTACAATTGTTTGTCGTTTCGTCGTCGATCCCTTTTTATGTGGAGAGATGAGGAGGAAGAAGGTGCCTCCTTCACATAGCATTACCTTTAATGAGAGGTATTGTGCGATTAATGAGCTTGAAGCGAAGCACATGTTCTGAACTATAAAAGTGCCATAGCGGATCATTGAAAGGCTCAGAATAAGTAATCAAATCATACTGTAAGGGAGATTTCAAAATCAGTTGAAAAGATAGGTATGATAATGACACATAGTCACAAGTCACAGAACAACTGAACAAAGTAAAGAATCTGTACTGAAATTCTCCGCAGGTCCCAACTCCTGATGCGCACTAATATGTGAAAAAATTATTGTGAATTATTGATGCACTAACATCGCATGCTGTATTCCTCACCACTTTCAATCAACTACTCAATGTTATCTGATTCAATCGATGTGATGACATTTGGGTATCGTATATAATGATAAATATCAAATCTCAGAGATTTATATCGTGATATTCTATGTTCAATCAACTGATTACGATTGACTGAATGCCAAGAACAGAATAGCTGCTCATTTCTTCACACATAAGAACCGTATGCGTTCCCAAAGCATATAAGAGTGAAAGTAAGCTGTGATGTATCAGGTAATTTTAGACTAAAAAATCTGCTTGAAACGAAGAAAAAACTATAAATAAAAATCGTGTGCCGCTTTGCGATTCCCGATGGGCGCAGCGATTTCTAATGGCGTTCCGAATAGGTTGAACATCTATTAAAGACCCATAAAACAATTTTTGCGCTGCTCCAACACAGCAAGAAGGCTCTTTCAGAAACTAAGCACAGAGTCGAAATAGTCGTTTTTCAAGCTTTGAATGACTTTCAAAGGTATGGCGACAAAGCTCTGTGCAGCAAAAGATATTTTTCGTTAATACATATACATAAACATAGTACTAAAGGACTAAATTTATTAGCGCGACCAGTGAATGAATTCAACAAAGTAGCTCTTTATTCATCAAAACTAGTATTAGAATTACATAATCAAAAATTCTGCGTAGAACTGATGGCTCAGAATTACCATTCTAACGTATTAGAGCGTTCTTGATCAGATATGTCTACTTGAAATTCATATGTATAAACTAAAAACAACTTTTTACACCATTTACAAAGCTTCAAGTCCTTTAACGAGAAAAAAGGTGTTTCTTGGATTTGGGACATCTTCTCATCTTTTATAGCACAATTCCTGCAATATACCTCTTACATCTAATTTACAACATTAAACCATATATGTCTTAACGTTACCGATCCGACAGGCACCATATTATATCATGTGTGATTATCTACCAGAAAAAAATTTCAGATAACATATTGCACCGACTCTTCTTTAACCTCGTCATGATCAATATGTCATGTTTTTCTTGTTGATTAGTCCTGGAGCCAAATTGTTAATGCAACTTCTATTCGACTAAACTTTCGATGCATTTCGTCAGCTTAAGAGCCAATAGTTTGACGATATATAATCGAATCGATCATCGGATCTGAAAATGCGAAGCGCGCCGAAGCGTTAACGTTTTGAACTTACTATCACGGCGAACCTTGGGCGGCAGACTCGATACAACAAAGAAAAAAATGATTTTTAAAGTGAATTTACTCGTCTGGGGCAGAGTTTTGCTTTTGAAGAGCGAACTCTTATATTCAGGAGATGGCATATATTGCGTTTATACATTAGAATGATTTCATGTGATGTACTCAAGGAAACCTTTCACGTTTAAAGCTCACCAGCGTTCAGTAGCTGATGTACTCAAAATATGTTGCACAGTCAACTGTGTGAGGCTGAAGCAATCGTTGTTGGAAAGTGATTGCTTTTTTCTTACCACACATAGAGATTGGAAGTGTTCCGAAACACAACAATAGAGATAAGTCGGTAGAGGACACCCTGAATTTTGTGAAGAAGATCCAAAAATGACTGCTGAAAATTATAGGGCAAAGTAGAAATACTCACATGTAACTCACAATGCGAGTAGAGAAAGACAGTGTGCTGTGGACGGTGTTTACAACATAAAATTAATTATGTTAAATGATCTGACATCACATGTACCACACTGCGGAAATTCTCGATTCTTTTTGCAATTCGTCTCTTCGCATACACCATCCACTTATGCTTTGAATTCTGTAAGTGAACTCTGTTGACGTATAAGAATTGTTACCTTATTCATGAAAATAATTCAATACTGAGCGAGGCGATTCCCTCTATAGCGCTATGAAAGTCATGCTACGGAGTTCGCACGTGGTTTGAACACAGTGAACTAATCGTGAACAAGTCTGATACGAATTTCTTTACCAAATGGATGAAAAGGCTGGTGTGGAGTAAGTGCGAATTAAAATCAGGGTCACTTTGGATTGACGCGTCCGCGAAGTAAACAAGACCACTACCACTGTTATCCGCTTTCTGCTGCTCATACATGCTAAAACTGAAATCAAAGTACGAAATCGAGGAAAGCGCTGTCGCTAAGTCTGATTTGAAATCATGTTTCTAAATCGATCAAATAAATTGCTGTCAACCTCAGAAGCTGAGTCAACGTCGAGGACATGAGTATTTTGTCAACGATCATTGAGATTTGATTGACAAGAAAGAATTGTTTATAAAGACTGTAGAAAGTTTTCGCTCCAGATGTTACACATCGGACGTAACACAGCAGGAAAGAGTTTGATAACACATCATCTGCCCACAATGTACAGCTTGTGTGCTATAGTGCGCATGAACACGGTATTTATGACTCAGCCACTTGGAATAATTTTATCCCTTTCCTCATTTTGTGAACTGAAGAATAGAGCGATGACCTCAAGAAACCAATTCGCCGACTCCATACTGCATATCAAATACTAAATTATTAATGTTTTGAATAGAACGCACTGACTGGTCAGTACATAATGAGTTAAAAAGAGGCCGAATCACGTTATTGCGTGAAAACTACTCTATGAAAGATTTTTTCTATGCAGCAACCCTTTTTTTGCAGAAAGCATTTGAGAACTAGAGAACTAATGATTAAGTATTTACCTGAATATCTCGCTTTCATGAGCCATACTAGCAGAAAAATTGTTTCTTTCTCACGTTGTTATTACCCATGATGTTGGCGCATGTCATCCATGTCGCATGTCGCATGGCACAGCTGTGATCACTGATCCTTCCCAGAAGCGATTACGATTTTCTGTAAGTGCTCACCAAAAAAAAAAAACGTTTGCTTGCTCTTGTGATATAATCTACGGTTGAGAACAGCCACTGAAAAGAAAATTAGGAGCAGTTTTTCACCGATATGTTCGCAAGAACGCTCGCAACCCATGTAATTCCTGGGCGGAAGGTTTCCATTTGGAAATGACAGTGAACGACTCACGAAAAGCGGTGAGTATGCTGAAAGTTTTCTTGTGCTTGATGCGATGTCTAAGTTTCGTGACTTTTTTCTGTTGAAGTAATGAGGATGTCTGACTGGCTGGATAGTAAGCAGCCTGATCTTTCCAAGCCCTGAAAAAGTAAAACACCGAATCCACATCTCCCAAGATAAGTTGTGTTTTGAAACCTCGTGTTGAACTTGGAAAGGAAATAAGGAATTGCTGCAAATGTCGAGTTTGATAAATGGCCGATTTAGAAAATTATTAATGTATATTTCACTTGCAAGACCACCAAAAAATTTATTCGACATCTAATTTTGATCAAGTTTTTCGTGGTTCGGCGAGCCAAAGCTGCTTTCTTTGTAGAGAAAATCAAAGAAACATCCATAATCGTTTGTGTTGACATCATTCTTGGATTGGATAGAGTATTTCATCTGCACTTTCTTAGCTTCCCAATGAGGGAATACATGCTGATAAGTCATGCTAAAGGTAACCAACCAATCACAGATAGGCTGGCCATCGCATTGAAAGCTTCATCAACTTATTAATCACTAGTTCATAAAAACGGTGAAGTACTTTACCTCCTTTAGTGAGATCGTCGTTTGGATCCTCACTTCACAAAATGGTGAAGAGCTTCAAAAAGGGTCGAGGAACATCAGAAAATACAATAGTAGTTTTGATGTCATTTTAGTAATATCAACAGAAAATTCATGTTAGTTGTAGGATGACTTCAACGGCACCATTATTCTCTCTTTATTTTCTATGAGTCCGTTCATGTGGGCTTATAGTTAACTGTTTACGAATCGTCGCTATGAAAAATCCAATATGTCTTGCTAGACTTTCATAGCAATGCAGAGTTTTGTATACTGAGACATACGTACGTTACGGCGGCATCGTCATTATCAGTGCCACGAGTCCGACAAGTCGCTCCTGCTAACGGCGAGAAAGGTCGAACAAATCGTAATGCCCTCCAGGTGAAAACATGCGGGTGGTCATTATTCTAGTCACCAACCTTCGTTTGTTATATAGCATAAATGCGGATTGATAGTCGGCTATTTTTGAAACTTGGTTATCAAACATCCAAAAACAGTCGACGGTCTTCCAGTGTAAGATAGCATAAATATAAACTTATAGTCGACTGTTTTTGAAATATCGCTATAAAAAGTTTCAAAAGCAGCCTAAACCTAGACCTAAGTCTAAAAGAGGTTCTTTCAAATGTATCTTTTCGAAAAAATACTCAAAAGTCAAAAATAGTTTTAGAAATACTAATAGTGAAGTTTTTGATTGACTACTAAAAATTTCAATAGAAAGGCTCCTCGCGGCGAAAACGTGAAACAAAAGTGCAAAACATAGCATGTTCTGCAAAAGCAAAATGTATATTTTCTTCGCTGCTACAGCGGACTAAGAAGGTCCTGTCAGAAACTAAACCTATTGATAAAATCGCTATTCTTATCACCTATCAAATGGCCGCCAAAAGTCTGTTGAAAATTCTGTGTTTAACGAAAAAACCACGAAAAGGCCAGCGTGCTACTTTTTAGAACATTTAATCCCACAAGGGCCTGAGTCACAGGATTAAGATGATGTAAATCAAAATGTCTTTTACTTTTAGAATTCAAAAACCTAAAGCTTTGAAGGTCTTTCGTGAAACGTGCATCTGCTCTATTGGAAAGCCGCTAATTTGCAAAATCTTAGCTTTCTTCACCTTTTTTAATCACAAATTTCACTGGGAATATTTGTAGCATTTTTTCGGAAACACATTTACTCTTGTATTCTGAGTCCCTTACTGTCCTCGTCCTTGCGATCCTTATCTACTTAGTTTTTCCAAGCCAGTGGGTGGCAAGACATGGAAGCTTTTCCTTAATTCACAAGCGAGTACAAGTCCTTTCACTGAATTTTGTAAATGTATTATCTGATTTCTTCCTAAGAAAGGCCCCTTAATCCGAATCCATCATAATGTGCTTAAGATTCACTGAATTACTCTGACTATTCAACTTCTAAGTGATTTGCTGGTTCATTGCGATTTTCCAGTTTATTGCTACATTCGTTATAGATTGAATAATCTGTGACAAATTGTTTGTTGTATACTCATCGCAGTTCAATTTACAGTTGCAAATGCCGGAAAGAAGTGTGATTCAAATGGGCCCCATGCCAGCATGCGAACCGCTCTTTTCACTACATTCTGCCACATCGTTCGACCAAATTGCCACGACGATATTTGTAGTGTGTAGATTTCTTCCACAAAAGGAGTATGTACAAGGAGAAAGCAATTCTAACCGAGGGAGAACCTGATATTTTCAGGTGTGTTGGGAACAGGCATATCGTCACCATGTTTGGTACTGTTGCCGTATACGCCTGGTTTCCCTGTTTTACATCGCAAATTCTCGTTACCGTGTTGCCGACGATAATACAGCTTGTGAGTCCGCCATCATAATTGCAAGAAACCATGTCCTGAAATGACTCGCTCTTTCTTCGCAATAGGAAACCGCGCTGCTAAAGATAGGTTAGAGCACAATTTTCTTCTGATCTTCAAAATTTCTCAAATCATCACTTTCCGTATTGAACACCAAATCAGTCTTAGAAAAAAAAATTGGGAAACTTGTTTAAAAAAGTCGCATCGACCTGGAGACCTTGACTTTATCGCCATTATCATAATTTTCACTTTACTCCAAGAAGCCCTTCAATAATTCTAAAGATCCTTTATCTTGTTCTAAGTATAATAATCACATTTCGCTTCCTGTTACAATTCTGCCTGCAATCTTCTAAGTGGCTGTACAACAATGAAAACCCACGCATATCAGTAGGACTAACAACCATCTTGCAGTTAATTGGTTTGTAGCTGGTCCGACGCTAAGTTGACTCATGATCGTTGAAATCACAGCATCATGTAGGACTGCGTTACGGCCTTGACTTTCAAGAACATCGAAGGCCTGAAGGACAAATTTTTTCACTAGATAGAGTCTATATTGAATTGTCCTCTACCCAATCACATGAATTATATCACATGTGCTAGTAGCAAAAAGTTGGCAAACTGCCAAAAAATAGAACTCGATTCCTACACCTCGCCAAAATTCACGATATAAACTTAGAATCGAAATTGCAAACTCACAAATTGCATTACAATCCGCTCTACAAATGCTTTAGCTCCCTCTTCGCTAGTTGCAATACTGGGCTTTTTAACAGAAACTGTGGGTACTTCGGTGTAAGCCATGGCTACAGGCAATGTGAAGCCTGTGATGGTGAAGGTGATAGTCCTTGCTGCAACAAAATTTTATTGTTCTCGGTTAACCCCAGATTTTTCATACATCCTTGCTTTTCCTACTCAAACTACACATGAGATTTTTGTAATACAGTTTATTCTGACCGCTACTTTTCTGCGTTTGCCGTTATCAAAGCATGGAATGAGCAAGCTGCCCACAACTCAGTCAGTCATACATTTTCGTCACTCAAACAGAAAATTTCACCAAAACTAGATTTTAATTGCATCGAGCACAGAGCAACTCTCAGATTAATCACCTCTATCACCCCTTTTTGTGAGTTTTCAACTGAAGTGCTCAAATGGAGACAACCGCGCACAGACGACATGAACTGCGAATGCACCTACCTCATCAGAATAAGTTTTATGCTGTGTCATACCACGTGTTATTAAGAGGCATCCTCTCAACGATTAACGTTCAAATTGACGGTGTTCGTTCAGACCGCTTTCAAAATCTTGCTCGATATAGTTTTGTGTTTCTGTGCAAGGATGGTAACTTCTCTTCGCAATCCCGTATTGTCATATGCGAGCCTAGTGAGGCAGTTGATGCCGCATTTCTGTCTGGGTGTCTTGAGAAACGGACGTAGAAAATGAACTTCCAGTTTCAACGATGTACTTGCCGTCTCACGCTTTACAGAAGATTAGGAAAGTTATATCTGTATTCATGCTGTCACCGTCTTTACCTTTAACATATCATGCACTCTTGCGTTCCACATGGAGGGTCTATAAGCGATTGCAAATTAGCTACCGCACAAGAGTATGCAGTGGAAATCTAATCATTGCAAAAAATTTATCTATGCTTACTCTTTTCATACTTGAGTTTGATATGTGAGCTTATTCCGTTTAGAACAAATATTACACGGTGAGCAGATCTTGCGTTCGGTGGGCGATTCTGGAGCGCAATCTCTTCTAATCCTGCTCCAAGAAGCCACCTTGCCGTAAGCATTAGAAATTACTACTTCTCGAGCTTATTTCAGGGGCTCTGTCTACTCCTCTTTCAGTGCACACACTGAATGCACTTCGAAAAATATTTTTCAAAGGCACCTTTTCTTCTACATCAACTGGGAGACGAAAGCTGATGAATCAATCTTTTTCTGTTACTTGCCTCTCTCTATTTTTGGTTATTTAATTGCTCTCGAGCAGTGTGCTTTGCTTGTTTAGAAATCGGAACCAATTGTTTTCGTCAGCGCAGGGATAAGTCTCTTGTATTGTGACCGTTCGTTCAGCAATTCAGATATCTGTTCATTTTTGTTTGGGTGGAACAGGTAACTAAACACTCATCTATATATTTATGATGGAGTAACGACAGAAATTAGTTTTGAGGCTCACACTTCGGACATGAAAGCAATGGCAAGACTTGTTGCCAGCGGCTGTCCCATTATCATCCCTCTCCTTTGTATAAAATGCAAGGCACATAAAAAGTTATGGTAATTTTGTATTTTGTTAGTTTCAGCAGTGAATTGAATGGATGAATGAATGAAAACTATAAAATTTTCTATGAATGTTGACAATTTTATTGGGTTCTTTGTCCAATTTTAGTTTAGAATTTGTTATATTTATCTATCTATTTTGAACTGCGCTCAAGTTCTGGACCACGCTCAAAATTCAGTATGCCAGATAATCATTTTTTGAGCAGAAAGGGTACCGCTCGACTGATGAGATTGTCAAGGTCGAAACACGTGTATCGGGCTCTGTAAGTCAGCCCTATATAAAAGGCCATGCGTGGCTCAAAAAATGATTATCAAGCATACTGGTCCTGTATCGTCTACTGATTTCTTCAAACGAGTGCCTAAACTCCTCAATCTCCGAATGATCCGAGATATATTCAGAAAAAGGAGAGGCTGGAAATGGACAGCGGCTAACACCAAGCCTTGCTATTGCCTTCAGGTCCATGTGAAATCCCCGGTAATTGACCTTCTTCCGTCACTGTAGATCACAGATGATTGGCTAACGATCTGTTTCATACAAGAAGGAATGGACAGATTATTCGAAAAATGGTTGAACGAGCAATCAAAGTGCATAAAATTGATACCTGAAATGCCGAATGAAAACTGCCTTCAAAAAAAATCTGAACGTCTAAATTGAATTTTTCGAAACCGATTACATTGTCAAGTGGTACAGAAAGCAAAGTAGCAAAAACATACTGGTTAATTATCATTCCTTCGATCCTAAGAAACAAGAACACTCGATAAAACCGTGTTCTGCTGGGCAGCCAGTGTATACATAGATAGAGAGGTAAGGTGGAGCTCTCAAAATCGGTTTGAAAAATAGCCATTTTTATTGGCAACGAAAATGATGCTTCTCGGTGTAGGTGTAGAGGAAAGAACACGCCCCAGAACGAAAGCTTTAGCAAAACAGAATTTCGTTTACTATAGCAGTCTTTCCAAACGAAATAAATATGAATATCAAACGTTGTTCAAAAAGATTGGAGGTCTGAAGACTTTGGTAATAAGGCTTGAGATAAAACGCAATAATCTAAGATCGCAGTTAGCTCACAATCGCTTGTATGACGGTCATGTGCAGAACCAGAGGGCTTTATATGGTTCAAACATTATGGCGGCGAATGCATGAAAACGAACGAGCACGAATTACCTAAAATCATGTAAAGCACGCGACGACAGCCACATCCGCAAAACACAAAGGCTCACTGCGTCCGTATAGAAGACCACACAGATGCAAAGCGTAAAGCTGGACCAACTTCTTCATTGGGCTCGCAAATCATACAGTCACACACATCATGGAGAAGGAACCGGTGGATAAGTCACCATCCTTGCAGAGGAACATAAATCTTATGCGCGCACATTTTTTGGGGCATTGACGATGAATCTAATAATCCATGATCCAAAGGAAGGGATGTCGCTTTCACACGTGATATGTCGTATTATACTGGACTGATTTTTGATGTGATAGTGCGTTACTACAATACGACATCATGCGACCTCTGAACCTTTACATGAACATTTCAGTGGAGTTCTTACGAAAACAATGAGTATGTCAAAAGCTGTTCTGTATTTGATCGATTAAAATCTAGGCTTGATAATTTTTCACAGCAAAATCACAAGGTATTTGAACGAGTTAAACATAGGCATTCAGCTCCCTTCAGGCTGTAAAGAAAGCAAAACCGCTTAAGCGTCACCTGCATCACCTGTATCACCTGTCATCACTTGATCACTGAGTGACTTGAGGGAACGCTAGCAGCACCTTCAACTTGTTTATTGCGTCCAAAAGTAGCCCACCGAGTTTCTCTTGCTCTAGGGATTCGTTGAGCATCATGTCTTTCTCGTAGGCCTTTCGCAAAGAAATCAGACCAGTAGGTCCGTGGTCTTCCTGTGAAGCGCTTGATATGCCAAAAAATCCAGTCGGTACTGGCTCGTGTTCATCTGTTGCCTTTGAAACACATAACGTGTCTGCCTCCCCCCATCCCTTCTTTTCGATATCCTGGTGTGTAGAATGACGTCTTTGACTTTCGATCGAGAACGTAGGTCAGAACTACGGATCTTGTCTCTCATTTGCGATATACGAGATACTCCTAGCATCAACCTTTCTACTGCGCCTTTGATGAATAAAGCTAAACATGAATGCATTTTCTCAGTTCATAAGCGAAAACAACTGTATTCACTAAAATGTGTAACTTCATTTCTCAACCCTTCCTAAGGAATTCTATAAATTCAAATCCATCGTGGTGTGCACTTCAATTCACTTCATTACTCTGACTATTCAGCATTCAAGTGGTTTGCTAGTTTAATGCGATTTGTTAATTCACTGCTACACTGGGTATAGGTTGAATAAGTTGCGACAAAGCGTTTGTCGTATACTCATCGCAGTTCAATTGACAACTGCAAATGCCGAAAAGAAGTGCGATCCAAATGGGCCTCATGCCAGCATTCGAACCGCTCTGTTCACTACATACTGCCACATCGATTCCGAGCAGTTTGCCATGATGATATTTGTAGTCTGAAGATTTCTTCCACAAAACGAGTATGTACAAGAAGAAAGCAATTCTAACCGAGAGAGATCCTGATATTGTCAGGTGTGTTGGGAACAGGCATTATCGTCACCGCGTTCCGTACTGTTGTCGTACACGCCTGGTTTCTTTGTGCTACATCGCAAATTCCCGTTACCGTGTTGTCGACGATAATGCAGCTCGGTGAGTCTGGCATCATAACAACGAAAAAGTATCTGTGCTAGAAAGACACATTCTTCATTGAATATGGAAAACCGGAAAGCTAAAGATAGTTTTGAGCGCAAACTTTCTTCTGATCTTCAGAACTTTCTAAATCATTACGTATTAAATGCTCTATCACTTTCAACGAAAGAAACTGAAGAACTCGCTCATGAAAGCAGTACCGATTTGAAGGCTTTGATCTGAATACCATTGTGATAATGTCCACTGTATTTCTAGGAAGCTCTTTAGTAATATTACAAAATATTCATCCCAATTTGAGTTCAATGAGACATTCCTGCTCTTAATTCTAAACTTCTGCTTGCAATCTTTAAAGTGGCTGTCTAACACTGAAGACCCACGGATATCAGAGTACGACTAACAACCATCCTGCGGTTCATTGGTTTGTAGTTGGTCCGAACGCTAAGTTAACCCAAAACCGTTGAGATCACAGCATCAGGTGGGAGTGCGTTGCGACCTTGACTTTCAAGAACGTTGAAAGCCTGTAGGACAATTTCATCACTAGTTAGCAGATTTATATGAAAGTGTCTTCAACTCAGTCATAAGAGCTATGTTAGGCATGAGTAATAGGAAGCTCACGAACTGTCAAAAAATTGAAACTCGCTTCTTACATGTTTTCAAAATTCACGATAAAGACTCAGAATCTGAAAGTTACAAACTCACAGGTGCATTGCAGACGTTCTACAAATGCTTTAACTCCCGTTTTGCTTGTTGCAATACTAGGCACTCTGAAAGAAACTATGGGCACTTCTGTGTAAGACATGGCTACAGGTAAAGTGAAGCAGGGGACAGTGAAGGTGATAGTGCGCGCTGCAAGGAATTTTTGTTGTTCTTGTAGTAAAGTTGAAAGTTAATTTGCTACTCCCAAGACCACCTATTTATTAACCTCAAATTCTTCAATACTGCTTTTTCCTCTTTCAAGGCCAAGCACAAAGTTTCTGTGATACAATTTATTCTGACACCTGACTTTTCGGAGATTTCGCCCTTTCAAAAACTGCAACGATCAGACAGCCACACCATTCAGTTAACCAGGCACCTCATACTCAAATAGCAAAATCACTAAACCTGGGTCTCAGTCGCATCAAGTGAAAAACTTTCATCTCATCAACACTTTTATGGGTCTTTAGTGAGAGTTAGTGGAACCACCGTGCGAAATCACATGGACTGCACACCTTGCTCAGGAAAGCCACATTTTTGCAGCAACTGGAAGCTTATTTCCGAGCTTATTCTAAGGACTCCACCTTCTCTCCTCTCCTGTACACAAGAAAGTTTTCTGGCACCTCACGTATAAATTTCATGTATTTTAACTGTTCGTTGGAAAATTCAGAACCTCTCTCTATTTGCTTTCGTGTGGAAGCGGTGACCAGACAATTATCTATATATCTACGATAGAATATGGTCGAAGGTCACTTTCCGCGGGTTCCACTTCAGATATGAAAGCAGTAGCTAGACCTGATGTCAATCGCTGTCTTACTGACAACTCTCTATTTTGTGCAAAATATGTCCTAGACCATCCGAAATTTGAGTAGTTCAAGATTTCAATCAGCTAAGCTTATGAATCGACTGACAGTCATGTCTACTGCACGCTGGTTTGTACGAACTCTTTGGCGGCTTGCAGTTCTGAGTCGTTCGACACGCTAGTTTGACAAGCGGTAACTTCAAAAGATTCCATTACGCATGCGATGGTTATAGACGAATCACATAAACGATCTAGAAAAGGATCATTTGGGAGCGTGTATTTAAGATTAATGGAATGTGTTTTAGCACTGCACGTTCTGGCCGATATTGCAAACACCCAAAGTATTCCTAAATCTTCTACGTGACGTGTCGCCCAACAGCGCGTTTGTAATGGATTCAATCGACATTATAGCCCTTCATACTGACTGGCAAGTGACTCAGCATTGCAAGCCATCCACAAACCCTTCATACTACACCAAGGAGTAATAAACATCTACGGCTCATTCATTAAACAGCTGGTGGCTCTTTTGAAAGACTGTTTGAACTGCTCAATATGAGGATAGACTAGGAAATACTTCGCACAGAAGAGAGGATGGCAATGGGAAAGCGGCTGCCACCAAATCTTGCTAATACTTAATTTTCAAAGCAGAAACTCGGTATTTGACTTCTAGACACTACTTAACTAATGGTGTAGATAATTGTCTCGCCATAAATTGCACAGAAGAGGAACTGAACAGACGTTTCAGACTGTTGAACGGATATTCAGAGTACACGAATTTCTTCCATGAAGCACACAACAAGAACCGGATTCATCTCTGGATGTGTAAATTGAATGATTCGCGACCAGCCACATTGTCAAGTGATAATAAACCCAAAAACAAGAAGATGGAAGTTTATCATCTCTCTCTCTCTCTTCACATACAAAGAAGTTGCCTGTAAAAAGCATGTATTGAAGTGCAGCCAGTAAGTGCACAGGCGGCGAGGAGATGGTAAGGTCTCAAATCGGCTGATGAAATAATCATTTTTATTCACTACGAGAATATGCTTCTCGGGTTGGGTTCAAAAGAAATGACGCGTTCAAAACAAAAATTTCAGCGAAGGCATAATTCCGCTAATCGTGCCAATCCTCTCAAACAAAATAGGTTCGGCTATCAATGACTGTTTCAGAAGAGCAGGTCTGGAGAAATTGGTGATAGAGCTTGAGACACCACGTATTACTCTGAGGCGGTATCTAGCTCGCATCAGCATTAGATGACCGTCTAAGTTCTACTCCAGAGTTCATAATATGGACAGGAATGGACATCTACCTTACCAATCTATCTGTTGGAAAGAAAACCACTCTACTTCAGTTTTAACCTAAATCGAACAAAGATTGTGTTGTATTCTCTGTGATGTCGAGTCACTTACGTAGGATTAGAGTCGTGTATAAAAGTTTAGAACTAGAGCACTACTTCATTTGTACTGTGTTTGACTCTATTCGATTCGTCTTGATGTACCGGCTGCAAAGATCAACACTGCGTGGAGGACTAGTGAATAGATGAAGCTTTGAGGGGGGGGGGGGGGGAGGGGGGAACCGTCGTTTAGCCAAAATAAAGATTTACAACACTCTGTGTAAAACTATCAATGAAACAGAATATTGATTGCCCATATCGAAGAACGAAAAGCGAATATGAACGTCGTTTGTTCTCATGTATATGGCGGATTACGAATGCACATAGTGTGTGCAAATGCGATATTTAAAGCTCATTTAAGCCATTTTCAAGTCCTTCCCGCTTTTTAGAACTCATTGTGTGAGTCGAGTAACAGAGAGACGATGCCAAAAAATTATTCAACCTTCTCGTTATCAATTACTGGTAACTAATTCAATAGTGGATAGAGTATCGCATTGTAATTGGACTATGTGCTAAGTGTTGCGCAGAGCATTAATCGGGCACATTTTGTGATTTTGCCTGCTCCAACGCTCAGTCGTAGTGTTCGCTTACATAGGTGACTGCTCACTGGTAGTCCAGCAATTTCAACAGTAGTATGTAGGATTGTAAATTTCGATTTTTTTTGTTTGCAGTATGTTAGTCTCTCAAGTTCTTTAGCCAGGATCCACTGGTCTGGAAATAGAAATTGCTTTCAAAACGTTTTCCGAGTGCTAGAAAGCGAATAACATTAAGCGCCGTACAAAGCACAGATTTCTAACAAATCAAATGTGTTAAGGAGAAATCGCCGATTTGAAAGCAATTATTATGGTTTATTTGCATATGAGTAGTGAATTAAAAGACACGTCAGCATTGTTTGGTCATCGAAAATATGAGGTTTTCAATGAACTGTAAATATGGCTGAGTAACAATCTCCGTGTTCTCGAAATTTGATTGCTGAGCAGCGAGCAGTTTTGTTTTCAGCAAGTATAAGGGAAAAAACACATCACTGCTGTCCTTGCAAACTAAGGTAATCAGCGATTTTCAAGCAACTTCTTACTGCAGGAGCAGCAGCAAACGAAGACATGCTTTGCAATCTTATGCATATCGCGAAGATTATTTCCATTCAGCTCCGGGGTGTCTAATAGTATTTTCCAAGAAGATCATAACCATAAAAATTTCTATAAGAACTTGTGTCAACCTCATACCCTTAATTAAGCGATGATTATTTGCATCAAGATTTGATAAAATTGATATATTTCACAGAGATTTTTATGCTTATCGCTTGACTATTATGTAAATTCCATAATATCGACTGTTTTTGAAACCTCGCAATAAGCATTCAAAATAATCAAAAAAATAATGTCTAAAGCCTAAACGAGGTTGGTACGCCAGGGCCATACACCGGTGCAGGGCTTAATATGGGGCGGAGGTTACTGAGGAGGAGGCCGAAACCTCTGAAACACCGGTGTATGGCCCTAGCGTACCAACGTTTAGGTTTTTGGCCATTCCTTTTTGGATTTACGTTGAATAAGAGCACAGTTTTTGAACTGTAATGGGTAGACAGCTATTGGATCACATTCCGCTCGCCTAAGAACAGACAAATGATTTTTATTCGTCTACGTTGAGTACCTTCATCACAGGCGTAACCGATGAAGACTTCGAGTTTCCGTTTTCCAAGTCGTGCAGATCTATTCGTTTTACAAGCTACTCTTGAATTTTTGTGTAACACCAAGAAGCAATAGTAATGAATTCCTGTAGATGAAGTGGAGTATGTATCGATTGTAAGAGTTTCTAGATTCTTTAATCTTTAGATCGCTAGGAGGAAAATGGCACAAATGAGAGGGTTCACGACGAGTCAGCGACAGGCTTCAAATGTTGTAGATATTACCTTTATGTCCAGAGGGGAAGCTCCGGTAATCGATCTACGGCCGTTTCTTTAGTGTACATATAGAGATGAATGTTTCATCATCAGCTCAAAACAAAAATAGATGGGCATGTGCTGAGTGAATGAACACTTACATAAAACTTACCAATGAGATGCTAAAAGAAAATTGCCACCCATTTCGAGCATTTAAGTCAAACTATTCGAAAACGCATACACCACAAAGTTTCTACGACGTTTTCTTTTTTGAACCGTTTGAGTCTGAAGTGACACAAACATGTGCCACCGCTTGGACGTCAAGCGTCGCGCGCAACGGGAATTCTGCATTTGCTTCTGCAATATGTTAATATTTTTAGGTAAATTGTGGTATGAGAGGACATCATATCCATTAAATGATGGAATGCCACAAAAAAAGACTTACACAATGCCTTTTTATTAAGAATATACTCATGTGTCAAAAAATTTTCCGTATTTCAACGAGAAAAGCAAATAGTTCCGAAATGAACACATTCGTGGCTGTCATATAACAATTGTTTTATCAATAAAAAACTATCTATTCCAAATCGTTTGACATCTTGTAAACTACTGCTTTGGTATCGGGATTTCCTTTTGCAACGACCTTCATAGAACGCTTGAGTAACAAAAAAAAAGATAACGTTTGCTTCAGAATTGTGTTGCTTCAACTTTTCAGCGGATTCTTGGGTAATATATAGCAGAATCCTGATAACAAGCAATTTTTCTGCAGTAGAATAATGCTGGAAAGAATCAGAGGGTAGAATCTTTTCAACTGGTTCGGACTGTAGGCATCTCCAATGGCTAAGAAACTGTGGCTTCTCGGTGTAGATTTAGATAGAATGACGCGCTTTCTAATGATGGTTCCAACGAAAGCATGGTACGGCTAATTATCTCTTTCTCTTTAAACGAAATAAGAATAGCTCTGAAACAATGTTTGTAAAGAACAGACTTGGAGCAGACGGAAACGATTTGGAAATACTACCAAATAATCTGAGAAATCAACTAATTCGCAACCTCTTATACGACGGTCTATGCAAAGCGAAGGGATGCTTAATATGCTTCAACGGTGGAGACGGTGATTGCATGAGCATAGGTACAGTGTAGTCCGTAAAACCATCGGCGAATATCCGAGAAACGAGAACACCTCTCTTTATCCGTTTCAAAGAACACCTAAACAACAGTTATAAAATTGATCTAAAAACCAATAGGCATAGGGCACTGATGCCTAAGGAGGTGAACTTCTAAATAGAATTATCAATCCTCGTACAGGAACAGAGAGCGCAGAATCTCCAAAGCATTTGGAATTTATATCAGAAATCCAAATATGAATCGGAAATATGAATGCTTTGTCATCTCTCGTCAGTTTACGCCATATCTCAGGTCGATTTCTCTGGATCCGAGATAAGCACGTATTTCCTAGCCAATGTAGCACTCAGTGCGGCTGGTCCACATATTGACTAGTCGACTAGTAAACATCAGAACACGGTGAGTATTCAAGATAGTTGGTTACTACATGTTTCAATTTCTGCGTTCTCGTTCAACCTTTATCTCATTTGCTTGTTAAAATGTTTATCCGTGTGGATGGCACCGGTTTATCCCACTAGTGACAACGGCGATCGCGTCGGTGGTCAGCTTATGTTCTATTGAAAGCACTTCCTCCTAGGAATTTGTTTTGGAGCACACCGTCTTCCCTACACTTTTGTAACAGATTTTGATCATGCATGTTCTGTCAAACGTCAATTGGGAAAGCCTCTATACTGCAATTACCGAAAATACCTCTCCTCGTTTTATCTTTTTGTTCCATAATGTGACCAGCAGTTGACTGTCATCCCAATTTGATTGCTAGAGGAGATTTTGTTTGCGCATGAAACGTACTGCCAACGCAAATACTGAAATAAAGAAGTGAAAGTTTTCGAAACGCATTTAATGATGATAGCACAGCTCGGTTAGATACCATCATAGTATTGAGTAATGGCACACACTATAATCATATCCGTGCAGCGGTAAGCACATTCTCTTTTACAGTACTGTCAAGTTCACATTCCCTCTATCCTGGTCCTAAATGATGCACATCATATCGATTTTGTTGCTAGTTTGACTCAAAGCTACTACAAGCAATTTGGTCGCTCAGCCTTATCGCAATTACGATAGATCTGGCCTCGATAAACGATAAGAGATAAAGTTCTTGACTCTAATCAGCCAGTGACGCCTGCGCCGTTCATTCGACTTCATCAAACATTGTTTGGAATTGTCTTAACATATCTGGCCTTTACATCTACCTGCAGTAGCCTCTACCAATGCATCATATCAGTGTTGCAGTCCCCTCAAAGAAGTGTGCTGAGAATTCGCCGAGCCAGTGGGGACGGAAGGCATGGTGAACCCTGATTGCGTGGTCTAACTATCGACCAGTGCGTAACAGCGCATCTCTGACCACTGCAACACGACTTTTTGTGGATTCTTTTCGATATGTGTCCTTAATCTCATGGCTACTAATGTGAATGAGAAATTCGCCATTTTATAGAGCACCAAATAAAATTTGTGAACTACGAAATTTCGTCCAAGAAAATGCTTTCACTCAAATAAAAATCGAAATTTTATCAATGTCCTGGTCCTCATAGCTTAGTATCACTTTCACGCTATGATGGCGATAAATCCTAATACATCCTCTGCAAATAGTTTTGAGATTACTGTATGTAATACGTAGTTCAAAATCATTCATCAAGTGCATGACTACAACTTTCAACGTGTCAGAGGTGAAGATGGAGAAGTTCAAGAATGCCCTATACATGTAAAAGTTTTGCATTTATCGCTCCCAAGATCTTCTTTTGAAATATGCGCCAGATCCACTGGAAGATCGCTATTTTGCAAAACTCAAAAGTTTTTCATTCTTGATGTCCTACTTGTAAACAAGTTCACTTCAAATTGCTGTTACAGAAGACCGCATTCCACTCATCCCCTCCAAACCTCTTACTATATTCACCCTTGCATTTCTGATCCATTTAGTTTTTTATGACCTGCAGTGAGGCAAATATGCGGCATTTTCTGGATCCAAAAACGGCGGAAAATTTTTTCGGCAACTTCCTGTTGGTGAGATGAGTAGTTGTGTTTCGACACATTCCACTCAGCGCGTTTCTCTACTGAAATGTAATGCGATGCACAAGTATTTAGTGTATATTATCCATGGGACCGTAAATGGTGTGATGAATTGGTTTCTTGAGACAATCATTCTATTGTTCGGTTCTTAGAAGTAGAAAGAAATAATATTTAATCCTGAAGAAGATCCATGGTGGCCATTCAGCGACACATTGTGCAGCTCAGTGTAATTTACTTTACTACTCTGTCCACTCAACAGCCATGTGATTTGTCAGTTTATTGTTACTATAGTGCTACAACAAATATCGATCAAGTGAAAGCGTTTATCTTAAGCACATCGTAGTTCATGTTGAGATATCGGCTATAGTGGCAAAAGCCGTGTAGAAGTGCGTTCCAAATGGATCTGTTGCTAGCATTCGAATCGCCCTGTTCACTACATTTTGCCACATTGCCTTCGACCAATTCGCCATGATGATGTTCGTGGTCTAGAAAGATTTTTTTTTCATAAAATGAAGTCGTGGATAAAGAAAACCGTTCAAACCGAGAGTGTTCCCAAAATGGACAAGTGCTTCGGAGGAACTTCTAGAAATTTGTTATCCATGCATTGATCACGATTTCTCATTTTGGGGCAAAGTGCTGTCACCGTATTGTCGACAATGATGCACTTCACTTTCTCCTTGTCGCCTGCAAGAAACTATGAATATTAATAAGATACCTCCATCTATCACAGCATGAAATTTGTGAAAAAAACTATATAAATTTCTTAGCACTGTTTTTTTCGTCTCTTAAAGTCCTTCAAAATATCGTGACACATCAAATAAAGCTGGAGGAGAAAGTTCCCGGCGTTGATTGATTCCTAAGGGATGCGCCATGCACTTGTCTTCAATTTTTAACTTTGTTTGAAGTAACTGAATGCATATGTAGCCTTTACAACGACTTGCGGTGGCCTCTCGCTGAACCGAGTGTGTGCTGTCTATCCTCCCAGACAAGTCTGAGACTTGTCCGGTACCAATTTACCGACTTCGGAGGGATGGATTGCTTGGTGAACCATGGGCGCGAGATCGACCATTGACCTCGTGTGCGAAGCAGAGCGCTTCTAACCATTGCACCACATGCGCTCTTGGCACACTGAGTACCGTAAAGTTTTCAAGAAAAGCTATAAAAACTGACATGACATTGGTTGATAACGGATTCTAACAGTCATTTGACCCAAAATGGCCCGTATTACAGCATCAGGGAGAAGTGCGCTGCGACCTTGGTTTCTGAGAGCATCAAAGACCTGAAAACAAATTTTTTCCTTAGATTGTAGATTAGGATCGGAAGCTTTGTTCGAATTTCATGGGCTGTGCAAGTCATAAAAATATTGGGAGGCCAGTGAATCGTTATCATATCAAAGCTCCACTTCGAATACCTTCAAGAATAAGAAGGAAAAAATCGAAGTCTAAGAGTTACAAACTCACAGTTTGCTTCACAAGACGTTTCACAAATGTCCAAGCTCCTTTCCTGCTAGGTGCAATACCAGGGTGTTTAGCTAAAACTTCGGGCTTTTCGCTGTACACCATAGCTACAGGCAGAGTGAAGCCGGTGACGGTGAAGTTTATTGTCTTTGCTTTAACGAAATCGCTTAGTTCTTGCAGTGAAGTCGAGGAAGAAATTACTATGTTCAATGATTTCAAGGTTTACTACTTTTTTGCATAAAATTCAAAGTCGTTCCATCGAAAAGCTCACATCGCGACTATTTTCAAGCGTTGGTGAAACGTGAAACGCATGATTTTTTTTTTCTGATTTAGATTCATGAACTGCTACCTAAGGATGGAAACCTTTATAGTATTAAAGCAGTCTTCTATTCATTACCTTGACCTGTAGATATCGTTCCACATCCAAACACTGTCGAAATCGTGGCTAGCAGCAAAATTACAAAGGGATAGATCGAAAGCATGTTCATGTACACTTTTGGCTCCCAAAAAAGTCTAAACTATTGGGAACTTGAACGAAAACAAATTATACAAAAGTCCTTTTCTTTGATCAAAATTTGCCCGAGGTTGGTCTTCCTCTCTCAAATCTTGGTGGACAGTAATAAGAAATTTTGCAATTTCAGCACTCATGCCGAGGATGTGAGAGTTTTTATTTTGAAATTTTACAGCGTTCAGATTGTTCGCCCAACAACGGATTTGACTTCTTAGCACATATAACTGGGTAATGTCACCTTGGCAGCTTTCTGAGTTTTCCAAAAGCTTCAAGGGTTCCTTATTCTCCTAATTTGAAGCGAAACCCTATAAGCATATTTGTGACAATACCTCTATTTTGAAGAACAGAGAAATGAAATACAAGTCAAATGTTAATTAACAATAAGCTGTGTGGAAGAGACCACTTACACAAAAGTTTAAGTGAATGCACCGTTCGTTGGGCGGTATGAGTGAATTTTTGTTCCGCTTCCCTATTTGTGATGAGGCCGCATCAAATCTCGACTTTCCAAAAAAATAACGAAATTGCGACAATTAAACTTTTATGACAATCAATTTCAAAGATTAAAAGTCTCATTTGCTCAACAATGTTCTCATCAACTTCTCCAATGTTATACCCTTATGAAATCCTTTTATTGACAGAGAAGAAGATTAATAGCCAAGCCACAGAATTTTACGAAAAGATTTAGATCTAGACAGGAAGTAAGATGACCCCAAAAATCCACCAGCAAAACGATGGAGCTGGGTCCAGAAGTGTCGAAGCAAATCAATCGCATTGAGGAACAGAAACTATTGTGAGACGCAGTGATGATGTATTTGGTGAATTTGCCAAAATATTGAAGTGAGAAAGGAAATTGGACGTACTCTAAAGCATTATCGTTAAGAAACTGAGATGAGGCCTCTTAACTCGCTTTTTCAAGTGTTACAAGTTTATCATTAAGATGGAAGTCGTAAACTTCAAACATTTTTTCCATGATGTGTAGGCAAAACAAAATTGTCGTTTCATTTGTTGGACATCCCGTTCAGTGAAGGATCACTCCGCCTATCTATTGGGCACAAACTCTTCAGTGGCTTGTCTCCTTTTCAGCAAATGTTAAAGACAATAATCTGGGAGGTTGCGGTGTTAAGTTTCTAAAGGTGATCAACTTAATTAGTTTAATAGTCTGTGTTTTTAACGTAATTCGCATTTTTACTCCATGCAACACTTCAAAGCAATATTGCTGAATCCTGTAGGAAGAGGAAGAGACACAAGACTGCATTTACTACGATTTTGATAATTTTATTGATGGATGAAAGCAGAATCTGTTCTCCGGTTATTGAATGCGCTGCGTAGTATACCACTGCGTGGACATCGCATTTTGGAAAATTCTGCTGCGGGAAGCACCTTGTGTAAATTAAAAATAGTTTTCGAACACTTTTCTTTCACTCTGCGGATACCATCCCAGTAAGGAGTGATGTAATGTGTGAAATTGAAAGCTTCATCAATTCTCCAACAACTTAACTAAAACCTTAGTAGAAACATGGTGAATTCTGTTTCGCCTAATACGCGAGTGATAAATCGAAATTACGGGTAGCGCTCTATGATCGCACTCCCTATAATGACTTTTTTACCGTCAATGATTGAAGTCGAATAAGCAGTTCTGATTATAATGTTCAATGACATTTAATATAACGGAAGTGCTGAGCGACGAACACTTTCGCTACACTATTCTCTTTGCTTTTGCATACTACGCAACTACTCATACTACATACTATTCCAGTAAATTTCTATTTACAAATTCAGTGATTGCGTGTTAACACATTCCGCTCACCACGTTTCCTTGTTCGATCAACGCGCGCGATATATATATATATATATATATATATATATATATGTATATATATATGCATATATATATACATATATAAACATATATATATATATATATATATCAAGCTTTTCAGTCATTCTTTGTTTTTGTAGTGTGAATGGAAGTTAATTTGCTAAATTTGAAAATGTCGAAGTTTCATGATTTTCTTTGCTTCAGCACAGGTCTGTTTCTTGCAGAAAGAGGACTACCACACAAACCTGCATTCAGCCTGATTTCAACAATTCTGTTGATGGATATAAGCAGAACTTGTCCTCCAGTTATTGGAAGTGCCTTGCAGTATTCGTGTGCTTGGACATCGCATATTTAAAAACCTTTTCAGCTGAAGGCCGTCATTCACATAAATCGTTTAAGAACACTTTCTTTCACTCTACGGAAGCCATCCCAATAGGGTGCGATGTAGCTTGCGAAAGTGAATGTTTCACCAATTTTCCAACAACTTAGCCAAAATCTCAGCATCAGAAACATGATAATTTTGTTTTTCTGTTACACGAGTGATAAATGGAAATTGCCGGTAGAACTGTATTTAATCATAGTCACTGTAATGAATTCCAGCCAACAATAATCGAAGCTGTATAAGCAATTCTTAATTTCGTCTTTCATTTAGTGACGCTTTATTAAATTTGAATCACTGAGTGACAAACAATTTTGCTACAGTATTCTCCTTGCGCTTTCATATGACACTTCACTTCTTCCAAAATGATACAAAACCATTTTAGAGATTTTATACCACTGTTGTGTATAAATGTTTTATCGATATACAATTAGCAGAGCAGTTTCACTGTACTGTTTGAGGGAAACCCGTATAGTACTCAATCAATAGTTTTTACAACCACACCAGCATCGATGTGGTTTACTAAACTCATGGTTTTGTAAGACAAGGTTTTGTGTCAAATGCAAACACTGATTATAAGTTGAACTATGAGAATAAGAAAAGTTATTCACTTCCTTGATAGAAGCGCTCGCTGTATAAGTCTGAACAAGTATTGGTTTTCTCTTGACCTAATAATAAATGTCCTATCATTTGAAGAAAGGCGATTACTTGATCGAAATTAGTGTGTGAAGAAAATAAGCCATTCTACTAAGGAATTTCAACGATAACTCGAGATCTTGATGTATTTACAGATCTTTTCAAGACGATTTTGTATGCATGCGCCGTTGTTGTTTTATCAATTGCCAGCCAGTGATAGGCCGACTACAAAAGTATGGATTGTCATCAACGGAGCAGACATTTTTTGCCGATAGTAAGACAGCAACCTCCCTAATCCTTCGTGAAGTCAATTCACCTAAACATGTCTTGAAAACTGCATAAAATGTTAGGTCAGGCGCCACTTTGTTTATGATGTGCTTCATCTTACGACGCAAGAGCGAAGGCCAACATCACGAACGGGCAATTATGTGGTCACCAAATTCGGATCGTCAAGATTTCGATGAAGGCGAATGAGTCATAAAGCTAGTCACAATGAAGTTTTATGACATCGTCATTTATGCTCATCAGTTGATGCGATCAATTATTGAATGTCTATCCTTATGCTCAGCAGCTCAAGATGTTTGTTTTTAGACACAACAACCTGAATACACTATAGTACCCGTAAACACGGTATTCATCGCCCTTCAACTTCATTTTCAAGTCTCTTACTTCCTTCTCAACCCCTTTTGCTGTTCCGCGGAAAACATAGAATGATTATTCTATGAAATACAATCCCTGAGTCTTCATTGCTCACTAATCTAAATAGGGCCCCGCAGCCGAGCGGTTGTGATGCCAGTCGCGGCGCGCGCGGGTTGGCAACGCTCTTCAACACTCCGGCAGTTAACAGCAATTCCCTACGGAACGTCAAAGTGAGGCCTTCCTCAGGAATGCAGAGAGACACGCTAAAACACTATTCTACTACGTGGAGACAAAATAATTATTTTAATGCTAGAAGTACTGAAATCCGCACATTAAAAAAAAGAACACTGTGGAAACTGATCATTAAAGTGCCAAAAAGTGTTGACCTAAGTAGAAATTCACTCCATTAAGTCGTCGTGATTGGTTTGTGCGCTAAGTGTTAAAAAATACGGCGCAGAACATCACTTGTCCTCATTTTATGGCTTCGTCTGCTCTAACGCCCAGGGCGGTGCTTATTTCCGGAAGTAACTGTTCATTGGTACTTGAACAACGTCGTAAACAGAGAGTAGAATTGTAGGACTCATTCTTTTCTTTTAAAATATGCTATTGCTCTAAATGCTTCAGCTGGAAATCCACTCATAACAAGTTCAATTTGTTTTTATAAACACTCTTTGTCTATATGAACGGCACTAAACGTCGTAGAAAACAATAATTTCTCTTATTTCAGACATATTACGGAGAATTCACACATTAGGAGAATAAAGTATTGTGCTTTGTTTTGCCCATGAATCGTGAGTTATAAATGCAGTCAGAACTGTTGAATTATAGGATATGCTATGAGTTTTTATAAAATGGTAAGTCTAGCTGGATGAGCAGCCTCGGGTCATTTCAATTTGATTGTTAAGCGAAGCAGTTATACCGCAGCACTCCCTTTCCGCTATCAGTGCAATGCTGTGGCTAATCAATGATATACGGACAGTGGGAAAAGCAGACCGTTGTTGTTTTCTTATAGATTGAGAGAAGGGTAACGGTTCAGCACGCGCCCACGGGCAGGGTGAATTGTGAGTTCGAATCCAACCTCACGGAATGTTTTTGCATACCACTCTACATTGTTGAGAATATTTTAATAGGATTTTGCATGGCTAGCGTACCGGCACTTGCGCTTTGTTCGTGCACGACTGTTCTGAGTTGACCATATACGTCTTACTGCTATATAGGCTCCGCAGCCGCTTCGAGTCAAACTCACTGCAGTAGAGCAACGCTCGAACGAACTTCCCACATCATTAGGTTTCCAACTGTGTTTGCTAACTTGATTCAAAAATTTACGAATTTTTTTTCAAGTAACTTAAAGTATCAAATAGCATCAACTGAAGTATTCTCCGTTTGCCTGGATGCAATTCTGCCAACGCTTCGGCAACAAATCAACTCCCCGCTCATAAAACTCGTTATTCTTCAATGCAAACTAAGCAGTCAGTTCTCGACGCAAATGATTGGTGTCTCGAAACGCTTTTTTTTGTCCAACCAGTGCTTCTACGGTTTGAAGAGATAGAAATCTGACGGATACAGATTTGGCGAACACGGTGGATAATCCAAGTGCTTTCAGCCCAAATCGGCCATCTTCTTCCTTGTTTCCTTGGCGACGTGTGGCTTTGGATTGTGTTTGAAGCAAAATGACTTGGCGACGGCGGTGACGTGGAATTGTCTGAATGCAACACATCAGTTTCTGACAATATCTCTCAGTTCTTCTCTTTCCTTATAGATATAAAAAATTCTGCACAAACATAAAATAAGAATTTGCTTTTGTGGAGAAATTTTTATTTTCTGGATCAAGTTCGAATACTTGGTTGGGGACCTAATAACGGGGCTCTTTTATAGGGAAAAGTTCTAGAGTGATTGTCCACACTGATTATGTTCTGATGAGAAGGACCTTTTTCGTAATTATATGATGACTATTTACGCAAAGATTTCGTGAAGCTAGATTTTTACAAATGATCTTAAGTCTATTGGTCCATTGCTGTTCAAAGTTGACCCATCATTAATTACGTCGAACCAGCGCTTACAATGCTATGATTTTTGCATCCGTAGAGCTTTTCAGTTCTTAAGAAGCTTTAGCTTACCTTAGAACAGGTGAATGCTTCCGACTCGTCTATTCAACGCATCTCAAACATTGCATACGCAATGCAGACTTTCAGCGTATTTCACCTTTATACCACGCCAAATGACTACGTTTTGCAAGTGCTTGAACTCTCGAAGCAACCCCAAGAAACATAGGCGTGATGGCTTGAACATGAAGCGGACTGTGGGGCGATTAAAAGAGTCACTGCTCAGCTTCAGATCGTTTCGACAGTATTCCGCACAAATGAGAAGGTTAGCGACGGTGCACCGACTGGCTCCTAGTTGCACTATTCGATTCATGTCTAGAATGAATACACCAGCAACCCATCTCTAACTATTATATCACTGCAGATATATAGATGACTGCTTTATCATCTGCTAAACTCAAGACGAACTGATCAACTATCCTGAGTGTTCATTGCACAGTCAGGATAATCAAAATTCTTTTGACAGAATTTGGAAGCAAATTGACTCGCCCATTTGACGTTCAAGTTAGTCATGGAGAAATGCCAGCAGCACAAGGTAATGCTAAAAGCCAGGCCAATTACTGAAAACATTGTATCATTAGCATTCCCTTCATTTATCACACAAAAAGCGCGATCTTGTGAAAAACATTTTTTCACAGGCTATCAGTGTGTGCACAAGAAAAGAGCTTAAGGAAGTCTGCGTAAACACCTCAACGTATTTCAATCGCACGGTGGAGCTCGTTGGCTCAGATTCGAAGCAAAAGCGATTTCTTCTGACGATGAGTTCAGTGAAAATAAAGCAGAGTTTGAAGAAAATAAAAAAGCGATCGATAGAATAGGTATAATTCACTATACAGCTACGTGATCGACTGCCGGTCAGCGCAATGTCAGATAACTACATCATCTGACTTGGGGTGATTTATTACCCGTAGCCGATTCCCTTATAGAGAATTATTTAACCTCAGGGCGGCTGAACCGAGGGAGAATGGTACTGATGAGTCCCAATAGGACGAAGCAGACGTCTATATACCACTAGACCTGACAGCTCAAAACAAATTATATCCGACATTAATAGTATTTTTTAATGCATTTCGCATTGCTATGATGTTTCCTATATAACTTAGAGAATTGGGTGGTGAGCAAAAACGCGGTCTCAGGCCGGAATCTAACCCACATTTCATCCTATCCGGGGACGCGTGCTCTACCAATACACCACTGAGGCACATTGGCCCGACCAGTCATTCTTCAACATCTCAATGTTAGCTATCAGCCACCAACCTTTGACAGGTTTGGTCGGGCATGCGATTTCGCTTTATAAACCCTGTTGAGCTGACAGCTATTATAATTACTAATACTCGACATTAATTACTAATACTCGACATTATGGTTTTTGCTCACCACTCAGTTCTCTAAGACCAATTATATCCTTATCAGTTCATATCATTTTGAACGAGTTAATGAAAAAGCGGTCGATGGAAAAAGTAGAGTTTATCTTGCAGTTATTATCAGCGTTTTAACACAACTAGTATGTGCTACTCAAAAAGCGCTGATTGATAGAATATGCTACGTGTGATTGGAATATCCCAAACACTCTAATACGCCAACTGATCAAAAACCGATTTTATAACCCAAACTGTGTTTTTCGCACGTGGCGCAGTGATTAGAGGTGCTCTGGTTTCGCACGACGTCAATGGTTCGATCTCGCGCTCAAGGCTCACCAAGCCATCCATCCCTGCGGGGTCGGTAAATTGGTACGAGGCAGGTCTCAGACTTGTCTGGGAGGATAAGCAGCACTGACTCGGTTCAGCGGGATGCCACCGCGAGCCATTGTAAAGGCCAGATATGCATTCAATCACCTCAAACGAAGTCAAAAATTGAAGTCTAATGCGTGGCGCATCCCTCAAGGAGTGATCAACGCCGAGACCTTTATCCTTTATCCTTACTGTGTTTTTCTTTATCACATAGCAATAGTTTCGTGTAATCGTGATTATAGCCATATTCTCAGCGGCTTAGCAATCATCAGAGCCACGGTGATTTGAGTAAAGTGTCACAACTGTTGTTCTTCGTCTGATGTCCGTCTCCGTAGTCGCCGCATCTAAACCGATTGAGAACTGTGGATCGTCGTATAAAATAAAAAGTTTTTTTTTGAAGAATTCCAACTACGTTGAAGAGATATGGCATCAGTCGCAATCATTTAAGTTTCAGGAAAGCTCCTGGGTTATTGTTGACAGATATCCTGTGCTTCTCTAATTACAATCCATCCTGCAGCAGCCGAAATAGTATTAGCTGGCATTTACGTCAACGTCATTCATTGAACCTCAGCGTGGATTTTCTGCGTTGTGTTTTTATTGTTGATCTGACATGAGATATTTGTAAATCTGCTTTCGGAATGTGATCGAAGAAGCAAGTAGACTTCAAAACAACAAAACGATAAGTGTTGTGTAGAGAAACTGCATGGATCTTGTTAATCACGTTTTTCTGCTCAGCTTGCGAGATTATTTGGCAGATTATGTGGAATCAGCAATTTGAGAGCGATCGAGTGCAGAAAATTGCCGATCAAGTGATTTTTCACATGATGGCAGTACAGTGTAAATCGTTCGTTGTCACTTACCTTTTTCATAAAGAGTGTAGGGTCTCTCGAGTTGATTGGTTAAAGACGAAGGGTTCTGCCCGGCTGACGAGACTGTAAGGTCGAAACACCTGCATCGGGCTGTAAGAGCCCATTAACAAGCCACATGGCATATTGACTCAGATAATGATCATGAGATATATCGAATCAATTTGGTCTTTCCAGGTTTTGAAAGAGGAGATTGCGCCCAAACTCAGCCATTATCACATTGCATTAAAATATATCTAATAAATTTTACAATTAACAACCTCATATCTGAACATCAAAGAAGCTCTGGATTTTAAATTATTATTGCTTGTGTGCTCGGTGAATAAATGATACCAAGGAGTGTGAGATGAAGTGTCGGACAAAAAACAAATTATTATCAAATACTATTCATTCATAACCATCCTAGGTAGTGCCAGTAGCGTGGTTAGAAAGTGCCTTAAATGATGTGGTCTTGAAAATTCCGTGGTTGTATTTGAAATCCCACCTCCCACCTTACGCCATCAGCTGATTAGCAGTATACTTAACGACCAATTGTGCAACACTAAAAAACTGTGTGATCTGCCCCAACGGAAGAGAGGGGGATTGTATGAGATTGGGCGCAATGCATTTGCTAACATGTAAGACATGCGGGAAGAATATACAGACGAGACAGGTAGTCTACTTTACATCCGCATAAAAGAACATCTAGATAGCAAGTCTTAAATAGATAAAAACCAAACCATTAGATCTACATAGGGCGCAAAAACACAGCAAGAATGATTTTTATGTGACTGTCACAGACCTAGCGCAGGAATCAAAAACATCCACGAGCAAAACTCTTGAGGCATTTTGGATAAGCGCCAAAAACCCCGAAATAAACTGTAAGGACGAATGCGTTACCATTACACGAGATCTCGCTCCCTTTCTTCTTTTGATCCATTAACCTGACCTAGGCAGCATATAAATAAAATCCTCCAAATCATTCAAATAGAATATTACTACATACGCCCAGGCTCTGAAAAAGGCGGGTAACCGAAACGTTAGCCGAATTGCTACGACTAGTTTAACAACCCCGCGTCGGCTAATCAAGATAAGTTTTCTCGATTTTCATATATCAAACTTCTTTTGTCTGCTACAGCAACACCAAATCTATCATAAGAACTAAATAAATCGTTGGAATTCTTAAGATTTGGTCTATCGATTGGTTGACAAAACTCTAGAGAAGAAGATTTGGTCAGAAAGAAATCTTTTGATTAGAAAGAAAATACTATTTTTGCTCTTTAAGCACAATGACAAGGCCTCTTCCAATACCGAATATATCTTTCATATTCAGTTGATTCGTGCTATCCAAAAACTAGTTGATCACTAAAGAAGACCAAGAAATGCGTTTTTACAAAGGGGTCGAAGTGACGCCTCCATAATAGAGCAGTACCCATTTTATGTGGGCCAATGACTCGAGGTTTTTGTTGTATATATAGATCTTTTCAGAACGATTCTCTATTCAAGCACCAATGATGCAAGAGATTAGGTAGACTGTACCAACGCTCATACAATCACCGTCTCTGTCGTTAGGACATATTTTACAATCTTTCATTATACAGAGACGGTCATATAAGCGGTTGCGAACTAGTTGGCGTCTTAGAGTATTCGGTGGTATTTTAATGATAGCAACCGATTGCTCTAAACCCGCTCTTTCTAAACAACGTTTTATAGCTGTATATAGTTTAGCGTTTTATAGTCTTAATAGACGGAACACCGCGCTTGGGACGCATAGAGAACAGAAATACGACAAAGTTGATTTTAAGATCGAAGTCACCATCCTTGCGCAGGATCAAAAAACATCAACGCGAAAAATTCTAGGAGCACTTTGGATTAGCACCACCGATCCAACTATGAACCGTAGGAAGGAATGCCTCGTTATAACTCGTGATTTGAGTAGTAGAACTATTATTTCGATGGGTAAGGTGCATTACGAGCCTATGTGATCTCCTTCCGGTGATCCTCACTTGAATCATTCAGTAGAACACATAAAAAGCGGTGAGTCTGTTGAGAGTTGATTTTGTGCTTGATGCGATTGAAATCTAGGTCTGGTGATTTTTTCTGAAGGAGTAATGGAGGTGCTTGACTAATTGGATTGCTGACAATTTAATCTTTCCCGGCTCTGAGGAAGGCGAACTGCCGAAAAGTCAGTTGTCAAATAAAGTTCAATGTAACATCTCGTGTTTGGCTTAAAGAAGAAAATCAGGAATTATATTGAAGCATGCCGAGGTTAATAGACAGTCGGTCTTGGGAACTGACAGAAGAAAGACTCATTTATGTTATTTTTTTAAATCCTTCAGGCAGAATTCCTGTCTTGAGGAATTGAATTTGTTTTTATAAACAATCTTCCTCTAAGTGAATGACATACGTTGTAAAAAACAGTAATTTCTCTTATTTCAGACATGTCGCGGAGAATTCACACATAAGGTAAATAAAACATTATGCTTTGTTTTGCTTATGAATCGTGAATCAAAAATGCAGTCGGCACTGTTGGATCATCGGATTTGCTGTGAGCTTTCAATAAATGGTAAATATAGCTGAATAAGCAGCCTCGTGTCATTTCAATTTGATTGTTAAGCTAAGCAGCTCTACCGCAGCCTCCCCTTCCGCTATCAATGCAGTGCTGTGGCTAACCAGCGATATTCGGACATGAAGAAAAGCAGACCGCTACAGTTTTCTTGCAAACTGATGTCACCAATGAGTTTCATGCAGTTCCAGAAGCAGAATCAGCACCGCGGACTTGTGCAATAACTTTAAGTTTGACGTATATTGTGAATCTTAGAATTAAAATATATTCTATTAAGGTTTTGCTTGGCTTGAATTTCAGCACTTGCGCAGCCCATATCCGTTTTACTGTCATTTAAGTCTCTGCATGGGCATCGAAATGAACTCAATGAAGTAAAGCAGTGCTCGACCTGATTATTCTCATTTAGCAGAGCGCTTTTATAGAGCAAAATGCTAGACTGATTATCCGCACAAAGCTTTTATTTGATGAGAAAGATCTTTTCCGTATTTACTAAGATGGTTATTTGCACCAAGATTTGGTTAAGTCCGATTTTTTACAGATGATCTTGAGTCTACTGACCCATTTCTGTTCAAAGTTGGTTGATCATCAATTAAGTGGACCGATTAGCACTTAGAATACTATAAATTCTACATCCCAGCAACTTTTCAGTTGTTGCAAGGCTCTTTAATCTATCTTAGAGCAAACAAATGTTTTTGAATCGTCTACTTAATGCGTCTCAAACAATGCGTATGAAGTGCAGACTTTCGGCGTCTTTTCGGCGGCTTTTATATCACGTCAAATAACTAGATTTTGCAGGACACCCTTGAACTCCTTAGACAGCACCAAGAAGTATAGGCCTGATAGCTTGTATATGTAGCGGGTTGTGGGTTCGTTATATCTCAACTTAGATCGTTTGGGCAGTATCGTACAAATGAGAGGGTTGCCGATGGAGCAGCGACCGGCTCCAAGTTCTATCAAAACTTTTATTTCTACATTGGAAACACTAGTAACCATTCTCTAGCCTTTATATCAGTTCGAATGTGTAGATGACTGTTTTGTCATCTGCTACGCGCATGACGAGTTGGACAAGTATTTTGAGTGTTCAATGTAGAGTCAGGAGACGCAAAACCTTTCAGTTAGAGTTTGGAAGCAAATTTCTTTCCGCTCTTGAACGTTCGATTCAATCTATCTAAAAGCTCTACAACACGGAGTAATGATAAAAACCAGGCCAAATACTAAAAACACTGTATTATTAGCATTCCTATAATTTATCGCACAAAAGACGCCAACCTGTGAAAAAAATCTTTCTGTTGACTATAAGTATGTGCCCAGCAAGAGAGCTTGAGGAGGGTTCCCTAAACTCAGCGAAAAGTAGCCATTTCGAATGACGGACTGGGAGCTTGTTGGGTCAGGTTTGCAGGAAGAGTGACTCCATCTGACGATTAGTTCAATGGAGATAAGCAAATTTTATTTTGTTTTTATTTCCAAGGAAATAGGCACAACTATTAAACGCTGCTTAAGAATTCGTTTAAGTAGTCGGCTCGGGTGACTGAAATACCCTAAACACTCTAGGACACAGATGGGCAGCAACCGACTTTATAGTCTCTACTCTGTTTCAACAATGAGTTGACAAGAGGCTTTTATTAATCTCTATTATGGCCAAAGTTAGTTTCGCATTCATCAGAGCCACGATAATTCGAGGCGATTGTTCACAAATGTTGTACTCCTTCTGATATTCGATTCTGCAGTCGTCGCATCGTGACCAATTGAGAATTGTGAATTATCGTACAAATGAAAAACTGTTTCAAGGCTAAGAGAATTGAGCTGTGAGCAAAAACGGCTTCAGATGGAATTTTAATCCGCGTTCGATCCACACCGGGGACGCGTGCTACCACTACACAACCCAGGTACATTCGCGCGACTACTCATTTTTCAACATCTCTATGTTAGCTGTCACCCACCAACTTTTAACAGGTTTGGTCGGCCATGCGATTTCGCTTCATAAGTCCACGTGAGCTGAGAGCCATTGCGATAGGTAATACTCGAAAGGGTGTAGTGGTAGCATGCGTCCCGGTATGGATGGAACGCGGGGTCGATTCCTGTCTGAGGTCGTATTTTTGCTCACCATTAAACTCTCTTAGGAATATATTAAACATCATAACACTGCAAAAAATGCAGTAAAGACACCAGAAATCTCGAGTATCTCAATGTTATCTTTTTATACAAAATTTCGACTACTCTGAAGAGATCTGGTAATAGTTGACAGTCATCCATGTTTCACGACGGTCCATCTCGACCGATGTCATTTGCTCCTCTGATTGCAGTCCATTCTACAGCTGTAAGATTTGTACTAGCTGACATATAGGATAACATCATTCATTTAGGCTCCCTTGGATTATCATTACTGTGCTTGTGTTGATGAGCTAACAGAAGATTTTTGTAGATCATAGAGTGGATTATGACCGATGGAGCAAATGTACTCAAATACAACAGAACGATGAATGTTTTGGAGAGAAGGTGCATAAAAATTGCTTACCGCGTTTTTCTGTCACATTTACTGAAGCATTTGGCTGAGTATATTGCAAATCAGTTTGCCCTTTCCAGGTCTTGAAAGATGAGATATCGTCAAAATGTCGGCTGTTATTTTATTGCGCTGAGCTGCATTTAATAAATTCTACAGTTAACAACCTCATAAGAATACTCTTTAGTTGACCGATTTCTTAACAGCTGTATAATGTCACAAATCAAAGGTATACACAATGTTGCTGGCTAATGTGCAAATATCTAATCTCAGGCGGAATTCGAAGAAGCACTTCACACTTTCCGGAGAGTTTGTCTAACAATTTGCACTACCGACGCTTGTTTTGCCACCACTCTTTCTACGCCAAAGCGCACCAATCTGTCAACACCCAACTGTCAACAACTCGAAGAGTTACCATATTAGGAGGCATAACCATCACGGATAGTGCGCAAGCACTATTAGAATTGGGGTCAAGCTTTTCCCTCCTCAACCTCTTTTCAAAACATCGCTGCGTGCTACCGCTTGTAATCTGCGTGAAGTCCTAGATCAAGTCCGTTTTAAAGCGAAACAAGAAAGGTTGGCTCTAGCACAACGTAGAGAGGCAACATTACCACCACCTCCTTTCCCACGAACGTTCTTCAAATAGCAACAACCTGAAAGGATAAAATGACTCAATCTTACGTAAATTTTCTAACGAACTTTTCCACGCCCTTAATCGCTACCGACAAAACAAGTTTAGCTCAAACCTAACCAAAAAATAGAAACATGGCATGAAAGAAGTCCGAGAGCTGATGCACTCAAAAAACATCCGGTTATCTATTAGCGATGAGGGTGAGGAATTTGTAGTTATTCTTCGTCAGTTTGATGTTGATTTAACGGAGAAAAATCTCCATGATGCTTCTCCCTATCGCCGTTCCTCTGAAAAGGAAGTATAACTCACAATGCCAGAAACTGAATGAAGAATGGGTCCAGACGGCAAAAGCTGCGGCTTTACAACAATCTCTTATCCGTCAATTAAAAATTGAATCACCAACTTGCCCTGCCCTTCAAACACTCGTCAAAGCACATAAACTTGCTCCTAATGATTTTGGGTCTACCGACCCCTCTACGTTCAAAGTTAGAGCAATCATTAGTGTGTAGGCGGCCGACAGATAGGATAACATGGTTTCTTGGCCTCATATAGTCGCAATGATTGAAGTCCATACCAACCCATCTTCCCAACACTAATATTTTCCTAGAGCATTCTAAAAATACGCGTCCAAATCATACGTATGTAATAGAGTCTTTTGATGCTACAGCGCTCTATACAAACGTCTCAAATGACGTCGCAGTACAGGCCACTCATGAATTATTGATAGAAAACGTAGAAAGCGTAGATATGTTTGGCTTGTCGGTCCAACAGCTCACCACACTCCTTAAGTCATGCCTAGGCTGTTTGATACTTAGATCGTCGGGAAAATATTTCGCACAAATTAGAGGGTTGGCAATGGAGGCAAAGACAAGCACCCAGCTTAGCCATCGCTTTCATGTTAAAAGTGGAAGCTCCTGTTCTCCATCGGCGTTCAATACTCTACTGTAGATACACAGACGATTGTTTTGTCATCTGCTCTACACAAGAGGAGATGGATAAATGCTTCGAATTTCTGAACGGACAGTCGGAGCAATGAAAGTGGCAACAATGTAGGTACATCACCTTTCTTCTCATCTTTCACATACTAGAAACCCACTTATCCGAAATATGTATTGAACAGCTGTAGGTGCTTATACGGGAGACATGAAAGAAAGGAATCACTAGACTTAGCGCGAAAAATGGCCATTTCTAATGGGTACGAAGAAAGAACATCAACTAACTTTAGGAACTAAAGGAGCGAAAAGCCTCGCAAGGGGAACGACAGGGCGCCACACCTAAGCAGTAAGGTACCTCTTATACTGCCTTTCGTAACAGACAAAGTCAGTACCACTATTAAAAAGTGTCTAAAAAGCAGCGGTCTAAAAGATTCTGTAGGAATTGTAGAAGTCCTTCCTAAAACACTGCTTCGTCAAATAGTTCGAAACCGCTTGTATGACCGTCTATGTAATACAAACGACTGCGTCATTTGCCCCAGCGGTAGAGACGGTGACTGCATGAGCGTAGGTGCAATATACCTTATCTCTTGTAAGGCATGTGGTGGCGAATATATTGACGAAACAGGCAGACCACTTTATATCTTCATTAGAGAACACTTAGACGGAAAAAGAAGTATGACCAAGTGAACCTCCAGATACATACACGATTCAAAGCCTCAACGATGACGACTTCGAGGTAGTAGCTAAAATCCCCTGGCACGAATCAAAAACATCGGCGCGAAAAACCCTTGAAGCTTTCAGGATAAATTCCAGAAACCCGCAAGTAAACAAAAAAGGAGATTGCCTCAATAAACCAGCTACATTACATCTTATCTCAGATTGATTTATTGCCTGGTTGTCAGCTGACACCTATTGATAATTTGGCCTAGTGACATGGGGGGAGGGGTTCATACGTCACCTTGGCGCTAACAACATCGGTAGTCCACAGACCGTTTATAAGTTGTTTACGACACATAACAGTCACTTAAGATGCGATTGATCTTCGAATCCATGCTGCAGATTTACTGCCAGGCGTGCGAGATTTCCTATTATTCCCTGGCGACACTGTCGCAATTGCCTGAAATGAAGTTTCCCGCTATTTCTTCTCTTGCAAAATCTAGCAATAATTTTTTCGGAACGCTGCTATGGGTAAAAAATTCTAGACCACTTTAAAAACTTGGGTATTCAATGAGTCCAATTTGGTCAAATATAAGTGAAAAGGTTTCGATTTTGATATGACGTTTCACGAAATATGCCCAAATTTTTATCTACGCCTCACGAAAAACTTTGAGACTTCATCATGCAACATGTGCAAGAAATTTTCATCCGCCTGCACATTATAGACAAATTGCATGAAGCTGAGGGCCTTCCATAAACATGCACCTTTACTAGGCGTTAGAACGATTAAAAGGATGAGTAAGAAAGCCCTTGTTTAATGTCACGTCGGACGCGCTCTTGTGGAACTCCATTTTACTTCCCCATCTGGATGGACTAGCAATTTCAATAAGATATAGGACGCCAGAACTCCACAACAAAACTCTAATGTCTTAATATTGCTTCCGTGATCAAGGTTTCCCCTCTTCCTCACATGGGTGGATTTTTGACGACGTCTCAATCCGTGCTGTTTCTGAATTTTTTAGTGGAATTATTTAAAAGTTCTTGTTATGGCTAGAAATTAGCTCGTTGTGAATAAAGCTTTTTCATGGGCGAGCCAACAGTAACGCTAATGAAAACAAAAAAGTTTGATGATTGCAAAACCTCGTCCAAAATAATTTGATGCCAAAGCGTTTTGCACCAAAAATGGTTTCTTTTTCGCTCATCAATCTATTATTCTACGATCTCCTTATAAAATTGCACCCGCAATATCGATGTTTTGCCGATTGTGAATATACTTATTTATGAGGAAATATGGATTTTATGTAAGATCACCAATTGAATAGTGCGAATTATACGTAAGCCTTGCCATTTGATATTGTGGCTCAATCTCTGATACTTCTCTTTCAGTGCCCCATTCACGTATTCCTCTTGATGAAAATCAGACGCCTGTTCCACCCCACTAGCCAATTTCAGTTAGTTCGGAATAGCTAATCCTATTGCACATCTTGGCTCGAAATAGTTTCCTTGAGTTGAAACTTGAAATTGTTTTGATCACTTGAAAACGTCAGTTTTCTGCCACGTCGAAGTCATTCACGTGTAAATGTCGAGGGCTAAATCTTTTGCTACTTTGTGAACAATTCCATGGCTTGGATGGACAACTTGTTTCTTGAGTGTGCAATACTTTCTAGTCTTCTTGGAGGTTAAAATGAAATTTTTTTGAAAGTGAAAGTGGTTAGATTTTTAAGATTTTCTAGCGGACCCATTGATGCCGCTGTTAACCACGATCTCGATGGTGCTGGGATGTGGTCCTATGTCACCAGGTTAGGGTAGTGAATAGAATAATGTTGTGGTACAAATTTTCCTAATCTAACGCAGAATTTTATAAACCTAAATTATAATTATATAAATAGCACTTCATAAGTGCTTAAAAGCTACCGTGATCCGATCCTTTTGAGAAACGATTTAAGATTATAAAAGGAACAGAAGCCTAACATTGTTCAACAAAACATTTCAATTCCAATCAATCATCCAAAAATTTCAAGAATTAATTGCAGTGAGCTCTAGGACCTTCACCGTTACTGGTTTCACTCTGCCTGTTGCAATGATACTCTAGCAAGACCACTGTTCATGCTAGGGTCCCTAGCATTGCAACAAGCAAGGAGTGTGTTCAGGGACTTGTATCATGTTTTGTAATGCAGGCGCTGAGCTTGTTCTTAGACTTAATTTTTTTTTACGTAAACTCTTAGAAGTCGTAGGTCAGTGTCTTCAATTTGACAAATCCTGCATTCTCTTGGTGTCAACATGGCATTCATTACTTGACATAATCTGATTGAATACAACTCGAAATAAACTATCTAATCAATTGAAGAAATCAGTTTTGCAGGTTTTGATGTTCTGGAAAGCCATCGTCGTAGCGCACTCTTACCTGAAGCTGTAATCTCGACTATTCTGGGTCGACCTAATGTAACAGTCACTTACGAGCCAATAAAGTGCCAGAGCGTTGTTATTAATCAGGCGATGGATATGGGTGCGTCTTTGATATTGAGTATTCATTGGAAGATTTCAGGCAAAGCTATAATAACAAAAATAAATCACAACTGTGTTTGTTGATGACCGCTGAAAAAACAAGGAAACCTGAGCATTAAATAGAATATCTATAAGAATAAGAGGAAAATCATCGTTATGCCACTGAAGCTGAAGGCCTCAACTGATAGCACTTTTGAACGAGATTGTTCGTCTTTTCTATAAAATAATATGGCATTCAATGTACCTGTTGATGTTTTGAAAAATAAACGAAAAGAATACCAAAACTCGTTTAGTTTTTAAGCGATGTTGTAGAAAGTGTATTTCTAAGACTCGCGGCTCCTTGCAGTGATGTCGAATGAACAGAACTGCATTCTCGTCGGCAGCTCGGTGATGGCATTCTGCACTAGAATGGCGCAAGGAGAGTGAATGCCTAGAATAGGGCGTGACGATGACGCCTGTTTCCACCGACATAACAATTTCAGGAACTCTTATGGTTTGAATAGCTTTCTATTATAAACAAGCTGCTTTCAGAAGGCAAAAGTATATAGACCACAAACATCATCTTAGCGAACTGGTCAACAGCGATGTGGCGAAATGTGGTGAAAAAAAGGGTTCGAATGTTAGCCTCAGGTCCATTTGGAACTCACTTTTTCTTGGCAACTGAAATTGAAATGTGATGCGCGAAAGATGTAAATTAAACTGATCGATGCATCGTGATAAACTTGCACTTGCTGATTTTTCAGTAGTGCCTGAGAGTTATGCGAATAAACAATTCTACGAAGAACATCTCCCTGCTTATGATTACAGAAAGTTGTGCCCTACTAATCGCCATAAGGAAATTAATTGGAGAAGGATTCAAGAGGCGAAAACAATGAAAGAATAGAATAAAATAAATAGCTGAAATAGATTCCAAATTGACACGGCTTGAACGCTTCGAACGGAAATATACTGTGAAGACTTTTTTATAACCACAGTAAAAATCGGTTAGCATCATAAATTGAGGAAAGCATTTGCATCTTGTGAATCTTCGATCTTTCTGTGGAACTAGTGTGTGGCCGATTTGTTCTTAGCCGCATTATTACTTTTTATCATATTACATTTCAATTATTTTTTATCAGTCTTAATTATAAGAGCTAGATGGACTGCACCTATGCTCATGCAATCACCGTCTGTATCGTTGGGCAGATTATGCATCTTTTCTTTTTACATAGACGGTCATAAAAGCGGTTGCCAAATAGTTGACTCTTTAATCGTTGTTAATACAATAATTGTTACCGATTTCTCCAGATCGACCTGCGCTTTTCAAACAAAGTTGTATAGAAGGAAATGGCGCGTTCCGCAAGGGAGTAGGTACAATCTACATAATCTCTTGTAGAACGCACGACGGCGAATATATTAGCGAAGCGGGGAAGCCTTTCTTTGTCAAACGCCAAAGTAAACTTTGAAGTAGAAATATCATTCTCACATAAGAATCAGAACCTTAGCGCGTAGAATTCTTGAAGCCTTTTGGATTTGAACTAAAAATTTAGATATGAATCTAAAAGATTAATGCCTCGCCATCAGGCGTGATTTTACGCCATATCTCGGATCGTTTTTTATGAACCCGAAACAAACGCGTACTCCGCTCATGTAACATTCGGTGCAGTTGTTTTGTATATTAACTGGACTAGGAAACAATCACGGCGTGTATTTAAAAGAAGTTGGCCACAATGCCAACTAGATTTTACGATTTCGTTTAAGTTCCATCTAATTTGGCTGTAAAAGTGTTCAATTATGTGAGTGCATGCCTTACATCGGTATGTGGATGGAATTTGCGACATCGGCATCAGGCCATCGCCTTTAAATGTTCAGTCAATAGCTTCTGATGCTACCTGAAGCAGCACAAAAAAGGATCTTGTCTATAGAAATGCCATCGCCATCTGTGTGATTATAATGTGCCGCTTGCAGCATTGATGAACGGTAATGGGAATGCTAGAACATTTTGCTATGACATGGAATTGATAACGGAAAAATTTTACACCAACCTTTTGTTTCACAATCCCCGTAGCGGACCCCGAAATCCCCACTGGAGAAAAATCACCCAGGGTTCTACCCTCTGAAGTAATGTTGCGATAGAAGGCATGAAGAATGGCGCAGCTCTAGGATGTGGTATCATCACCGCCGACTTTCTAAGAGCTGGAGGCCTTGATCTACATGTCTCAATCGCTTCAAATATGGCATCCTACCTTCAAAAGGGAAAAATTCCAGACCAGTGGACGTCGAGCTTAATCATCTTCCATGAAAAGGGTGGCCGAGAAGATCTTCGTAATTACCGCCTAATTTGCTTATTGAGTGTGCTCTACAATCACTTCACAAAGATTATACTTTTGCGCATATCAAGCACTTTGGATGAGGCTCAGCCAATTGTACAAGCAGAATTTCGAAAAGGATTTTGCTGCATGGATCACATCCAAACCGTATCACTGGTCATTGAAGTCTGTCAGAAATATCATGTACCCTTAATCCTAACATCCGTCGACTATGAAAAACCATTTGATAGCGTCGAAACGAATGCAGTCCTATCAGCGCTCGTCGATCAAGGAGTGGATCCGTCCTACATAAGAATTTTATTAGATAGCTATCGGGACTGTACCAAGAATATACAGCTCTGTCATCGACTTCTTGCCATACCCATTGGAAAACGGATTCAACAAGGCGACAAGATATTGCCCAAGCTGTTCACCGCCACTGCAGTGGGTAATGAAGTCACTCAATTGTGACGAGAAGGGCATTTGTGTTGATGATAATATTTCTGTCACATCTTCGCTTTGCAGACGACATCGTCATGTTTTCGAAATTACCAATGAAGCAGAGACAATGTTAAAGGAGTTAAACGAAGCCGGAAAGGGGATCGGATTACAGCAATGGTGATCAAGTCGAGATGGATGGTTCGCTGATTGCAGAAAACACCTCGCGTGTGTACCTTGTGAGTTCACTGAACATGGTAAACAACATGGAGGAGGATGTGGATAGAAGGAGGAAAGCAGCATTGGCCGCATTCGGGCCTCTCAAAGGAGCTACCGACCAGCTAACGGAATCAAAACTTCGTGCTCACCTTTCGGTTCAGCGGTCCTCCCGGCGCTCTGCTATGCAGCTGAGGCATAGGCTGACACTTTGACCACGTCAAGACTACTACGAACATCTCACAGAGCGCGAACGATGCCTTCTCAAATTTAATCGGCGCACACAACATCTGGCCGGCTTGTGTAGTTTACACCTTTGAGGTCTATCCCGTCATCGTAACTCAGAGGTCTATACATCTATAGCGAAACGTGGATGGGCCAAATATATACTGAGAAGAACGAGTCATCAGATGGACGAGAAGAACTGTAGAGTGTACTCCACGATAATGTACGCGTCTTCGAGATAGACCACCTCCACGTTGGGCGGGGGTGTTCGATAAAAGAATTAAGGAGCTGTACTCGCAGCACTCGATTTTTTTCAGATCACATATAACACTCGCAGCAGCAGCCATGCTCAAATTAGACACCGTCAAAGAAGACTGCCGCGCAGCTGAGAGAATTGGAGTATGTGCTGGGGTCCTCACAATTAGTGAAGACGGACCGTTCAAGTATCAACTATCAAGTAAGTAAATCAATGGCTTAAATCTCGAACATTTCAGTAGTGTGCTTTCCCTTTAAAAAAAAACCTCTTAGCCAACTGTAGCGGCGAGTACACATTTGTGTTGGGCACTTGAGTACTCTTCGGTGGACACGGCTTTCAATAACCATTCGACAGCGCAGATCTTAACGATTTTAACAAGAGATCAAATGAAATTGTTTTTTTTAACCGCTTTTTTGCGGTGGTTGATTTTAATAATATGCTTGTCCCCAGAGAAAGACTTTTTATTGTTCTGCTGCAACTTAAGGAATATTACGTTTCGAAATGGACGCCGTGTAGACGAGCAGAGCAGCTCACTTGTGGCGTGCGATGCACGACGAGTGAGAATCTCATCACTCCCGTAGAGGTAACAACGCACTGAGAAGTCTTTCTCAAAACCATGCAGATCTCTAAGATAATTGCCATTTTTGCTACCGAATGTTCATTTAAAATCTAAATGAAGAGATATCTAACAAAAGATGCTTGAGCGTTAAATAAAATTCTATTTTCAATAACATATCATAATATAAAAACTATTTGAAAAACAAATACACCGTTCAATATTTTGAGCTTCTAGCTGTCGATTAATTATTAAATCTCTATGCTTGATCGACTTTGTGATTACGTAATAAACTAGCGTTTTCTCTATACAGGACCCATATATCTAAGCTAAAATTATAAGAGTGAGTAGAGAAAATCTAGCTCTATCAAAGTTATAATTATAACAATTTCAAAAATTTTTGAGAAACATCGGCAAAGAACTTTAGTCACTCTTAAACTGCACCTTAGGGGTTATCAGCCTTGTGTTTCCTAATTAGGAAATCACGAATTTCAGCCACGACCTTGAGAGCACTAAGTTTGAAACTGGAGGATTTTCAAGATACGAGTGCGATGGTGGTTATAAGTTTTCGAAAAATTAGCACAATGGAGGCCGCGCCGGTGATTTAGTGGTTCATTAAAAGTTATCGTGATTATTGGGCCAGCAGTGGCTTTTCATATTACCTCAAAGTTAAGCGAATGAACCTATATATACAATAAAATAACATAGCACTTCACATTATTTAACTGATTCGTCATCACAATTTTATGTTCATTGTGCGGATCCCAGTACTTCTAGCGCTTCATTCTTTTTTCGTCTTTTTTTTTTTGAACGTTGCAGAATACTGGTTGAGCGAGTTTCGTTGTAATGTCGAGGATAGCCATGTGTGGCGTTTCACAGGGCATTGTTGTCAACTGTCGGAGAGGGTTGGAGGTGGAGCACTACGCACACCACGATTAGCATCACAACCACTCGATTACCGCGCCCCATAACACAACTCAACGATGACAAATGATGATGCTTTCGAATGATCTCATAAAGAAGATGAATAAACGCGACCAATAACAGAGAGTAATGAGAAGAAGTAGTCTATGAAATCGTATACGCAAGATATGGTATACAGCTGCATGGAACGCAATAGTACCGACTACAATTTCATGTGGGCATTATATCAAGTTATGTACGAGATTAGATAACAATGAGCCGAGTAATAGGACTCTGAGAGTGATCAGATCAGTGGTAAGAACAATAGCGATGATTTTTCCTAAAATCCCGGTGTTCAAGGAAAAATCACACAATTACAAAAAGGTGGTGTTTTAAACTGTTATTGAATTTCTATGCTGTCCCATGCATATTAATTCATATTTCAATAATATTTATATTTTGTTTTTCAGGCTGACAACTTCTCGCTCTTACTCTTTGTTGCAAATAAATAATAAGCAATCAATCAATTAATCAATCACTTCATTAGTTTGTTCTTCTGAAATCAAAATTTACGAAAAATTTGCTAATCTTGAGATTATTTAACTTCATAAAATATCTCAAAGTCACGATAGTGACTGAAAATGAGAAATCGATCAATTGTCTGCCAAAAATGATGCTAAAAATGATGCTGTATACATTTCGTCAATACTCTCAATAACTATTCTATTATCAGTAAAGTAGTTGAGAAAAAACCCAAAGATGTGCCCGAAATCGAAAGGTGAGAAATCTGTTCAGAAATCAAAATTTAATTGTATAAGGGCCAAAAGCGCCAGTATCAATCAAACACGGAGCATCTAGTCCAAAGGCAAAACGAATTCCACTTTTTACATAATATGAATAATAAAGAGGTTTGAAAATGAAAAAAAAGCTTAGAAAACTATTCCGGTCGATGGGTTTTCGCGGTTGCTTGTGGCTGACGTTTCGGCGAATACGCCTCCTTCTAAAGAGGTTGTATATGTACCAACTTAGTGAGAAAACCCTTCAGTTCTCAAGCTATTTGTCGATTACTAATACTGTGGTTAAAATACTCTTCTGGTTGAAAAGATCAAGGAAACAAAATACACTTCACAAAATGTAACCGCCGTTGGCACAAATTGTATCAAAAAGTAAAATTGATTTGGAAAACTAGGCATTCTTTGTGCCGGAAATGCGCTTATAGAAATTGATCCAGTATGCTCAATACTTTATAGCTACAAAGTTCAGACAACGCAGACAACGCGTTATAGCGTAAATAAGAGTGCTGTGCAAAGCGAGCGTCGGTAGTGCAACGGTTAGCATACGCTCCCGGAAAGAGTGAGATCTGGGTTCGAATCCTGGCTGGGGTAGACGTTTTTGCACAGTACTCCACATATTGGGTATACTATAAGATCATACGACTGCAAGTGGCAGTCAAATAGAAAGGATTTAGACTGATTACCGAGCTGCAAAGTTCCTTAAAATCAGATTAACACTATAAAACCAAAAAAATCCCTTGTGAAGTTGGAAAATGAACTCTGCTTGACGTTAATTTCTTTCGTTAGAAGAACGTGCTAGAAAAATAATTCCGCAAAGCAAACTTAGTGGGAGAATAGGCATTTCTCATGCCATCGAACGACTACAAAGACTTGAATGAAAAAGGAAGAAACATATAACAGCTGGAAATACGTTCATTTTCACAAAATTGAACTTTTCTCGTTGAATTATATATGATTTCTCAATACATGGGCATTGTCTAAATTGTAAAACCTCTCATAGAGATTCGTTCCACTCTGTTTCATGATTTAATCACAGTAATATCCCTCAGTATCCCAGATTACCAAACGACTTCCCATATTTCCATTGTAACGTGTAATAATAAAGACTCCCTTCTGCGCACGCCGCATTCGGCATGAGCTAATAAGATCAGATCGATGTCAAAGTGTTGGTACCACCAAACCCCGACAACATTGAATCGAAACTGAGTAATATGTACGTCGCTGGAGATCATCTCAAAAGTTGCGAAGAAAACAGTAAAGAAACTAGCAAAGCTTTACTCCGATACCCTATTGTGTGACTACCAAAACAAAATGTGCGAATCTCCTAATCCTACAAGATGCTCTGAAGACCCCTCAAAACGCTAAAGTTGATAGAGAAATTTGATGATAATTGCCAGCGCCTAAGCAATGCTTCAACCATCAGCCGATTCGCCGCCAATATACACGAGCTCTCACTGACATTCGAGGAAGCAAAAGACGGATAGCATTAAGATACACAGTTTTCTTCTTTTTTCTTCATTTTGCTCTCAGTTATGAAAACTGCATTCACTTATCGACCCATTTGTACTTTGATAAGTATAAAATCGAATGATGCTGAGGTTTTTTAGTGGATAATCTACATGAATTTCTATCCTCATAGCAATCACTTCCTCGAGTATTGTTTCAGAATACTCTCCAGAGCCGTATTACTCGGCTCATTGTAATTTGATCTCATACATAACTTAATACAATGCCAAATAAGGTTGTAGTCGATACTATTGTTTTCTATAGTGCACCCGTATACCACATCTTGCGTATATAATTTCGTAGACCTACTTCTCCTCACTACTCTCAGCTGTTGGTCGCATATTATTCATCTAACTTTTAGGATCATTCAGAGCATTATCATTCGCCCTCGTTAAGGTGTGTTATGGGACGCAGTGGTTGAGTGGTTGTGATGCTAATCGTGGTGTGCGTGCAGCCGTGCTCCACCCCCAACCCTCTCCGACAGTCAAACAGTGCCCTGTGAAACGCCACACAAGGCTATCCTCGACATTACAACGAGATTCGCTCAACTAGTATTCTACAACGTTCAAAAAAAAAGACGAAAAAAGAATGAAGCGCTAGAAGTACTGGGATCCGCACAATGAACATAAAATTGTGATGACGAATCAGTTAAATACTGTAAAGTGCTATGTTATTTTATTGGATATAAAGGTTCATTCGCTTAACTTCGAGGTAATATGAAAAGCCACTGCTGGCCCAATAATCACGATAACTTTTAATAAACCACTAAATCACCGGCGCAGCCTCCACAGTGCTAATTTTTTCAAAAACTTATAACCACCATAGCACTAGTATCTTGAAAATCCTCCATTTTCAAACCTTATGCTCTCAAGGTCGTGGCTGAAATTCGTGATTTCCTAATTAGGAAACACAAGGCTATTAACCCCTAAGGAGCAGTTTTAGAATGACTGAAGATCTTTGCCGATGTTTCTCAAAAATTTTTGAAATTGTTATAATTATAACTTTGATAGAGCTAGATTTTCTCTACTCACTCTTATAATTTTAGCTTAGATATATGGGTTCTGTCTAGAGAAAACGCTAGTTTATTAAGTAGTCACAAAGTTGATCAAGCATAGAGGTTGAATAATCAATCAACAGCTAGAAGCTCGAAAAATTGAACGGTGTATTTTGTTTTTCAAGCAGTTTTTATATTATGATATGTTTATGAAAATAGAATTTTATTCAACACTCAAGCATCTTTTGTTAGACATCTCTTCATTTAGATTTTTTGTGATCATTCGGTAGTAAAAATGGCAATTATGTTAGAGATCTGCATAGTTTTGAGAAAGACTTCTCAGTGCGTTGTTACCGCTACGGGAGTGATGAGGTTCTCACTCGTCGTGCATAGACTTTTAGCGTTGGTCCAATAGCTCAAATCTCGGCGATTTCTAAGTTTCTAGATTTGAGAACACACACTAAAAAGAAATCTTTGCTAAACCTTGGTTGTCAAACAAGACCTAATTTTGACTTTATCACTTAAGTCCAGTAATTCCTTATAAAAATATCGCGGCATTCATATTGGCCTATTTGCTAGAATAAATTTTGAGACATCTCAATAGAGAACTTGTTATCGGATTGTAATGGCATGGAGATTGTCATGCTATTGGAAAAGGCGTAATTGTATCTGAGAACAAATAAATGCACCTTATAAAGTATGTTAAAATTAGTCTTTGGACTATAACTATTGGCATTAGCGAATTGAAGAAAAAGTCTTAATGTTAAATGAGTTAATCGTAAGAATTACCTTACCAGTTGCTGCCTCCTTCGTTTCAGAACTGAACGAATTGTCTTAAAAAGACTATCGGGCTAAGTAATGTCCACAATTCTACGCAACCGTATGCCACTGGATAAACATACATTCTTCGCAGTGGCGTTGCAACGAATGTGGGATTTTATCCAGTGCGCTATAAACAATATGCTTGTATAGAAAGCTGTTTACCAGACCATCCTTGACTCCACTCAAGTCGCCTTTTGCTCACATTACAGTAGGCCCTTTCTGAAAGCAATATTACTAATTTTTTAGGCCACAGAAGAGCATTACTCATTAGAACATAGTCATGTGAAGATTAAGAACTACCCTTAGTTGCTTTTCTGTGTAATTATTGCTAATGGCATTCTTTTCGAATAGTTTCAGCCATTTTTTCCATTCTAGAATTTGAATAATTTCGCTAACAGTATTGCAGACATTAATTTGAAACAAATTATTATCCACGAAAAATTGAAAGAAATCGCTTCAAATATATCGCAACAGAAACAATCTGTTTTCAACAACCAGGAAACCACTATTGTTTAAAACCGGATAGTCTTCAGTGATGTTAGCGGAAAGAGTAGTAAACTCAATAGATCATTATTATTTACTCATTATTATTTAGGCCAGCATGTCATGTAGTTTGGTAAATGGGCTCTTGTACACCCGATGCACGTGTTTCGACCTTAGAGTCTCGTCAGTCGGGCAGAACAGGTCGTCTTTCAATCTTTTTTAGCCAATCCTCTGTGAGCGCTCCAGTCCCACACTAAGAGGTATCGAAGGCGAACGTTTTACACTGTAAGACCAGTGAAAATATCATAAATAAATAACTAAATATAATACCAAACTTACAGTGTTGTACACGCGATTGCTCCTTGGCTAATATTTTTATCATAGTATACCTTTATTTCGAATATTTTATTAAGAAAACGCTCAAATTCCAATAGATCCCTCCATTATTAATTAGGCAACATGGCATTCAGAATCATAAATGACCAGAGTCAGTGACAACGGGCTTGCTTCAGAATTCAGTACTTATCGCAGCAATATTTCCTTTGATTTAGATCACAGGCCTCAACGACTACGAATTTTCATCGAATTTATTCTACAACTTGTAAAGCAAGAGTGATCTTTTCACTATTATCAGAATGGTGCAAGAAGTTATTAATCAGTAACTTGTGAAAACATATACCGTTTCTTCAACAGTTCAAACATGGAAGGAGTTTGATTATATGATAAATCAAAAGCTCAACAAACCGTTACCTTGGATTTCTTATACTCAACGATCTTTTTCTTTCAGTTGTAAACCACAGTCAATTTAATTGTTGTAGTACATCTGAATGCTACTGTATTTTGAGCACATTTGATTACTAAGCTTTTTTCAAGCAGAATGATCTAAATTTCAGCAATCACTAAGTGATTTGCAACTTATTGCCACTTGAAATAACTATACACGAAAGATTATTAGGTCTAAAAAATTACCTTTTTGCGGTGATATCCTTTTTCCTTCTAAAGTTTTCCCACATAATGAGACCTGAACATCAGTGAAAAAAGTAAAAGTGTCACAAGAACTGTTCTTGTACCTAGTGTTAAAACGAAGTGATTCGAAACAACGCCGATCAGTGCATCTCACTACGACGTCAGCCATGAGGTAAAGCGTCATTGCTTTATGTAAGGAAAGCAGATGTCTTCCGCGATTTAAACTATGAATATACCGTTTCACATCAGCTTCTAAGACAGACATTCGATAAATCTAAACACTGATCAAATTAGTCAATGTGTCTAGACGGGCAGGTGATTCTTTAGTTCGAGTGGCTCCTGATCGCCTGTGTGCTATGCAGATTTGCAGAAGGTGCCCAAATGGTAGGATCGATCTTCGCAAGAGTTCAGATATATTTTTCCCCACATTTAGTAGAACTTACTGGAACGGTAAAATAAAACTGAACACCTCATTGGGCGCGTTCAGGACAAACATATAACTACAGTTATGAGGTAGAAGTTCCATGTCCGTATAGGAACACAAGACTTTAGAAAAGCAAACTCTGCAACGCTGGGGATAAATTTAGAAATCTGAAAACGAAAAGCGATAACCTTGTGATGTCGAGTAACCTCGTGCCATATGTCAGATCGATTCTTTGACCTAAATCACTCATACTCGTGGCATACAAAAACTCTGTCTAAAAAGTCATGTGCGGTTGATACTCTATGATAACTGTTAAGGTGGCTCAAAAGTATTTGCGGTGTCAGACCGTGCTGAAACCACAATTACTTTCGTACCTTTTTCAAATGGTAATAACAATAGAAAGGCCAATGTAAAGTTTCTTATGCCACGTCTCGTATAGTTTTAATGAAATCAGCTATAATCCTTCTGCAGAGGCAGTAGAAATCGCCGCGCGCATTACGATTTAGCTGATTGGTCTTTGTCGTTAATTATTCTCATAAGTTTTGACACTGGAGCATTAAACATCAAAAGAACGCAATAAAACTGCATTGTTTTGGTATCGCTCATTCGCGTAACTTCTTGCGAATCTTTTAGTATAGAATTTGACTATAGTTGCTATGAAATGCAGCTGCCTTAGGAACAAATTGGCTTGCTACACATGCACGAATGGCGCGTAGGGGAAAATGCTATTGAAGCGGCGCACATGATTAGTGGAGCATGGGGCGATGATACGGTTGCAGAAAAGGACGCCTAGAAAGTGATTCGCGAAGTTCAAAGCTGAAGAGAGCAGTTTCAAAGATCAGTCGCGGTCAGGACGTCAACAGGAAGTTGATCACCCCATGCTCCATTAATAATCCTTCATGCCGCTTCATTAGCACTTTCTCCTACTCGTTATTTGCGCAAAAGTAGCAAGCAAATTTTTCCCAAGGTAGCTCCATGTTTGAGGAAATATGGGCCGGATGTATAACAAAATGTTTGCAGGTAAGTGCGCAATTGAGCGATGCCAAAATTATACAATTTGATTTTTTTCTTTTGGTATTTATTGCTCTGATGTCAAAACTGATGAGATGACCAAACATTCCTTTTACTCTGAAGGCAGTTTTCACATTTATTGTGATTTTTCGATATTTCACGACTTTCACTACACTCCCGCATTGAGAATATAACTCCTATATGTGAATTAAAAGCTCCCTCTTACTAAGCAATTAGACTGTTTGTTCTCATCCTATAAAAAATGAGCTTTGAAAAAATATTTGACATAATTATTCTTGTTCTAGTGCATTTTATTCATATTAGTCAAAAGTTGCAATAATGACAGAAACTCTGAAAACTATGAAGGTTATGTCATAAATATTGCTGCGCAGTGCATGCGGTCCTAGGTCATGAAGAACAAAACGTACCAATCTTATCCACAATCAATACTTTTTGTCAATAAAACTTTTCTCCAGATTTCCATTACTCAATAGACAGTTCACATTTTGACGATTACGATGCTTTACTTAACTTTTGTAGATTTTGTTTAATGCGCTGCAACACCGAAAATACAACTGACTCTCAGTGTTTTATCTAATCGCTCTGCTTCGGTTTGCGGATAGCTTACAATTCCAGAGCAGCAGTGTTTGTCAATTTCTAAGAACTCACGATCTTCCTCTAGTAACGGAAGCATCTTTCTCATTATAAAAATTAGTTCCAATCGATTTAGTTACTCGAGTAGTTCATAAGTCGTACGCTGTATTTTCCAAATATTCAGAAAGCAACTGGAGATGTGATTCTCAAATATGTTTGAGCTTGCAAACACTATGGAAATAGATGTAAGCTTCCCTGTTAATTATTATGACTATATACCACCTAATGAAAAAATTAATCCGATGACACAGCGTATAACCCAACTTTCGTACATCTCAGTTGGCAGGTCTTTATTCAAGGTTGCCTTCCGTTGCGATAGCGAAACTTATTTACCTCTTCGAAGCACTCAACGTATGAAAAAACGAAAACACTCGTGTAATCAGATATAGAATATTTCTATCAATTTTTTTATGATTAATTCCCACCTTTCCCATAATATAGCAAGAGTAGTCAGCAGTTCGCAGGCAAGCGACTCATTAAATTCGTCATTTGTTTTCGTTACTAGAAATGTTGAGAGGTGAAGAAAATATCATGCTTGAGCTGAGCAAGATCATTAACTGATGATCATATTGCGCTCCGTTAGACAATAGAACCATACTCATAAAACAAAGGATATAGTACCAGTGAACAATGACATTGACGATTCCTTTGTAGAAAAAAAAATTTTCGGATGGAACTATTGCGAAGATTGAGATCCATGTGGCTTCAGTAAGCAATGGATTAAAACGATTTACTATGTTTAGAAAGCGTTTCGCGATCGAGTTCAACGCCTGTAATATTTTATAAATCATATAAACCTGATCGGGCTGCAGTAGAAGTCTTTTCGCATAGCGCGTATGGCATAGCGGTGTGCGATATTCGCTATTTTATCACAGTGTTTTTCTCCGTATAGAGAAAACTATAGGTTCTCCGTGTCGTCGAATACACTGCAATTTACTTTACATGCTCATTGATTTCGCAGCATATAATTCGCCTTTATCTCACGCAACTGTTGAGCATGGTGGTGATTTGATTGGAGCATGGACACTAGCGGGATTTTCATACCGTGATCTGTAAAATATTAAATGGTGCAAATATGAATGATCCTCCCTATTAACACGTCCGCACCAGATACACATTTTTTCAAAAAGCTTTTTCGGCCGGGTAGAGTTGTTATACAAGATTTTTGAAATTTATTTCAAAAAGTGAACCTCGGCGACTCCATCACTACTTTTGTTTTCTTCAAGAGGCCTCACTGCTCTGTAGCAGCAAAAATCAAATTACGTTTTACCCTCAGCGCTCATTTTTTATTCTGTTAGGGTATGCGGATAGCTTCATTAAAAGTTCAGTAAGCAATTGATAGTGCATTCCTGGTGAATGACCAGGTTTGTTCCCGAGAGGTTTTCATAGCGCACTGTAGAAGCGAGAAAAAATGACGCCCAATCCTCGAAGTTTTCTTCGCATGTGAGAGTTATATATGACCAAAGCATGTCAGCATGTAGGAAAAAATCACGTAGTATCAGTGTAATACCAAAAACTTTGACTTTTTCCAAGTCGGAGAAAAAGCTTTAAGTAAGAAATGCATTGCCCTCCGCTCGCGATTGCGCCTGGCAAACGATGATTAACTGCCATACCGACTGGTAAGAGGAGGGGAGCGGAACGTGCGCCAATGCAAATTCTCTCGCAAGCGGCGCGGTAATTAGTGTGTCATATACTGTAAAAGGGGAATCCGTAGGTCTGACAATGAGCTTAGAATTTTGTTGCCACTTAAGGTGATTTTGTCATCAGTATAAGGTAGAAAATCACTGGAGAGACTTCGGCAAGGCAAGTGATGGTTGGGACAACATTCGCAAATTACAGAGAACGATTTATTATCAGAATTTGTGTAGCAGATTGCATTCGATGGCATTAATCGATAAATTTCATTAGTCTGTGAGAATGACTGAAGCCTTTCCGACATTGTACTTCATCAGTGGCATACGTACGTTCGGCTGTAAGGTCCGCCTCATCAGAGCCGAAAAGGCTTGAAAATTCCTACACATACTAGACTGGAATGTTGCAGTGAGATTGCACCACTTGACTCAGAGGACTCTCAACAGTTTTCATTCTGTAAAAAACATTGCAGCCGACTATTATAAGACCCCGCTCAGAATCAATATGATCTGACAATGTATTTTGAGCCTTTCATGAAGTCTGTCATGGGCATTTATATACTGCAAGACACACTGTTTTGGCTTTCCAGTCTCGTCAGTTGCACGATACCTCTTTATTTAGCCAAGTTTGCCTTTCAAAGTTATGTGAAATTTTTCGATCACCAAGGTACTTAAAGGTTCTCTAGAAATTTATGAAACAGGCTTTCTCATATACCGTTCATGCTCCCAGTGTTTTTTTCAAAACTACGCTCAAATTTCAACACATCTCACAATTGATTTCTAAGCTAACATGTCATGTGGTTTGTTAATGAGCTCTTGTACAGCCCAATACACTTGTTTCGACCTTGACAATCTCGTCATCCGGGCAGAACCCTTCAACTTTAAGCCGATCCTTTCGAGGTGCTCCACTTCCCACATTATTAGTAAACAACGACAAACAATTTACACTAGCTTAGTGAGGGACTGGAGCAACCCGAGAGGACTGGCTGAAAGTCGAAGGATTTCGCCCTACTGACGAGACTGTCAAGATCGAAACAAGTGTATCGGGCTGTGCAAGAGCTTATTAACAGACCACATGACATGCTGGTCCAGATGACAATTATGAGACTTTTTCTTATTATAGCATAGATCCCTTCATTTTTCATTTGATCGCCTGGGTAATGGGCTCTTGTACAGCCCGATACACGTGTTCCCACCATACAGTCTCGTCATTCGGGCAGGACCCGTCGTATTTCAATTTTAGCCAGTCCTCTCGGTAGTCCTACTCTACCTACAAAGAGGTATCGATGACGAACGCTTTACACTGTAAGTCAAGTAAAATTATCACCGATCTCACAGTGTTTTACACTCGAGTGCTCTTTGGCTGATTTTTTTATAATATTATACCATTACCATGCTACAGTGTTGCAGATTCGACTGCTCTTTGTGTGGTATTTTTATCATGTTATATTTTTATTACAATGTGGTAAAAATATCAGCCAAAAGAGCAGTCGAGTGTACAACACTGTAAGTTTGGCGGTAATTTCACTTGACCTACAATGTAAAGCGCTCATTTTCGATACCTCTCTGCAGGGAGAGGAGGGCTCTCATGAGGATTGGCTAAAAAAGATTGGAAAATGCCGGGTTCTGGCCGACTAACGAAATTGTAAGGTCGAAGCACATGTATCGGGCCGTACAAGAGATCATTATCAGACCACATGACATGTTGGCTCTAATAAAAATAAAGGATTCTATTGAAATTTGAGCGTGATCTCAGTAAAACACTTGAAACAAAGGTATTATCGCGTAGTTATTGATTTTTCGATGCCCATTCATTGTGTACTATAACAGCGATTTCGTAGTTTTATGATGTTTCATATAATTCAGAGAAATGAGTGGGTGAGCATAAATTCGACCATAGGCGGGAGTCGAATCTGCGTCTCCAGGACTCTTACTACCACATCTAACTCGGTATCGGCATGTTATTCTACTCTGTGCGCTCCCAAAAGCTTTCTTGTTTCGCTGTTGCCTTTCTCATCTGAATTCTTTGATGCGGATCCAAAATGATCTTCCTCTCTCGCCACTGTATTCTTCACCGTATGTTGTATAAAAGATCAGGTATATTGTATCGGAACTCATGCAATCTCTTTCTATATCATAAGGGCGTACTTGACAATTTTCAGTGTCAAACAAACGGTTGTACAAGCGGCTCCGAACCAATTGATGACGTAAGTTCTTAGAAGGAATTGCGTGATTCTCACGGAGTTTCCCAGACCACTGTTTCTCAAACACCTTTTTATAACTGCTCTTATTTCATTCATTTTAAAAGATAGTTCCAAAATTATCTTCCTGTCTAGGTTTCAAACAACATCGTTTTATTATTAATGTTATAGGGCCTCTCTCCTTATTGAATTATCTTCAACAGGCTGCTCTTTCGTAGCCATTTGAAATGGCTTTCTTTCGTGCCAAACGTAGTGACTACTCTCTCCTCGCCGCGCACAAATGCTGTAGCCTTTCGGTAGGTGTTTTGAACAAGTGCCTCTTGTGTGTGTGAGGGGTGGAAAGATGGGTAGTGCACTAATATGTTTTCATTACTTGATTCGCAACACATTTGTTTATGTGGCCGCTTTCAGAGAGGCGAATGTGAACAATTAAAAATGAAAGCCAGTTCTCCCTAGGTTTTTCCTGTATAAACGTTATGTGCTCTGATTGCCTAATCAACAGATCCAAACATAAGTCTACCTCCTCCTGTGTCGAGCAGATGATAAGACAATCATCTATGCATCGACTTTAGAGTAATGGGCCAAGACTGAGAACTGGAGCTTCCACTTTGGACATGGAAGTAAAGGCAAGGCCTGGTGCCAGTCGTTGCCCCATTGCCAGTCCTCTAATTTGTGAAAAATATCTTCCCGACCAACTAAAGATTGAAGAACTCAGATACTCCCGTAAAAGATTCATGCTTTGTTTAATTGACAAGCCATGCATATTTATTCTCAATTCATTTCCTACGAGCGATTCGTGAATTGCTTGTAGTGCGGAGTCGTTCGATACTTTCGTGTAGAGAGCAGTAACAGAATGATTTCATTACATACGCGTGTTTGGCTGTGCGCGATTTAGGTGTTCTAGAAAGATTTTAGCATCAGGTAGATGAGCTGGTGTGAATTTCAATAACTGCTGCAAAATGAGGCTCAAAAAGTATATTATCCTGTCCGTCGGTCTGCCTACACAGCTAATGATCGACCTGACCTTGAATGTTGAAGGATTGGTGCACTCTCTATCATCATTAGAGGTGAGTCTATGTGTTCTGATGAGTATGTATAGAACGGGACAAATTAGTGAATCATTCCTAGCTTGACGGATTATCGATTGTTGTACACTTGTGCATTGCCGTTTTGGCCAATAACTGTTCAATTTTCGATGTTGTGTTTTATATTCTGCCTCAGTGGATGAACGATAAAAGGTAACATCTTGAAGATGCTTTTCCATTATTTCAACATCCAACTGGCGGGGACTAATAACAATTTTTCCACCTCCATCATTAATAGATGACCGAATTCTCTTAGGGTTTATTATCTCGCGAGTCTGGCGCATACCATGTTTCTTTTTCAGTGAAATAAATTCGAAATGAATTCTTTCGGTCGGTACCTATTTGGTATACGGAGAACTTCCTCCGAAAATAAACGGGAAGTCGAGTCAGCTTCAATATCGGGTTGTTGTTGTGTGCTGAACGTTCTCGGGAAAGGAGGTGGTGGTCATGCCCCTCCATGTTGTTTCAAGCGCAATCTTTCTACATTCGCTTTACAGCGCAATTGGTCCTGTGCTTCATGCTAATTATGTGCCACACTGCGCATTATTGCTTTGAAGATGGGCTGAGCAGGTGGAAAGCTGGGACAAAATTCTAACAGTGAATGTACATTTTCCGATAAGATCATGTCCTCTAATACAGTGGCCTTCAAGATATTTGGCGCGCGATCTACCTCAGGTTCACTTCTAGTATCGTTGAGAGTGGGGATATCTCCGAATTAATGGCTTTGAATTGTGTTCGCGTAGTAGGTTCTCAAATTTCCTTCGCAAACACTTTTAATATTATACCGAATATTGTTACTAATAGATATGGATTTAGCTAACATTCTGCTCCAGAAACTTTTTTTTCTGATTAAAGATCACATTAAGATTCCTTGTACACCCACTTGTTGATTAACAAAAATAATTCATTTTGTACACTTCGCTTACAAGCACGCAATATTCGTATGCGGGTGTCGCGTTTTCCTTTAATAACACTACTGAAAGCATGCGCCATACGCCTGAACACGATTCTGTCATTTCTGAGGCAACAAATCGATACGACTTTTGAGCAGAATTTTCTGAGTCTTCTTTTAATATCAAATTTGTCCATACTTGCCGCATCATAGCCGCTCAACGAGGCCTTTACAGCAATTTTGTGCTTTACGACGTCAAACTGGGACGCGATGCACACATTGTTTTGGAAAACATAAACCGTGCAAAGACTCAAGGATTTGCTTCCAGGCAAGAAGCGTTTTGGTTCTTTGCTGAGTTGGGTTCTGTCACGTCAACGTCGCCGCAATCCCAACCTGCTTCAAGCAACACAAGGCTGCATATCGCCAAACTGCCAAAGGGGAAGTTGACCAAACTGGACTGTGAGTTGTTGATTCATCCGCCGTGAAGTCCTGACTTGTCGTCGTCTGACTATCACCTCTTTCGGTTGCTGGAGCACTTCCTGAGAAAGAAGAACTTCCGAGATATCAATCACTTCGTCGTGGATTGACAATACTTCAGCCTTCTCAAACATAAAGATTTGCAGCCGACAACATGCTAATGTCATGAGTTCATTGCGAAAAAATATGTATTATATCAATATGATTTGGCAAAACGATGTATAGTTTCTAGGGTGAATTGGCTATAATAACATATTTTTCAAAACGAAAATCGCGTTTGTAAAACCTTGATATTCCCTTTAGTCTCTAACATTTGGCGTGATAAAATTATCCATCTATGATCTCCCTCGTTGACTAAGTGACCAAATGATAACCAAAACAAGAATCTCGCGGAATTTCACCGATTCGCAAAACGGGCGGGTGATATGATGGCATTTAAAATCTTCCATTATGAATAGAAAAAAAGAAAACGTGTCAGAATTGGTTGCAAAAAAGCATCCGCATAAAGATATGAATTTTAATTGTGTTAAGAATGCTGTATTTCGTCAAACTGATAATTTGTCGACATGAGAAGGTAACACAGAGGCTCTCGAAAACGCTGTTTCCCAGTAACTGCTTGTACGTCCCAAATTCTCTTCAAGTGGATGTTTAAGGAATGACTCAGTCCGGTGCAGATTCTCCATTATTTTTAGATCATGCAAAAGTTGTAGTTGTGTTCTGTCTGGTGCGTGTTTTGCATAAAGAAATTTCGTTATGTGTGACGTCATCCAGATTCTGCAGATGTTAACGGAAAATCGTGTGAGAAATCCAGAGAGTTATTTTCTCACGTAAAAAATTCCAAAACAACTCCTTCACTATCCTAGGTTATTGAAGTAATCCAAAATTTATTATTCAGCACAATGCTTTAAAGCAAGTATTGATGTCTTACAAGGATTCAGTCAATGCAATGCTTACATTTCTCCACTGGATAATAATATCACTAGCTCCACATATCATAAAAGTGCTGTAATGCACATCCTACAGTGCATCGGATTTGACATATTCAAAACTTTTTTATGGCTTCGGCTTCAACGGACTCAATGTTTTGGAAAATGTTTCACGCACTTAGCAAATCTCCCAGCAACAGTAGGAGACGTACTCTATAGAGCAGAAAATTTCACTTCTTACCAAAGTTAGTTAAGTCCTCCGGCTTGGAATGCAATATGTTCTGTTCTACGTTTTGTGAATAACAAATCAAAAGCACACTCAGCGCTGTAAAAATATCGCCTTTGTTGTGAGACTTCATGAAAGTGGAATATAGCTAAATGAGCAGCTCAGCGCCTTTTTATGAAATTCCCGAACGACCAAAAATATGTATTTCTGCTCACAAACTCTTACGATGAATTTATGAATGCTAATCATACCTGAATAAGCAGCTCTGTGTCATTTTTTCAGTTTCATTTCAGTTGGTCCGCCGAATGCCTATTTCTCCCGCGGCAGTAGTCTCTTCCTGCCTTTAATGTAAGGCGTGGTGGGTTAGAAAATATTGCACTGAAAGCACTAGGAGAGTGCTGCAGCGCAGCAGTTTGTTGCAATATGGATCCTCAGTGCACCTCTCACATTGAAAATATCTCATATAATGTGTCACATCAGGCGTAATAACGAGGGCTTACTCCTCAATTCATGTTTGGACTAACGTAGTGTGTCCAGAATCCTTCGAGAGTTCTGTGCTGAGATTTTATATTGTTTTGAGAGGGTGATAATTTCTATTCGTCATGAATTTACATCCTTATAAGCGCCTGCTGGGGTAGATTGGGCTACAAGATGCCCGCTAGATATACTTTTGATGTCAAATTATAAGAATGGTGAAATGAAACTGACAGAGGTAGCTTTAGTTGGAATGTAATTTATGTGACCTTTCTGTGGAAGTTAGACACGCTAGGCTGATTAAGTTGCAGTCAATATGGTCTTTCTCGGTTCTGTAGAAATCAAAATCGTGAAGTGTCAGCTGTAGAAATTATGTGGTAATAGCCGAGTTTATTATTATCCATAGAAATGGTTTCTGAAATGTTATAACACTGATTTGCTGCTTATCTTTTCATCTGGTGGTACTATGCGAAGTACAGCTACGAGCAAGTTGAGATACGAGTAAGACAAGACTCCTCAGCTGATTTCAAGCTCGTGGTTCGCTTTTCGGCTACTCACGGGTTGCCCATGAAATCAAAGCCCGTGCCTGCTTTTATCTCAACAAAGTTCTTACCTTACTGATACTATCAGCATTTACGGCAATAATCTTATACTGAAATAGTTCGAACTTTCTCGGCTGCACAATTATTTAACGTCACTAAATTTTTTAGTGGCCTCTTTTCATGGTTTCTACTAAATTTCTGTAATATCTGTTATGAAACTTAGTATAACCATTGAATTAGCTTCTTGACTGTTATGAAAAATATGTACCCAAATTGAAATCTCTAACCTGTTAAGTTAAACTTCTGGGATGCAGACGCAGATCACGAACTCTCGGGGTATCTTGAACTTTTGGAGCTCTCCTGTTTATCATCTGAATGTCTCGCATAAGCCGTACGTGACCCCGCAAGAACATCATCAGTTTGCAAAACTCAGACGTTTTCCATTTAATTTTGTTAACCAATCTTGTAAAACTCATGGAACAACTTCAAAAAAAAAGAAATTTCCTGATGGTTCAAAAGTAGTCATGATCTGAATGCCTTAATATGATAGTTTCAAAAATATACCCGTTGATGTAGAGTGATGTTTAAGACCTTCGCGTCAATCGGGACTATAACCCTCATCTCACTCTTTCCAAGAGCGCGTGCTCTATCCTTCACTCTACTGATTCCCATTTTGTACACTACTCTTTCTACGCTTTAACGCATCTATCTGTCAGCCTCCAGCTGTCAACGGCTTGAAAAATGTTCCTTTTGCGATGTCATTCGTTCAACTTCAGCTACGTGATTTGTTCATTTCTGAGTGGGAGGATCAACACATTTTCAACAAGAGCGTCAGAAGAAGAAAAAAAAGAGACAATATTATTTATTTCAAAGAGATACTGTGTCTAAAACTATTACTTCATACCATTTCAAGTGATTCATTGAATTACTCTGGTTAATCAACATCCATATGACTTTCCATTTACTGCCATTCTCAATAAATATTAATCAAACGAAAATGTTTGTATCAAGCACATCACATTTCAGTTTCAGTTTCCGCCAACAGTAGCCGATGCTGAGAAAAAGTGCGATCCAAATGGACCCAATGTCAGCATCCGAGCCGCTCTGTTCAGTAGGCCTTGCCACATCGTTCTCGACCAATTTGCCATGATGATGTTAGTGGTCTGGATAATTTTCTTCTTTACATGAGCAACGTTGAACAAGAAGGAAAGCCGCTCAAACCGAGAGAGTTCCCGAAATTGACGTGTAATTTGTAACAGGCGCTATCATTGCATCGGTGGGCGCTGGCATATCACACATTTTATCCTCCATGAGAGCAATGCAAATTCCCGTCACAGTGTTGCCGCCAACGATAATGCAGCGCCGTGATGGTTTTGGAGGTTTGGTGCTAACTGCAAGAAACTATAACTTCCAAAAATGCGCCTCCTCTGATATAGCGAAAAAATTCAAAAAGCTTGGCAGTTTTGACTTTGGTTCTAGTGGTACTTTCCTTATCTCCAGCCTCTTTCAGCCCCTAGGAAGAAAAAACCGTTCCCTGATTTTCTAACGTTTCAGTAACCACTTGGTAGTTAGACTCTCGAAAATTTTGATGGTACACTTTACCTTTAAAATTACCCTTTTTTACATTGCAACAGTAAAAATAAAATAATATTTCACACTTAGGCATTCTTTCCTAAACAGAACTTTTTGGTTAGATTTCCAGTGATCATTCGATAGCATAAATTTCGACCATTTCAATGATATACTTGGTTTTTGAGGACTTTTAGATGGGCTGTAGCAACCAAAAGACTAAGGGATTTCACAAATTTGGATAACTTTTCATGTCTGCATCCTGCTTTGACCCTTCGTGGAAAAGCTTCTTCTAATTTCCTCCACAATTTCAATAACTATTTAATAGTTTGAGTCTCAAAAGTTTTGGAGATTTACTTTATCTCTAGTATGGCTTCATTGACCGGTTGTGGACCACAGCACCCAGAAGGCGTGTCTCGCCCCAACCCCACCAATCATATCTGTCCTTCCACATATGGTCGTGATTGTGATTGAGATGATAGTGGAGTGATTGTAGTGATAGTGATCATAGTGAAGTGGCAATAGTGATAGTGATTATAGTGATAGTGATGATAGTGTTAGTGGTGATAGTGACACTGATCATAGTGGTAGTGATGATGGTGATAATGACGGTAGTGATAGTGATGGTAGTGATAGTGATAATAATGATAGTGATATTGATGATAGTGACAGTGATCATAGTAATAGTGATAGTGATAGTAGTGGTATTGATTACAGTAATAGTGGCGGTAGTGATAGTGATGATAGTGGTAATAATGGTCACAGGGTAGTGGTAGTGATAACGATGATATTGATAATGTTAGTGATGGTGATAATGATAATGACAGTGATATTGGTAGTGTTCCTTATCATTACATCACTATCAATATCATTATCACTGTCAATATTATCATTACCGTTGTCATTATTATCATTGTCGTCATCATTTTCACTATCATCTTTGTCTCTGTTATCATGCTTATGATGATCACTATGACAATGATGATGACAATGACAACTATCATTATCACTATCGTAATAATCACTGTCACTATTATCACTAACGCTACGATCACTATCACTAAGATCACTATAACTACCGTCACTACCACTATTATTCCAATCACTATCACGATCATCTATCAAAGGACAGACGTGATTCGTGGGGGCGGAGCCAGAGGTGACCAGATACGCCTGCCGGGTCCTGTGGACCTTAGCCGATTAATGCGCTCTAACAGCAGAATTTAAATACCGATAGAGTTTGAGTAGTCGTTTGCTGGCTTGATATTCAACGGTTCGCGACTTCGTTCTTTAGAGAAACTTCTTACTGAAATGAAAATGTAGCAGTCAAAAAAAAAGATTGCGCTTCGCGGAAAATCGACATGTTGTAAAAACGTGGTGGCTTGATGCCAATGTTGCCAATTTCCATCAATACAGCGGAGCAAAGAAAGCGCCGAGTGCCTAACGAAATTTCCTCTCGACACCACAGCACAATAAGGAGTTCCTTTCGAAAATTGATAAAATGTTCGAGATTTAAGCAATTGAACGATTACTGGAAGTCGAGGAAAAAAACTCTGCCCGACGAACAATGCTTCAGCGTTAAACATAATTTTATTTCTACCATCGCATTCCATTCAAAAGGCCATTTTTAAAAGTGAAATCCAACACCGCATTTTTTGTCATTTGGGCTATTGAATAATCAGTTAGACTCCTAGAAAATCCAGAAAACGCGCTCTTTCTAAGGATAGAGCAGGGTGGAGATAATGAAGAAGTACTGTTTTTCTTGCTCAATCCTTTTGAACCATCACCCTGGAGCGTTTAATTTTGTATCGTTCTCAAGAAAAAGACAGGAAAAACTCGTTGGCAAACACTGTTGTTTTGAAGCCTTCAGTTCTAGGCTACTGTGGTCGTTTTTCTGATATTCTAAGATATTTTCTGGCTACTTCTGAAGGATTCGGGTTTATTTCTCTTAGACAGCGACAAATAAACTTTCGACACTATTCCACTCGAAAGCTCAAATGGCTGGATATCGTCTTACAAGGTCGTTTTTTGAAAATATCCCTTTACAAGGCTGTAGCATCCAGAAAATTATGTTTCACACCCGTCGCGAGCGTTCATTTTTATCAAGCGTATAAGTCGCTGGAAGCACGATAGTTTTATGAATGTGTAAAAAGAATCTCGTAGTATCTGAGTTGATCGTTTTATCTGGGGCTTCTTTGGAAGCGGATAAAAACTCTCACTTGCTAACAACCTGCATCCCACATGTCTATCGCGGTCCTCGATAGATTGCCGCCGCCCTCAGATACCTCCTTTAGCGGTGGTAAGTTGGTATTATCAATATACCCCGTGATGAAGAGTGATGTGCAAGATATTGCGTCAGATGGGTTTCGAGCCCACATTTCACAGTATCCGGGGGCGCGTGCTGAGCCGTTGCACTGCAGTCTCTTGTTTTGCCACCGCTCCTTTCTAGGCTACAGCGCCCCTGAATAGTATGAAATGTGGGTTTGAATCCCACCTAACGCAAATGTTTTTGCTGATCACTCTTCATCACTGAGTAAATTATGAACACTCCTATGAAAAAGTCTTGCCCAGCGAATGGGGTCGAATGCTCATTTGTCGCCGTCTGAAAGAGAACTACCAATATATTTTTTGTGGGCAGAAATAAGCACAGTTCTGTTTTTTTCAGTGGTTGTCAAATTCGTGCCTGATGGCTTTCAAATGGGCATAGATCACTAAAACTCACCCTCTTCCTTTCGGGTAATTGCAACTTCCTCGCATTCTAGTGGCTCGTATGTGATGTTAACGTTTAGTTGACTCAAAATGGCCGATATCGCAGTATCAGGTAGGAGCGCACTACGACCTTGGCTCTCGAGAACATCAAAAACCTTAGAGGAAAATTTTCTTGCACTAGTTTGAGAAGTATTTCTAAAATTGTTTTCATTGTAACTCTGTGAGGCTGTGCAAGTAATGTTATCAGTAAAAAGCTGACGAAGTGTGGGGCCCTTATTTTGCGTCTCTCTGGAAATCGAGAACAAGAAGAAAACGTTTGAAACGTGTGGGTCGCCATTTACTGTTTGCATCACAAGACGTTGTACAAATCCTCTGGCTCCCTCCTGGCTAGTTGCAATACCAGGAACACGGGTCGGAACATCGACTTTGGTAGAGTAAACCATGGCAATAGGCAGAGTGAAGCCAGCGACGGTGAAGGGCCTAACACTTGCTGAAACAGGAATTCACAATTTTTTTAGTAAATAACCGAACACTAGGTCATTATGTGAAATATTTTCCTAAGACTATGATGAAGTGTCGGACATATTCACTCCGATTAGAATTCATGGGCTTCCTTCTCAGGTTGATGATTTTGTAATATCATCGCAGTTATCTGACCACTACCTTGACCTGTAGGCAGCACTCCACATCCTAACACTGTCAAGATCGAGGCTAGCAGTGAAATCATAAAGACTTCCGTCAAAAGTCTTGCTGTGTTCATTTCCAGTTTCTAAAAATTGTAGATTCACCTTAGAACAAGGTTTTTGTTTTGCACGCTTTTGATGTTGATAAAACGTTTATGTTGAGCAAAGAGCTCTCCTTCACGACGCTATCACAGTGATGTTGGCATTGCGTCAATTGTAATGACTTGCACAAAAATGTAATGATGTAATTCCATTAGTTTTTTAAATTTTATTGAATGTAATACTTGAAATAGTAACCAGAAATTGGGAAAAATTTATAGTCTGCCAGAAAAGATGTTGCACATATGCGATGCCAGGAATCGATAGCGAAACATAAGAAACCTTCTTTGTACTAAACTTTTTTCAGTTAATAAAGCTTTTTTCTAGATTCCTAGTAGCAAATCGTTAGCTTAAATTTCGGTGATTACGAAAGATTACGTGAATTCAAAGAAAAAATTCCAGCGCGCTGTAATCACGAAAACAACTTGCTTCTCGAACTCAGTTTTCTCTGTCTGCTCGATTAGAGTCTAAAGATAGTTTTCCACCAAAAGTACAGAGTAGTCATTCGATAGCATAAATCATGCTGAATTTACGGCTGATTTCTTGTCGCAAAAATTTTTAAAGGGTGCTGTAAGAGCAAAAAAACTATGTTTTAACCTTAGAGTTTTCTTCGCATATAAGAGACGTATATGCATTACAGCCGTATAAGCATGTAGGGACAATTGTGTTGCATCAGAGTGTCAAAATAAATCAGAACATTTCCTTGCTACAGAAGAAGAATAACTAATTAAATATCGAGACTGAGCTGTCCCTGATGGCGCTGCATGAGGTGGTTTTAATTTCCGCCCTAATAAGGTGCGATTTTCGTTCCTTGTTCAGAGAATTTCTCTCCGTTTCGGAAGAATGTTCAAGTGTGACGCCATTGTGGAAAAAACTTTGCTTTATCGTTTTATAGATAAGATACTGTCTTTTTTAATTCGAATTTAGATAGCAGATAAAGACATTTCAAAGCGGCGGTTATCTACTGTGAATACAAAACCTAATCTTTTTTCGCTCTTACAGTTCTCTATGACAGGTTTTCTAAATTAAAACCGAGTATACCCCTCACAAATGGCTGCTCATTGCTTTTACACCAGGAAGGTACGGAAATGGTGAATACATTTTGATGAGATATTGCTTTGCAATATCTAAGTTCACATTAAAGGGCATCTGTCTGTTTTTTAATTGGTGAGGTAGATGAGAATGATAAACGAATGGAAAATCTTCAAACACTTGGTGCGGAAGATCTCGTTTACCGATTTCAAAATGGAAGCTTTTGTCAAATGCTTGCATGACCATATCGCTCCACAGCCGCCATCCGCGGGTATTCTCAAAATCACTTCACGCTCCGTGGACGTTGTAATGGATATTATAGCAATTGGCATAACGTATAAGTACTGCTTAAGTTGCAAAATAAGACAAGTGAAGAGGAGGTGCAGTCAATGTATGCTATATCTTCGTTTACTATATTTCGATGCTGCTGATCGGAGATGTGCTCTTAGGCGCTTTGGCGTTCGACAAGTCGTACAATTTAGGTTGAAAAATCAGCTGCGTAGTACTGTAGCCAATAGGGAAAGGAGAACTGTTCATTTTGGGGTTTGATGCTCATTTTCTTGGAACGCATGAATTGTTGAGTGTAACAAGCAAAACTCTATGCAGCGCTGGTAAATGTTGACCGGTTCTAACATTCAGCGTGAATGCCAATGATCGATGCTTGTTATATAAATTATTGTTCTCTGAAAAAAAATATTTTACACAAAAGATTAACAACATTAGTGAAAAGCTTGGAGAATATGGGTAAGGAATACGCAAGTTCTCCGAAGAAGTACTCTACAAATTTATGATTTCGGGCTATAAGCAAGCTTATTCCGACTCCGCACTAATAGTCACTCCCCATAAGGTTCTTGAAAAACCAGACATTGAAGATAATGTGTTTTTGATCTACATTTTTACATATCGTCAGAAATCAACAAGAAAGAAATGGAGATGCGTTGCTTCCCTTTGATGTGACATTAGTATTGAAAAGAGTGGGAAGTATAAGAACACGTGGGCGTTGTTTTTAGTGAAAAAGATTTATATAGAAGGCTTTTAGTGAAATATTATTCTTTTCAATTATAAATTGCCTCCAGCGTACATATTTCATTGTACAATTACCTATACACCCACAGCGAAGTAAGCGGTGAGCTGCTCACTCAGAGCGTGAAACGTGATCCTAACTCTCTTGCTACACCGCACTAAAAATAATTAGTTCAAAGTTTTTGAAGTTTGCCTTTTTTGGTATTAGACGATTATTGAAACTCTGTTGCAAAGCCATAAGCGATAGAAATAACATAAACGATAACGACGCAAGCAAAGCACTCCGAAGGCGAGACGCAATTTTTGTCGCTGTTTTCATAGCGCAATAAACATAAATTTGCCATGGAAATCTAAAAACTAAGTCTATATTTAGAATTGCCATTTTTCAAGCTATCGAATAACTACTGGAGCTTCGGTGAAAAACCTTTGTTCAGTGAAAATACCATGCAAACACGAGTGCAAATTACTCTGTGCACCTCAGAGAAAAAACGCAACATTCTCTTAGTTGCTACAAGCGATTCAAAGAGTCAAGCTTATCGTCAGACCCGCAATTCTCTCTGCTATCGAATGACTACCTAAAGTCTACTGAGAACTGTGTTTCAGGCGAGAAAACCACAATAATGTGACGGTACCATGAGTGATACACGCAGTTTTGAAAGGGTAAAGATCGCGTTTTCTCATTTGCGATGATGTGATATGAAATTTAGAAATTCTCCCTACCAAAACATCTATAATCGAAAAATTTTCGACGTTGCAGATGCATTTCTATGAGAAAGTCTTATGAAGAAGGTATCTACTGGTAAATGCACGGCACAACACTCGGTGCGAAAACAGTGACTTTCTACGGACCACGAATCGAGTTTGTTCAATTTCGATGACTCATTAGTCTCTCCTAGTTGTTACTTCTATCAGATCCCTTTGCTGGCAGAAAAACTGACTGATAACCAAAGCAAGAATCACAGAATTTGATTGAATTCAAAAACAGGTTGGAAGTGATATTTCACTATGAATCAGCTAAATGAAGGAGGAAAAAGGAAACCGCGTTTGGATTGGTGAAGAAGATAACTGAATTAGTTTATCAGGTCTTGTTATTAGACGCGAAAATGCAACATTCTTTAGGACTGGCAGTGTAGCGAAGTGAAAAAGTAAAGTGGACGTTCTTAAAGTGCAACTGGCGCAAAACTGAACTGCAGTTTCCTTAGTCACTGTCCTGAACGTCCCAAGTTTCTCATCAAGGATGTTTACGGAACGGCGCCAGTTCGTCGCAATTTCTCCAGTGTGTACAGGCCATACCACTTTTGTTGTCACACAGTGCTTCCTTGTCGTTTCCATTGAAGCACTGAAAGACTTTCACTTTAGCGACGACATTCTTCTTGCGTTAAATGCAAGGTGCGGTTAGTTAGGAAGTTACTGGATTGAAAGCAGAAAGAGAATGCCACAGCACAACATTCTTTCTCTCAGCAACTCAAATTAAACCACGAAATTGCTGCAACATGAGCTGTTCCAACCTGAACTGCTACAACACGAAATTAGCTTTTCTGAACCTTTTCACCCATTTACTTCTTGTAGAGGTGCCAGTGATTCTACGACGCTGACGACGCTCTTGATTTTTTGCCCGCGCAACAGAAAAAAAATGGTTTTTTTACGCTCTGAGTCGAAAAATTTTTGCTAGCCTACTTAGACGGAGTGACTCTTGCCTTCATCGACAACGTTCATAACTACTGTATAGCGGCGCCCTTTGTAATCCAAAAGATTTGCAGCCATTAGTCATAAACCACAGAGAGGAATGCCCTTTAAGCACAAGTGACATAACACAGTATGTAAGGGTGTTATTTTCATGAGGAAGGTGCATACGCAATCCATGTTGTCTCTTTGCGGAAGGTCTCTCCATTTGGCTAACTAGTGGACAACTCATAGATGTCGGTGACTATGTTCGAAAGATGCTTCGTGCTTGATGCGACTGAAAAAGGGCTTTAGTGGTATTTTTGTTTGAGTAATGGGTAAAACCTAAATCTCTGCGATTCCAGAAGCCTGTCTAGCATCAAAATAAAGCTTTTTATTACGTTGTAACGGCAAAAATTGTATTGTTTTTCACACTCAATCTTCTTCATTTTTCCGGCTTGGACCACTACGTGGCCCTTCACTAAAGATTTGATACCCGTTAGATAGCACAAATTCAAGAATTCTGATGATAAACTTGGTTTTTTGAGCGGTTGCCATATGACGCCGCAAGAGCAAAAAAAGATTACATTTCCCACCTAAAATGCTACCCCGCAACTCGGACGTCATAGGTGGTTTATTAATAATCATAGGTGAAGTATATAACTCAGAGGTGTCTTGTCGTTACATGAAGGATGGAATCTCACGAGTGAACGTTCTACGAAGGTTTTTGCTGCAAAGAGTGACTACTCGTCTTGAAATCCTTCATTTTCCAGCGGTAGTATCAAATCCTTGTCCCCCCTAATGAGGGTTTGTATCGCCTGTCTTGCGAAAACGTAGCTCGAAAACACATCTTCTACAACTAAACATCTCTAATCGAGATTTATGTGGAAGTATTTCTAATATGTAGCTCGAGTGAGTGCACGAAGAGCACGCGTTCATCATTGCGCATGATGCTTTACTTCCCCTATCAGCACCCATATTCGAAAAAAAGTATTCGTTATCTTTCTAACATTTAAGTAGCCGTCTGATGGCATAAATCTCAAAAATTAAAAAAATATACATCATTTTTTGAAAGGTCTCTGTATTACACTGTAAAAGGGACAAGAACATATTATTTAACACTTGAACATCTTTCGATGAGCAGCGCTTCTCCTAAAAAAATTCTGCAGTTCTCCAACAGCACAAATCTCGGCAGATATAACTTAAAAATTTTAACGATATACTTAGCTTTTGAAGGAGACTTCTTGGCTCGTCGTTACAGCTAAAAGTACCTTGAGCTTTACACTAGGCGTTCACCAGACACCACATGTAAACTGCGCTGCGCGGCCAACACGGCGCCGTGGGCAAAACTCGATGACCTTTTGGCTAACAACACGTTAAAACGTCGTTCTCAAAAACCAAGCTTATCATTGAAGGTTGAGATTTGCGCTGTCGAATAGTTATTGAAAATCTGATAGGAAACCGCTGTCCAGCGAAAGCTGCTCGAGTGTGGGGAAATATTTGTACATTATGTACTGTAATATGTATGTTAAGCCGTGACAAAGTTTTGAGCCACTCTCAATCGCTGAGCAGGCAATTTTCATAAGAGCATTTGTAGTTATTCGAAGGCTTAAATCTCTGCCTACAACTGAGCGTCGCCAATTTTTTAAAACCTCCTTATAACTCTGTAGCATCCAGAAAAAAAATTACTTCTCAGTCGCACCTCGCCATCATTTTTACCAAGAGTATAAATTGCTAGAAGCACGAAAAAAATGTTAGCGGGTACAAAATTTTTCGTTAGTACCAGAATCTACATTCCTGTCTAAAGTATTATGTCGGATGCGATAAAAAAATTCTCATTAAAATAATAACACTTGATGCCGCTTCAACTCATAATGCGGCAGGTCACCGCGTTACGCGCTAATTCTTACTACCAAGTCGTTGCTGTGACTTGCTTTCACATTTTACTCGGCCATGAACCTTTTCGGCGACTTTGCTTACCGGCCCAACTGATAGAGTGGGAGAACGAGGCCGAGGCGGAACTACCGATCGCGTTTGAAATGTTGTTATTCAGTTTGGACCATGTGGAGAGCACCTGCAGATGAAAACCTAGATTTTGATGCTACGGAAAATTATTTACACGCTGATATGCTTTTCGTGTTTCCTGCGATCTTTACGCATAGTGAAAGTGAAGGTGAAAGGCTAATGAAAAACTAAAATTTTATTCTGTATGCTAAAGCAATATAAAATTGTGAACTGAAAACCGCAACGCTTTGTTGTAGCTAAAGACTTGAGCTTTTCACTAATTACTAACACTTCAGAGAAGAGATCCTGACCAGCGAATGAGATCGACTAAAAAATTTGTCGCCGTCTAACATATGAGTAGCAGAAATTTCAACTCATCTTTATAGCATAATATAGAAACCATTTGAAAATAAAACGCACTCTTCAGATTCTCTATATTCAAGCCGTCAAATAGTTATTAAAGCCTCGAAAATGAAAAAGAACATACTTTATTCGAATATGGGTGCTGATGGGAGAGGAGCACTGAGAATACTTCTCTGGAGACACATATTTCTGACCATAATTTCATAGTGCCGATGTTCTAAGCCTTTTATTCAAATACGGCTGCTCCTTACAGCTCAGTATTTTTCAACTATCCATAAGCACTCAACATTCTGCCGCTTACCTCATCTCTGAAAAATTGGAAATAACGATTGATTGATATAACCTTGGTTAAAGTGAGAGTTATCGATGGACTAGTATCAAATACAGCATGCATTATCATTTTTGTTTGCAAATTACTTATTGTTTAATCACATTTCATTTACTATGACAGCACCTGGATCTTGCACAGAACTATGGTAGATCAAAACTAGGATTTTTCTTATTGTGATGTGCTCCATCAATTCAATAAAGTTGATTAACTGATAAGTTCAGCATAATTGCGTAATAAATCAACGTTTCTCTCTATACAAGTCGCATATATTTAAATCAAAATCGTATGGGCGAAAAGAGAACATCTTTCTCCATCAAAGTAATTTGGAAACTACTAAAATTTTCGCAAGACGGCGGAAAGACCTTAATTCAAATAGCGGGGATCGCGTATTTTGCTCTGCGCGCATCGATTTCTATAGCCGCCCCTTATGGGTTAATAGTCAACAGTTTACTCTCTTTGATCACATAATTTTGGTTCATATATGACTTCCGAGTACCTTTACGTTATGTTGTCCAGCGCTTGTGGAAAAATTATTTTTCGGTGTTCTAGAAGTCTGGCTAATCATTCGATAGCTTGATTTTCAAAAAATCTTGAAATGCATATTATTATTAAAGCGACTTTCCCGGCGAGCTGTAGCAGCAGGAATAAAATTATGAATTTCATTAGAACATTTTTCGCTGAATGAAATTTTTTCCTTGGGGTTTTACTAATCATTCGATAACTCAAATTTTGTAGATGCCAATGATGCTCATGTGTTTTGGAAGGAAATTTCCAGTGTGCTGCCGCAATTGAAAGAAGATTTTATTTTACAGATTTGGCACCGAAAAAGTAAGGTGGCTCAGCGGCCATGCTGCGAATCCTCTATCTACATACCGGCAAAGCACGGTTTTGCTGCTAGTGCTGCGCTGAGCAAAACAACATTTTTTTGGCTGCTGCAGCGCTCTAAAGAGTGCTTTTCAAAAGCCAAGTACATCATTGGAATTGACGAGATTCAAGCAATCGAACAACTAATAGAAGTCTAGAGAAGAAGCTTTGTTCAACAAGAAATGTTCGAATGAAAGGCATGATGTTATTTTTGCTGTTACAACAATTTACGGCTTCAGCCTTGAGCTGTCGGTTGATTTATTTTCTACTTCTGCTTGATTTCAGTTTAACATCATCTCCGAATCAACAAGTAGGAAGGCCGATGAAAGACACACCGTCGAAATGCATTTCTGGGAAACGGCATAGTGAAAGCCTAAAAGCACCTTTGCAAAATTACGTCAGAAATTGAGGAACATTATATGCATGCCAGCAATATACCATTCAAAATATGTGATGAGGTTAGCACAACTAATGATGACGGGCTATCTAAGTGCCTAAGTGTGTGTTACAGCGAACTGATAAAGCCGATTAGAGAAACATATCATCAAAATCTTTAATATTTGAGCTATTAGATAATTATTAAGACTCAGAAAAAAGCAGAAGGCGCGTTTTCCTCAAAGGATTGAAAGAAGTGCAAATTACAAAGATAGTTTGAATGCCCTAAATCCACGCTCTTTTTGACTGTTAAAGGCAACCATGTAGATCAGGAGCGCGCAATAGTTTGAAAAAAAAAACCGGAAGTTCCCAATGCATGCGATGTCAGGTCATCGGTAACTCTTAACACTTTTGGCGTTATTATTGTACTACAAAAGATGCGACATTAGACTTACGAAGCGGGCTTCGTGCTAAAGTTCCATGTTTATTAGCTCTCTATTTTCACTACTATAACCAATGCCCGCTTACGAAGTTCAAGCAACGCAATTGCTACTCTGAGTGCAACGTAATCTTCTTCTCGCTCTCACAGCGCTTAACTAAGAGTTTTCAAAAATTAAAAGTAGCTTCCCAGATCGACCATCAGTTAACGTCGACATAGTTGTGATAAACAGTACTTGCTGAATATCCATGATGGAACACAATAATAACACGGTCAAGTAATGCTGCATAAGCAATGCAATAATCTTACAGTGGCTACTGTTTTGGAGATATTCAATATCACCATCATTGAAACCTCGGAAGTGCTTAACAGAAGAAACTACTAAGCGTAGTTTAAAAATTGTTGATAACTAGGTCATCGAATAACTGCTAAATCACTAATGAGCTCCTCCCGGTGAAAAAGCCAAAAAAATCTGCAAAACTCACTTTGCAGTGCAAAGGCAGAACGTAATGCTCTCTTTGTTGATCCACACTAAATTGTTCTTCAGAAAGCAAGTCTGTTGTTAGAATCGCTATTCTTTTCAACTCTCGGATGGCTCATAAGAACCCAATACTAGCTCTCATCGAAACCCCGGCTCGGCTCTCTACTCGCCACCTGTCAGAATGCAAGGTCCCTATTCAATGGAAAGCCAGCAAGACCGTATTGTTGTTCAAAAAGGGTGACCTTCGCAACATAGGCAACTATCACCAATCTGCTTGCTTCCATTCTCTTTAAACTCTTCACTCGAGTCATCCTGAACAGGATTTATAGAACATTGGACGAAGGACAGCCATGCGAACAAGCAGGGTTCCGAAAAGGAATTAGTTCCACAAACCACATCCACACCATTAGAAAACTCATTTGAGTTTCACGAGAGTGCAAAAGGCCGCTCAGTATCACTTTCATCGATCTGAGAAACCCTTGATTCACTGGGAACAGAAGCGGTCATGAAGGCTCTGGATAACCAGGGCGTCTTTACTCGGTACATAATGGTCCTTCGTGAGATTTATGAAGATTTCACGGCCAAAATATCACCATTCTACAACAATAATCCATCGACTAAGAAGTGGGGCTCGACAAGGCGATACAGTTTCGCCAAAATTATTCACTGCCACCCTCGAAAACGGCATATGAACATTAGAATAAGACGATAAGGAAGTGAAAATCAGTGAAAAAATTGACGGTCGACAACTAAACCATCTTCGCTTTGCTGATGTTATCGTCCTCATAACACCACGAGTCAGCCAAGCTCAACGAATGTTGGCCAATTTCGACATCGTACGTGGAAAGATTGGCCTTTAACTGAATCAAACCAAAACGATGTTCATGAGAAATGGATGGGTTTTGAATGCTCTGTCCCAGCTCAACGAAACGGCAATCTCCGAATGCTCCAGTTATGTCTATCTAGATTGTGAAATCAACATGATTAACGATATAGCTTCAGATCTAAGCACGGGGAAACGAGCGGCTTGGGGAACGTTTAAGAGCATCGAAGATGTAGTGAAAAGGATAAAGAACATCCGACTCCGTGCCCAACTTTTCGACTCGACGATTATTCCTGCCTTAACTTATGCAGAAAAAACCTGGTCGCTACGTAAGCAGGATGAAAGATCACTTGGCGTTATTAAACGCGTAGTCGGAAGGTCTGTGCTTGGAGTGATCTCGCAAATGAGAGAAAGGTTCCAAAGTTTTGGCTTACGTCAACGATTGAAGGTCGGAGACGCCGTTCCACACGCCAGGATATCAAAAATAAGGTGAGCCGGGCAAGTGATGCGTCTCAACGACAATCGGTGGGCGAGAGCCGTTATTGACTGGAATCCTCGGGATATAAAGCGCTCTACAGGGAAGTCACCGACCCATTAGTCCGATCTTTTAACGAAAGGCGTAGAAGAAAAATATGCTGCTCAACGAATCCCTAGAGGGAAAAGGACCTTGGCTACTCTTACACACGACAGGAAAAAGTAGAGGTGCTGCTGGTGCTCGCTCAACTATCAACGGGACTACAGGTGATACAGGTGATAGCCCTGAAAGAGTTTGAGTCACAGAGTCAAAAAGGCAAGGCTTGAAATGCTTTTCAAAACTCGGAATCACATTTTCTACGCTCTAAATGCCTTCTGTGAGGAGTATTTTCTTTACTGGAGAGTCGCTGATTAGAAAAATTAAAAATTTCTTCAGTCTTTTCTAAACAGTTTCACTGCGGATATTGAATATATCTTTACTAAAAACAAATTTGTTCCTGCTCAAAAATGGTGTTACAGAAGATCGTAATCCGCTCATGTATTCTAAATCTCTTGTTATTTCGTCCTTGCGATCAGCACCCAACTAGGTTTTTTATAGCCACTAGTGGTAAGGTAGAGATTGCAACTTTTTCTTGGTGATAAGAGAAGCAAGAATTCCCGCTTGTAAATTCAGTTAATGCACATCAACATAATCTACTTAGTGCGCTCCTTCATTTATTCAAAGCCCGATTACGGACTCGTTTTAGTGCATATTTCCTGTGGGACGCAGTAAAAGACGCGATGAATTGGTGGCTTAGCACAGTCATTCTATTGTTCCGTCTCCAAAACTGTCATTATTTTGGACCCCAAAAATGCCCTATGCAAATAAAATTCTGCCTACTTCGTAGGTCTTCTATGATACTCGAGTTAGCTCGGCGCGAATGTCGCAATATGCAGTGGTTTCATATATCTGTAATTTGCTAGTAGCTCCCACACTGAATATGGCAAACATCTTTACACTAAGGCAGATTTATTGCTGATCAAACAATCATGCTGTGTATCTTACTTGGGTACTTAAACGATACGTCTTTACGAATTTTGAAACCCTAGCACACCTTCCATTCCTCTCGTCTTCTCGAGATTATCGTGGATGGCGGTGGTTTCGTTCGAACATGACCACTGAAACGAGTCTCATACTGTGATCGGTAGAATACCGGCAATACAGCTATGCGATTTCGGATATGAATACAGGTAATTAATTCTTCTCACGAGTACAATCACCCAACGTGTAGGTGGTCGTCCTTTGGTACGAGTAAATTCTCGTGGCGTCTACTTCGGTTTCGGTTTTCGCCAGCTCGTTTCGTTCATCTGTCGTTTGATCCTCTTACTACATGACCGGCTCCTCTGTATTTGGTTATCGACGTGAATTCTTCTGGATTACGAAGATGAGACAAATTCCTGTGATCTGGGCTGCGTAAACCGGTTAGGTGTTGTGAGTGCCGAGGAATTTTAGAGGACATCATTCAGGCGCTCTGCAAGTTGTTCGCAGTGGTCTTGACGTGGTCGAGGTATCATCCCACGTTTCTCTGCATAATAGATTGCTGGGAGGACTGCTGAATCAAAAAGGTAAACGCGTAATTTGGAGCCCGTTATTTGGTCGGTGGCTTCTTTGAGAGGCCCTATTGCGGCCCATATTCCTTTCCTTCTTCTATCAAGTTCCTCCATCATATTGTTCTCCATATTCAGCTAGCGACCAAGGTACACATACGGGGAAATCACCCTAATCAAAGATCTTTCCAGTTATCATTGCACCACTTGTTCGTCGTGAACTGGGTTCTCATGCGATTTATGCGTAGTGCGATCATCATCCCCTTCGTCAAATTTCTTGAGCACAGTCTCCGCTTTAGTAGAGCTTTTTGAGAATAAGACAATGTCATCCGCAAAACGAAGGTTTAACAGGAAGTTTCTATCGAAGCGTATGCCCTTCTTGTCCCAATCAAGAGACTTCATTATCCATCGCAGTACGGTGGTAAGCAAGTCGTGTATACTTGATCATATGCATTTAGAAAGTAATCCTTTTTCCATTTCCTTCAGTCCTTTCATCCTTTTTCTATGAGAATCTCTAGACAGAAATTAGTCTCATTGTACACTCCTATTCACTGCTTCACTCTGAATATTCAACACCCATGAGATTTCCTACTTCATTACGATTGCCAATTCTTTGCTACAATGAATATAGGCCAAACAAGTTCCAAAAAATGTTTGTCTGAAACACATCGAAAATCAGTTGACAACTGCCGATCTCTGTTCACTACATTATTCCAAATCGCTTTCTACCAGTTCGCCATAATGTTGTTTGTAGTCTATGCAGATTTTTTTCTGGGGAGCAAGTCTGTACAAAGAATAAAGCAATTTCAACAGAGATAGTTTCTGATGCTGTTCTGTTTGTGTCGGTAACAGGCATTATCGTCACCATGGCCGGTGCTGTTGTCGTACACGCCATCGTTCCTGCGCTACGTCGGAAATTCACATCACTGTGTTGCCGACGATAATGCGTCTAAGTGGGTCCACATCCATGAGTACAAAAAACTATGAGTGAGATGAGTTTTTCCTCTACAATAGGAGACTGAAAATATGAAGACAAATTGATAGCAAAATTTTTTTATTCTCCACAAATTTTCAAATCATCATTTTCCATATTGAATGTTAAATCTCTCTCAAGAAAAAAAAATGGAAAAGACTTGTTTCAAAAAGCCGCATCGACTTAAAGACTTCGGTTTCAGCGCCACTGTGATAATTTCCATTATATTTTAGGAATCTTTCTAATAATCCTAAAGATTTTTATAATATTTCGAGTATAATCATTAAGCAGATCTTTTTTTTTTTGGTTATACTTCTGCTTGCAGCCTTTGAAGTGCCTGGCCAACAATGAAGGCCCACGCGTATCTGTAGTTCTAACAACCATCTTGCTATTTTTTATATGTTAGATAATCGTTTTTGAGCCACACATGTCATGTGGTCTTTCAAATTGGGCTGACTTATACAGCCCACTACACGTGTTTCGACCTTGACGGTCTCGTCAGTCGAGCAACCACCCTTCGTCTCTAGCCAATCCTCTCGGGACGTTAAGCCCCCTATACTAAGAGTATGCGACGACGAACATTTTACATTTTGCACTATAAGTCAAGTGAAATTAACACTGAACACGCAGTGTTGCACCCTCGATTGCTCTTGAGCGGTATCGCTCATATTACCATACCTTCAGTTTCTACTGTTTCCTTAAGCCCATCAGTTGGGCGGTACCCTTTCGTCTTCAGCGAATCCTCTCGAGGCGCTGTCAAGGCCGAAACAAGTGTATCGAGCTCTATCAGTCAGCCCTATGTAATAGACCACATGAATGGCTCAAAAAATGACTATCTGGCGTATTGAAATTTGGCGTCGATCAAAGGAAACACCCGAAGCGAAAGATATGCAAAATCTGATTGTTTCATTTTTGACCTTCTTATTGACTTTTTCGGAAAGGTACCAAATCGAAATGATAAACTGCACTACCCTGACTAATCAGCACTCATGCGATTTACAACTTATACCTGTTGTAATTCTACAGCGGATACTGATTGACTAGAAAGTTGTCTTAAGCACATCGCAGTTCAATCAACAGTGGCGAATGCCGAGATAAAAACGTGATTCAAAAGGGCCCAATGCCAGCAGTCGAACCGCTCTGTTGACTACATGTTGCCACATTCCTCTCGACCAGTTTCGCCATGATGATGTTTGTGGTCTGAAAAGTTTTTTTACACAGAGCATTTATATAGAAAAGGCATTTCAAACCGAAAAATTTCCGGAAATCGACGCATGATCGGCGGCGAGTGGCGTTATTGTCACTTTCGCGAAATCTGGATCACCACATTTCGCAGCTTTTTCTTTGCAGTGCAAATTCCCGTCACTGTTTTGCCGGCGATAATGCAGCAGCGTTCCATCGCTTATGCGGCTGAAGGAAGCTTTAAGTTTTAGAAGGATAATTTTCTATTGGAAAAGAAGATTTGCACCATAAAAACAGTTTTGAGTGCAAATTTTCTAATACCTTTGAAAACTTTCCAAACGACCGTTCCATGTTTAGCATTGACTTAAAAGTCCCAATACTATTGCCACTGCAGCAACTTTTCTCATATTCTAACACCCCTAACAATATTTAGTTCATAATTTTATTTGAAGAGTAATAAACACAGTAGTACTTTCTAAATGCCTGTTGTGCTTCTGACTGCTATCTTCCATCTGTCATCAATAAATGAAGACCCACGTGTCTGTTCTGGGCTAGCAATCATCTTGCAGTTTATTAATTTATAGCTGGTGCGAACGATAAGTTGTCTCAAAATCGATGAGATTGCAGCATCAGATAAGAGTGTGTTACTACCTTGGCTTTCAAGAACATCGAAGATCTTAAGAACAAATTTTTTCAGTAGCTTATAGAGGGTGTAAGAAAGTGTCTTCAATCAAATTACAAGAACTATATAAGGCGTGCTAGTAATAGAAAGATGGCAAACTGTTATAAACTGGAGCTCGACTTCTACACTCCTCCAAAATGTACGACTGAAATTTGAAATTCAGATTGCAAACTCACAGTCTGCATAACAAGGCGTTCTACCAATGCTTTGACTCCCGCTTCGCTAGTTGCAATTCTGGCACTTTAACAGAAACTGTGGGCAATTCGGTGTAAGCCATGGCTGCAGGCAAAGTGAAGGCGGCGACGGTGAAGGTGATAGTCCTCGCTGCAACAAAATTTCATTGTACTTGCAACCTAATTAAAAGTTAATCTACTGTTCCCAAGACCGACTATCTAATAGGTTTGGGAAGAGCTCTGAGGAAGAGCTTGTAGCTTTTTGGGTATCAACCATTTTTTGTGTTTTTTGGCTTATTTGAAAGCCCGTTTTCCTCCTCGTTTATTGGTATATAAGTTATCTACTCATCCAAGATGGAGTTAACAAGCGAGCAAGTTAGCTTGTTGATGATGCAGAATGGCTATTGGTTTCAAATGCGACGGTGTCAAGTGAACGCATTAATCTGGCTTGGGGCGAAGTTTAATATATTAGTTTATATGGGTTTATATCATATTATACATTAATTATATGTATTATATATATATATATATATATTAGTTTTGTCTTTGTTCAGTTGTAATAGATGCATAAATAAATGTTTTACAAACATTTCCTCAGAACTTCATCCCCAACCTATTAATAACCTCGTCATTTTTTCAGTATAACTGATTGTGATTGACTCTGAATAGTTGTGCCTGGATGTAGAATGCAATCTTCGAATATAGATCTATTTAATGAAAGTATAATGGCAAGAAGCAGAATATGTAAGTGAGAGATGGCAGTTTAGAGGCGTTGTTAGGACTCTTGATAAGTAAAGCGTGGCTAGAACTCTTGGTAATACTGTAAGGACTTCGACTACAGGGTTTCTGTGTAGACTTATATGCTGAGATGAACGGTAGGAATTTTGTTTGGTAGAATGCTACTTCTATAGAGCATTCAGATTCCCAAGCCATGAGATTATACAGATAAGTGTTGCCGTGAAAATAATGTTCAAACATATTGTCTACTAAAACGCTATTTTGTTATATTCAATCCGTTTCCCATGAGATTAAGATTGAAATTTGGTGGGATTGAGAATGGTTCACTAAGATTAAACAACATAGAAATGTCGTATTCTATGCAATTACAGAAATGGTCAATTACAGAAATACCATATTCTGTACAATTATAGAAAATAACCTTGTTTTTTTCTCTTTAAATCAAACACGAGATTTTGTAATACAGATTATTCTGACAGCTCACGTTTCTGCGTTCGTCGTTTCCAAAGCCTGGAATTATCAGGTTGCCCACAACTCAGTCAACTAAATGCCTTCATCACTCAAACAGGATAAATCACCCAACTTAGATTTCATTTACATCAAGCGCAGAACAACTCTCGGATTAACCGTCTCTTCTTATGAGGTTTCTATGTTGTGCCACATCACGTGTGATTACGAGGTAATCTTTTCAATGATTGATGTTCAAATCGATGATGGTCGTCCACTCTTTCAAAATCTTGAGGGCTTAGGTTCTATGTTACCGTGCAAGGATGGCTTCTTCTTCTTTGCAATTCCTTCATCTGCCTTGTCCGGTGCGAGGCAAGTGAGGTAAATCAAAAGATCGACTGTTTTTAGAACCCCGAAAAAAACATTCACAATAATTCCAAAAAAGAATGCTTTAAGCTCAAAAATGAGGTTGTTACGCCAGGGTCATACACCGGTGTTTCGGCGTTTCAAAAAATCACACGGTAAGGAGAAACTTGCGTTCCTTGGGTTTTTCGTTTCAGGGCACCAATCTCTTCCAGTCCTATGACGAGAAACTACATCGCCGTGACCATCAGAAATTACTATCTCTCTAGCTAATTTGAGAGGCTCTGTCTGCTCCTTTGTTTATGTATACGCACTAGATGCACTTGAAAAAATGTTTTTCACAAGCGCCTTTTTTTACATGAAAGGGGAGATGGGAGATGGCGAATTCGTATATATTGCTACTGGCCTCTCTGTACCACTTGGTTACCTAGCTGTTATCATAGAGTGTGATTTTCATGTTTAGAAATAGAAGCCAACTGTTTTCGTTAGCCCAGAGATAAATATCTTATACTGTAATCGCTCGTTCGAAAATTCGGAACATCCGCCCATCCTCTTGTGTGGAACAGGTAACTGAACGGTATTCTATCTATCTACGGTAGAGTAAGAACAAAACTCAATTACAAGGGCTTTCACTATAGACATGAAAGCAATAGGAAGACTTGGTGCCAGCGGTTGTCCCTTTATCATCCCTCTTATTGTGTAAATCACAAAGTGCTTCAAAATTGTGATAATTTTGTATCTTGCTTATTTTAGCATTGAGATAAAAATCTTTTTATTGATGGTGATAATTTTATTGGATTCTTTGTCTAATTTTGTCTAGAATCTGTTCTGTTTATCAGTCTACTTTCAATTGTGCTCAGGTTATGGAACGTAAAAATAAACGCGCACGGGTGAAAATTTTCGCAAGCGACTTCGTGAATATATAGAGGCCAAAGGAGGCAAGTCTGAGAATTCGTTATAAACTTTTTTGCTTAATGATATGATCATTGATCCAATAAACATGATTATTCCTTCAATTGAGAGATTCCATCAGTTTAGGTATTTTTAGTGCTAAAATATCTGAAAAAATTATCCGAGCTTTTAAGGCACCCTGTGTTTCTCGGATCATGCAAAAATTGAGCAGTTTAGGCACTCGTTCAAGAATGCCATCAGCTGCTGTGTTGACAAGCCGTGTTTGCTCGGTGCTCCTTGATGTTGACGAAATTCGTAGACGGCTTGCAATGATGAGTCATTTAAAACTCTAGTATGAAGGGCGAAAACGTTAGAAAACTCCAATATATAGCCGCTGATGACAGACGCATTACCTGTGCATTTACATACAAAATATGCAAAAACGTGTTTTTTATGATGGGCTATGCGTTTCAGCAGTTGCACTCTGCAGCATATCTTACAATCATCTCAAATGTTCCTAGATCTTCTACTGGCTCCTTTAAACGAATGCTTAAACTGCTCAGTATTTGGATGGTCCGAGAAATATTTTGGATAAAAGAGAGGTTGGCAACGGACAACGGTTAAAGCCAAGTCTTGCTATTGTCTTCATGTCTAGAGTGGAATCCCCGGTAGTCAATCTACTTCGATTACACTATAGATACACAGACGATTGGCTGATCATCATTTTCATATAAGAGGAAGTGAACAGATTATTTCCAGATTGTTAAACGAGCAATCAAAGTGCATAAAATTTACACGTGCAATACTGAATGAAAAGCAGCTTTCAAATTTGATCGTGCAAATTAAATTATCCGAGGCCGACTACACTGTCAAGTGGTATCGAAAGGTAAGTAGGCAAACATATACTGAATCAGTATCCATCCTCTCACTCCTTAGAAACAAGAAGGGCACTTGGAAAACCGCTTTTCGATGTGCAGCCAGTGTGTTCCACAGATAGAGAGGAAAAGCTAAAGCTCCCAAAACTGGTTTAGGAAATGCCACTCTTAATGACAGCGAAATTGTTGCTACTCGGATTGGGTGTAGAGGAAATAACGCGCCTAAAACGAAAACTTCAGCGTAACAAAATTCCGTTTAAGGCACCAATCTTTTCAAACGAAATAAACGTAAGATCAACTGTTTTTAAAACCTCTCGGTAAACATTCAAAATATATGACGGTCTATGTACGAGGCCTGAGGAAATAATGTGGTTTAGTGGTAATGACGGTGACTGCATGAATACGGGTATGGTTTACCTAATATCATGTAAGGCGTGTGATAACAAACACATCGACGAAACAACAAGGCCTCAGTGCATCCGTATAAGAGAACACCGAAATAGTAAGCGTAAAACTGAGCGATCACCTCGGTAGACTCGTAAATCAAACAGTCACACGCATCACGAAGAGAACTTCGGAGTATTAGTCACCATCACCATCCTTGCAGGGAAACACAAATTCTAAACGCGTACACTATTTGAGGCAGTCCAGATAAATCTATCAATCCGTGAACCAAAGGAAGGAATAACGTTTTCACACGTGATCTGTCACAGCATCACCTCTATCACCTGCCGTCACGTTGATAGTCGAGTGACTCGAGCGGGTACCAGCAACTCTCCCATTTTTCCCTATCGCGTGCAAGAGTAGCCCAGTGGGTCCTCCTCGCTCTAGGGATTCGCTGAGCATTATATCTTTCTTCTCTCGCTTTCGTGAAGAAAGTGGACCAATGGGTCAGTGGTCTTCCTTTAGAGCGCTTGACGTCCCGAGGAATCTAGTGGGTAACGGCTCTCGTCCATCGGTTGACGTTGAAATGCATCGCGTGTCCGGCCCACCTTATTTTCGATATCCTGGCGCTTAGAACGGCGCATCTGATTTTCGATCTTTGAAGTAGATCAGAACTTCGGATCCTTTCTCATTTGCGAGATACGGGGTACTCCTAACATCGACATTTCGACTGCGCGTTCGATAACACCAAGAAATTTTTCATGCTGCTTGCGTAGCAACCAGGTTTCTGCTGCATATCTTGGGCAGGGATAATTGTCGAGTCTAAAAGGTGGGCGCGGAGTCGGATGTTATTTGTCTTTTTCACTACATCTTCAATGCTCTTAAACGTTCCCCAAGTTCCCGCTCGTTTACTCCCACTCAACTCTGGAGCTAGATCGTTCCCTTTATTTTGAATTCACGACTTAAATAGACGTGATTAGTGCATTTGGAGATTTTCTTACCTTTGAGCGTGAATGGGGCATTCGAAACCCATCCGTTTCTCATGAACATCGTTTTCGTTAGTTTTGGTTGAAGGCCAATCTTTCCACAGGCGTCATCGGAATCGGTCAACATTCGTTCCGCTTGACTGATGTTTGGTGTTATGAGAACGATATCGTCAGCAAAGCGAAGATGATTTATATGTCGATCGTCAATTTTCAGTCCCATATCGTCTCATTCTAATGTTTGCATGACGTTTTGTAGGGTGGCAGTGAATAGTTTTGGTGAAATTGTATCGCCTTGTCGAACCCCTCTTCTTACGTCAATGGTGAGATTGTTATAGAATGGAAATGTTTTGGTCGTGAAATCTATATAAAGCTATCATTATGTACCGAGTAGGGACGCCCTGATTGTCCAGAGCCTCTATAACCGCTTCCGTTTTCCACTGAATCAAAGGCTTTCTTCAAATCGAAGAAAGTGAGAAAGAGTGGTTGTTTGTACTCTCGTAAAATTCAATGAGTCTTGTGATCGTGTGGTTATAGTCCATGGTACTAAATCATTTTCGAACCCTGCTTGTTCGCATGGCTGTCCTTCGTCCAGTGTTCTGTCAATCCTGTTTAGGATGACTCGAGTAAAGAGTTTATAGGCAACGGACAGCAAGCAGATTGGACGATAAGTGCCTATGTCGTGAAGGTCTCCCTTTTTGAACAGCAATACGGTCTTCCTGCTTTCTACATTCTATCTATTTTACGGTCATAATTTCACTGGACATAGAGTGTAAAATGTTCGTGGTCGCAAACTCTTACTGTAAGGCTGGAGCCCCCGCGCAGGATTGGCAAGAAAGACGAAAGGGTAACTTCCCGACTGACGAGATCGTATGATCGAAACCCGTGTATCGGGCTCTATAAGTCAGCCCGTTCAACAGACCACTGATATGCGTGGCTTTAAAATACTTATCAGGCATATTGAAATTTGAACTATGGCCTTAAGAAAAGACTTCGAAAAGAAAGAAGATGGTTTAATTGCTGACCGTTAATTTTCACTCCTATGTCACTGCGTTTTGGACGACGGCAGTAAACAATTTTGGTGAAATTGTATCACTTTGTAGAACCCCTCTTCTTACGTCGATGGTGATATTGATCTGTATAGCAACTCCCACAAGGCTTTGTTGCTATTTTAAACCTTTTGACCCGTGGCTGCCGTGTTAAAAAATTAATCCTTCAAGACTCGTAGTGCGGGAGTTTGAGCTGAACTATCCTGGGTTCCGCCACGGAGAAGACATATGAGGAGTTAGGGTGATCACATGTGGATCTCGCAAGAGGTCAAAAGTTCGACTTCCTATAAACCTCGGCATAACTAAATGTTGTATGAAAATTTGGTAAATTAGTCGTAGAAATTCCTCTGACGTTTCGGCGACCCGCCTTCTTCAGACCCTGGGCGTATGTAGTATTAGTCTCTTTGGATGATTCGGATGGTCTTATTTATATGCTGCCTAGGTCAGGTTAAAAGATCAAACGAAGAAAGAGCGCGAAATCTCGTGTGATGGCGACGCATTCGTCCTTCCTGTTCATTTCGGGGTTTTTGGAGTTTATCTAAAATGTCTCAAGAAATTTGCGAGTGGATGTTTTTGATTACTGCGCTAGGATTGTGGCAGTCACATCAACATCCTTGCTATTATGTATTTGCGCCCTATGTAAACCTAAAGGTTTGGTTTTATCTATTATAGATTTGTTATCTAAATGTTCGTTAATGCTTATGAAAAGTGGTCTACCCGTTTGAGCAAATAAATTGTGCCCGATCTCATACAATCCCGCTCTTGTCCGTTAAGGCAGATCATACAGTTTTTGGTGATGCACAATCGATCATAAAGTCTATTGCGGATCAGCTGATGGCGTAGAGTGAGAGGTGGGATTCCAACAACTACCACGGAATTTTCGAATCCGCATCTTTCTAGGCACCTTTAACCGCACTACTGATTTCGTTTGATATCAATGGCAGCTTGAAGGGAACTCTGTTCAAATGCGGACTATTGTTCTTTCAGGACCCAATTCCACTTTTTGACGTTTTCCAACGGCTACAAAACATTTGCTACTTGGGAATATTCAAAAAGTGGAATTAGGTCCTGAAAGAACAATAATCCACACCTGAATAGAGTTCTCTTCAAACTGCCATTTATAATAAACGAAATCAGCAGCGCGGTTAAAAGGTGCCTAACGATTGTACAACACCAAAAACTGTATGATCTGTCCTGACGGAAAAGTGGGGGATTGTAGGAGATCGGGCGCAATTTTTTTGCTAGCGTATAAGACATGCGGTGAAGAATGTATAAGCATAACGGGTAGACCACTTTTCATCCGCATAAAAGAACATCTTAATAGTAAACCTAAAATAGATAAAACCAAACTTTCAGTTTTACAAAGGGCACAAAAACACAACAACAAGGATTTTGATGTGACTGTCACAATTTTAGCGCAGGAATTAAAAGCATCCACGCGCAAAACTCTTGAGGCATTTTGGATAAACGCCCAAAATTCCGAAATGAACCGGAAGGATGAGTGTGTCACCACCACACGAGATCTCGCGCCCTTTCTTCATGACTCGTAAAGATAGAGTTCTGCCAAAGCGGCGCTGCAGAAGCAGGAACTCTTACTCTCATTCCACCTGCCTCTCGGTGGAGAGCACAGTTTGCTTTTGAATTGCGTTTTATTACCCTATGCGCTACCTTTGCATGCTCATCGCATGCCCTCGCAACTAACCAGACGAGTTCTCTTGAAAAATTAGATCCGTGACAAACGTCATCTATCATAATATAGAAAATCTCGCACTATGTTCAATTATTTTGATAATGTTGCCTTTATTCTACAAAAACTATTCAAGATTGGAGGCCTACACAGCGCTCTAGGCGGTGCTCTAAAAATCATATATTTATGACCTTGACCTGCAGGCATCACTCCGCATTCGGCCACTGTCGAGATTGTGACTAGCAGCGAAGCCACTGAAGAACCAGCCTGATATTTTGATATGCCTGTAAGAATAATCTTTTAGTCTTCTAAAAATCTGCTCAGATTTTCATCTTAGGAGGGGACAAGTTTCCCATTCGTCAGATCATTTATGAGGCAGCGATGAATTTGACACTCAGCACTTCTGAGTGAAGTTGCCTTAGCGGCCCTTTAACTTCAACATAAATTTATCGAGATATTTACTTTTGGAAAAGTTATGTAAAGGATTCCGCTATTCCGAAAGGAAATGGAATTAGTTAATGAAGTGCAATAGCCGTCAAATGGCATAACCTGCATGGAAGAGACCACTCAAACAGAAATCGACAAAAAGCATCGACTCGCTAGCTATCACGGCTTACACTGGGTTCCTCATCTTCGTTTGCGATGATGTGGCATAATCGTGGTTCTTTCAAGAATAAAAATTCGCTGTAGAAAGAATGCCATCGCTTGGAATGTCCCTAGCAGTGGCTTTCAGAATCGAAAATTCCATTTGTTCACCTTTGATGCTCCTGTTAGCCTCTTAGATTTGGTATCCCTATCAATTTTTTGTTACGGAGAGGCCAACATAATCTAGAACATAAACTATAGTTTTTTTTTTGAAAGATTGAGTTAAGAAGGAGAATAAGGTGGTACCAAAAGTCTTCAATGTGGGAAGTGAAAGGGCAGCCGTGGCAGAATTCGTATAGAGCAGCAACCGCATTAAACACCAGGTCCTGTTATGAGGTACAGGAATGCAGCACTTTGATGAAATTGCTGACGTATGGAGACGAGAGACTACAGTGGACGTTCTCAAGAACACGTTTGAAGCGACACCGAGCTAAGACTCTCCTATTCACCTTCCTTATCGTTCCACGTTTCTCATCAAGATGGACGGCTGTTGAGCAGCGTCTGTTACAGATATCAATTACCACGATACTTAGACAAAACAAAACTTGATGCTGCAATTGTTCACATTTCTTATAGTAAAGTGTCATTCCGCAAGTATAACAGTTACAGACTTTTCACCTGTTCGTCTTATTATGCATGTTTTCTGATGCCTCGTTTGAAGGACTTGAAGTGTTTTATTATGAGTGGTCTATTCAGTACTTAAGGGTTTCAAAACAATCCAAAAATGTTTACTTAGAACAGTAGTATTTGTGACTTTTGCAAAAAGCGAAGTGCACTGAATCAAATTCATTACAATTCCGCACACCTGTTAGTGAATAACAGGAAAACTCGATTGCCAGTTCATGTGATCGATCTGCAATCAACAATAGTTTCGAAGATATAGAGGAAAATCTCACTGAGAGAAACGTCTCAAGCGAATGCAAAATTGTTTTGAAGATTACTTCCAGGTGTGCAAGTCTCATCTTAGTAATGAGCAATCTAATGTTTAGAAGTTGGAAATTCTATTCATTTCAAGCAAATCAGAGCTCCAAGATCAAGAACATAATAAATTTGATCCCTCTGCTAAATGAATGATACATTGAAAGTACCATCAGTGATTGGAATATTGGCCCCTGTATGAGTTACGAAGAATGATTTAAGCTGGTCATCTTGTGTCGTTTTACTTAGATTGCTGAGCGGCAAACAATCTCAACTCGCTATTCTCCTAAGTTTCATTTGCGATACGCAACTACTTCCAACATGATCCCAATACTGAGTCAAAGAATTTCAACTTCTGCTTTTGCAAAATTGTTTCGGCAGTAATGGTGTTAGCTGAGCTGTTTAACTGCGCTAATTTGTGTGGATTACTGTGAAATACTGATTGAATAGTTTTGGGAGCCACACCATTAGCATTATTATTGACCTGAAAAATTTCACAGTTTAGTGTGAGCTAGGTTTTTTGCAAGTACGAGCATCAATCACTGCTGAGATTGCAGTGTTTGGAGGACTTAGCCAATCCTTCCATAAAAACACTCAAAAAGAAGATGATCCAAGTCGTGTACATGTACTTGTTTCTTCTTCGCCAGGTAGTAAATGTCCTTTCAATTATAGAGGTGGGCATATCTGCCTATTGATATACTTGTTGGAAAATTAAAAAGCCATTCTACTCAATTTTTTTACCCAAATTCAGTAGAGATTGTGCTGTAACCTTTGTAATGTCGAGTCATTTAGGCATGCCTAGAGTCGTGTATAAAAGTTTAGAACTAGACCACTAATTTTTTGTGCTATTCCTAACTCCACTCATTTCATCCCGATGAGCAAGCTGCGGAGGCCAATATCGCGGAGAGAACAACTGTTTAGGCACTGCAAGCTTGAAGTACTAAATACTTTGACGAAGGCGATGCCGTTGTTTTGATATAATGAAGATTTACATCGACCACATGTAAGTCCATTATTAGAACAAAATATTGATTGCTTATATTGCAGGATACAGAGCGGATATGAATGTCGTTTGTTCTCATGAACATGACGTACTACGAAGGCACAAGTGCTTTGATTACGATATTCATCGCACATTAAAACCATTTCCAAATTTTTTCTCCCTTTTGAACTGACTCACTGAGCACAGTAACAAAGCGACGATCCGAAAAAAATTAGTTGCCCAACTCTGTACTAATTACTAATCACCAACTGAATAACAAATATTATGACGTTGTGACTGACCTATGTTTTGAGTGTTGAAAAAATGCGGCGCAAAACACCAGTCGGACACACTTTATGATTTTGTCTGTTCCAAGGCTCAGGGTGGACTTCGCTTACATAAATGGCACCTCATTGGTAGCCAATCAACTTCACCAATAAAATGTAGATTTGTCAATTCCAATTCTTCTTCTTAAAAATGCTATTTTCTCAGACCGTGTACGCGGGATTCACTAGTCTGGAATTAGAAATTGCTTTTGTATATGTTTCAAGTGCAAAAAAGCGAGTAACATTACACGTCGTACAAAGCAGAGATTTCTTGCAAATCAAGTTGTTTGAAAATTTTCCGTTTTATAAGTGTAATTTTTATTTACTCATGATTAGCAAATTAAAGGCACGTTAGCACTGTAGACTCGTCGGTCCTTGCATGAGTTTTTAATGAGCTGTAATTGTAGGTAAATGACCAACTCAGTGTCCTCTCAATTTGATTGCTGATCGACGAGCAGTTTCGCGTGACATTCTTTATCTTTCAATGCATTATTGTGGCTCCTCAACGAATTTTGCCAGTGGAAAAAAGCACTGCCTTCTCAAAGACTGAAATAATTAATCTTGGCATTTTAAATCTTGCACAAGGTCTCATATGACACCTCTAGTGCTAAACGTGCGTTTCGGCCTAGTAGTCTCATCAGTAGCCGGTGTCTTCCGGATCAACCTATCAATCGTCTGTAAGGGAATATACCCCCACATACGAAGAATTGACGCCGAATTAGTTACACCTCTTGTAAAGTGAAACATCAGCTTGCAATGCAGTGATTAATCTTTTCACTTTACAGGCAGTGTAACTAATTCGGCCATTCCGATATATGTAGGGTATACTTCCTTACAGGGGCTGGGCTGGACCGAAAGGCACTGTGCTAGTGATGAAACCAGAAAGGCGAAACACGAAAAATGCCGTCACAGATCTCGTTGAATGTTTAAGATATTTTTATGGTACAGTGAATTTTAACCGAGGTTTTAAAAAACAATCGAACACAGGGAAGTAATCAATGATTATTCAAACATCGTTTTATTGTAGAAGGAGGAACAACACTACAACCATTCTACCACATTAGACCTGATCATACCTTACTTTGACTTTTATTGTAAACTTTTTTTTAGTTCTAAGGTGCCTAGTAATGTTTTCTCGAATTATCAGAATATTACGATTATCATGAGAATTTGCCTTCACCTTACTTCTAAGTGCTCTTTACACAAAGTTTCAAAGTGAGTGTCTATCCACATTTCGCTTAAATGAAAGTAATCCTTTTCCTAATTATACGATGATTTTATCAGTGAATTTCATTTGATCATCAATACCCAATATCTGTTAGCGTGACTATGTTCAATGTCGATCCCGACTACCCGGGCCAGATTGTTGACGGTTGCCTGCTGGCAAAATAGACGCGTTTCAGCCTAGAGAGAGTGGTGCGCAAACTGGCCGTCAGCAGTGCAACGGGTTAGAGCACGTGCTCCCAGATAGGGTGAGATGTGGGTTCGAGTCGAGGAAGGCCTGACACGAAAGTTCAGCACATCTCTCTACGTCACTGAGTACATCTATAACATCATACCACCACTAAAAGCGGTAAAATAAAAAAAAACTCTATTTAATGATTATTTGCACCAAGGTTCGGTAATATCCGATTTTTTTTTACAGACTCTTATGATTATGGATCGACTGCTATCCAAAATTAAGCTCATCGTCAACAAACGATTAACTGTTTTCTTCGCATTTCGTGGCCCTTTTTGGTATCCCCAATGAAAGATTAAGATTTTGAATGCTTTATTTGGAAGAAGAAAGTGCGTAGAAATATTAGATAACAAAACGCGGTAGATCTGATACATTACTGAGTTTATATGGATTTCAAGAAAGTGCAGTGTATAGCAAACAATTAACTCCTTTCATTATTATTTGAGCCAACATGTCATGTGGTCTGGTAAGGGCTCTTGTACAGCCCGAGACACGTGTTTCGTCCTTACAGACTCATCAGCCGGGCAGAACCCGTCGTCTGTTTATCTTTTTATAGTCAGTTCTCTCGGGAGCGTTACACTCCTTATAGAGAGTTGTCGACGACGTACGTTTTACACTTTATGTCAGGTGAAACATTCACCTAACACGGAGTGTTTTCGCACTCGATTGCTAGCTGGCTGGTATTTTTTATCATATTATATCTTTCCTTCGAGTGCTTTATTAAGACCACGCTCAAATTTCAATAGATCCTTTCATCATTATTTGAGCCATACACATTATAGTATGTTGCCATAGGCGCATGTGGCGCAGCGGTTAGAGGTGTCCTGCGTCGCACACGAGGTTAATGGTTCGTTCTCGCGCTCATGGCTCACCAAGCCATCCATCCCTCCGGGGTCGGTTAATTGGTACCAGACAGGTCTCAGACTTGTCTGGGAGGATAAGCAGCACTGACTCGGTTCAACAGGAGGCCTCCGCGAGTCATTGTAAAGTCCATATATGCATTCAATCACCTTAAACGAAATTAAAAGTTGAAGTCGAATGTATGGCGCGTCCCTCAGGGATTTAGCAACGCCGAGACCTTTATCCTTTTTATCCTTTATGTTGCCATAAGTTGCAGATTGTGGTGAGTATGCTGAAAACTTTCTTATTCTTGATGCAATGTTTAAGTGTGGTGATTTTTTGCTGATGAAGTAATGGAGATGTTTTGTTGGTTGAAAAGTAAACAGCCTAATCTTTCTAGGCACTGAGGTAGGCAAAACCATCGATTGCACATCTACCAATATAAACTGTGTTTTGGAGTTTTGTCTTGAACTTGAGAAGAAAATAAGGAATTACTGCAAAATGTTGAGTTTGATTAATAGTCGGTTTTGGAAATTATTGATGTATAATTTACTTGCAAGACAGCAAAACTCTGCTCGATTTCTATTTTTGATTTGGTTCAGCCAGCCGAGCTGCTTTCTTTATTGAGAAAATCAGGAGCAATATCGAAAACTGTTTGGGGTAGACATAATTCTTTACTTAAATAAAGTATTTCATCAATATTTTGTTAACTTCGCAATGACGGAATATATAATGATAAGTCATGCTAAAGGCGACTAATCAATCACAGAGGGGCTGTCCATCGCATTAAGAGCTCTATACACTTATAAATTACTAATCCATAAAAACCGATGAACTACTTTACCGACTTTAGTGAGATCGTCGCATGGATTTTCACTTTACAAAATGATGAAAAGTTTCAAAAAGGCTTAAGGAACTTCAGAAAATGCAAAAGTATTTTTGATAACATTTTATCATGACTATAAAAAGATCGACAGACGACGGGTTCTGCCCGGCTGATGAGTCTGTAAGGACGAAACACGTGTGAAAGTTAATGAAAGTTAATGAAAGGATCTATTGAAATTTGAGCGTGGTCTTAATAAAGCACTCGAACGAAAGGTATAATATAATCACAGTGTACCTTTCAAGTACTCCATAGCATTGCTCTGACAAATCAACACCCACGCGACATGCCATTTATTGCCGTTGTTGCATTGAATATTAATCAAGGACATAGGTTTGTATCAAGCAAATCGCAGTTTGATTTCAGTTTGCGCCGACAGTGGCCGATGCCAAGAAAAAATGTGATTCAAGTGGACCCAATGCCAACATTCGAACCGCTCTGTTCAACACACTTTGCCACATCGATTTCGACCAATTCGCCATGATGAAGTTTGTGGTCTATACAAAGTTTTTTCCGTTACAGAACGAAAGTGAACAAAAAAAACCGTTCGTACCGAGAGAGTTCTCGAAACTGACGTGTACTTTGTAACGAGAGCTATTATTGCATCGGCGGCCGGTGGCATATTACACATTTTTCCGTTCATGAGAGCAATACAGATTCCTGTCACCGTGTTGCCGCCGACGATAATGCAGCGACATCTAGGGTTGTTGTCACTGGCGCCGACTGCAAGAAATTGTGAGTTGCAAAAGAGGCCCCTACCTCTATTACAACGACAAGCAAAAAGTTGCAAACTATTTTGAGCTTTACTCTTATTTCGAGTGTTTTCTTGGGACAGCGCTGAAATTTCAATAAATCTCTTCATTATTATTTAAGCCTTCATGACATGGGGCCTGGTGATGGGATCTTGTACAGCCCAATTTTTACTTGAATTACAGTGTAAATCGTTCGTCTTCGCAACCTCTTAGTGTGAGAACTGGAGCATCTACAGAGAATTGGCTAAAATGATTGAAAGACGACGTGTTCTGCCTGACTACTTTAAGGTCGAAACACCTGTACCGGGCTGTACAAGGAGCCGATTACCAGACTACATGACATTTTGTCTCAAATATTAATGAAAAGATATTCTGAGCTTTGATTCCTTTTTCTTTTTCCCATTCTTCCAACTCGCACCTTTAACATTGGACATTACATCGTTCTCAGAAGAAGATGATTAAAACTCCCTACAAATTTTGTGGAGCTTATTGCCTTTGATTTCGGGTTTTTCGTGATAGTCTTTCTCAAGTTCCAGAACATTTTGTGGCTATCTTCTAATGAATGTTTTTGTTGGACAAAGGCAAACACAATTCTGCTGTTCCTAGTTGCTGTCATGTTTCTGTTCGAAATCTTACAAGTGGACTCTGATCATTGAAAACTCACCCATCATAAGTGATGTTGATACTAAGTTGATCCAAAATGGACGAAATCACAGCATCAGGTAGGAGTGCACTACGACCTTGGAGCTCGAGAACATCAAAAACCTGAGGAGTAACCTTTAGTATCATAAAAGGTTTACTTGAATTTGTTCTCAATCAAACTATACGAAGTTACGCAATTCATGTTGGCACAATGAAGCTGACGAATTGTAAGGAAAATTTGAGCCTATCTCCTGCGCCTCTGTAGAATTGGATAAAAGAAGTAAACATTAGAAATTTGCGATCTGTCACCTACTGTTTGCATCACAACACGTTGTACAATTCCTCTGGCTCCCGCCTGGCTAGTTGAAATACCAGGACACGGGTCGGGACATCTCCTTTGCTAGAGTAAACCATGGCACCAGATAAAGTGAAGCCAGAGACGGTGAAGGGTCTAGTATTTGCTGCAACGAAAATTTACACTGTTCTACAATGATGATCGAACTTCAAATCATGTTCAGTAGCGTCCTTAACTTATGAATAAGTGTCAAATTTATTCACTCTGAATAAAATATATGGGTCTCTATCTCAAATAGGTGAAATCGTAGCGGCCTAATAATTTTCTAGCCATTAGCTTGACCTGTAGGCAGCACTCCACATCCTAATACCGTCGAGATTGAGGCTAGCAGCGAAATCATAAAAAAGTCGGTCAAAAGTGTTACCATGTTCAATTTATTTCTTAAATATTATAAAAGCATTGTAGATTCAACTAAAAACCAGATTTTTACCTTTCGCATCAAATTGTAAGTAAGGCAATAACGGCGAGATACTAAGCACTCATGCGTAAGAGCCATCGGTGCTTAACATTTTGACTTTTCTAAGAGCCTTATAAATTGTATTGCCACATTCTCCGCTTTCACGTAGCACTAGTTAATGAGGTTAACTGCAAGAGAAATCGTAAACGAGAGCGAGATGAAGTGAAAGAATTGTTTAAGAAGTAGTTTTAGTGAATGCGTTGCTTCCTCCAGGGTGAATTCAGTTGCCGCCTTCTCATTAGTCATGGTGCGATGTGTAATTCCAAAATTCACATGAATAAAACATCTATAATCGAAGAATGCCTAAGTTAGAAGTGTATTTCTATGAGGTCTGTAGAAAAAGAGATCGGTTACTAAAAACGAGACACATCATTTGGTGCAAAGTAGTGATTTTCCAGGAACCAGGAGTAGAGTTTGTTCAACTTTGCTGTCCCATTGGCTTGTCTCGATTGATACCCCTATCAAATCCCTTAGTTGATGGAGAGGTCGACTGACAGCCAAAAAAGTAATATTGAAGTACAACGATACAACTGTCAAGATTTAAGATCTTGTCTTTGAGTCATTGAAAAATAGGTACAGATGACAGAAAAATACTCAGAGTTATATGAAAGCTTTATTCCATTGTACTACAAGTAATAATCTTTTATCATCCATTTCTGTGGTGAGACTATGGCTCGATCAACTCACGAATAGTCTAGAGGAAAGGTATGATGCTCAAAAAATCATTGGAGCGAGGAGTACCCACTGGGCTACTCTTGTACGCGATTGGAAAAAATGAAAGTGCTGATGGTGCCTGATCGAGTCACTCGACGATCAGCGGGACGACAGGTGATGGAGGAAATCTATTTTTGGGTGATATGATCATGAGCTACGGAGACGACTTTCATAATTGAACACGCCCACTAATTTTAAGTGCTCTACACATTTTTTTACATAGTTGAGTACTCTAGGAGCATTTCCTCAGCGTTGTCCCATTTCCGCCCCTCCAACAGATTTCAGTGAAATCGCATGAAGGCGGCTGTGGCTTCGTATCAAGGTATCACAGACCTTCTCGTCGCACCTGCCCGATGGACATTCCTGGCAGTGGATGATTCTTAGAAGTCACTCCACAGGGCCAGATAGCATGTCAAGGAGCAGATCTGTGTGGATAAGTGGTTGTTTACATTTGTCGGCATTCCAAAGATAGAAATCAAAAATTGTACTAGATCAACGCGCTGCTGCTTGTTAATAGTAGTTGCAGATCTGTACATAGTCGTGGGAAGATATATGTATGCATTGGTGATTCAATGGCACTGATTTAAGAAAAAATCGTGTTTGGCCTTGTAAACTTCACAAAAGGCAAACACACATGATGAAGCTGTTCAAGTTAAGTAGTGGAAGAATGTATACTTACAGCTCAATGTGGTACGCAACAAGAAAGAGCTGTGTGCGGATTTCACCGACGATTTGGTCGATTATAGTCATAAGGTAAGTAGACATGTGATTGGTACGTGTATTGCTGCGCTTTGTTGATTTGCAAAATCCAATTCTATAGTATAAGTATATACGTCGATTCTCCCGTTTGCCATGTAATGCTTCATAAATGTCTGAAGTGTCTGAAAGGTTAGTGCGGAGGCCTTATTTTACCGAGTTCAAGAAACAGTGGTTGCCCATTTGCCATGTAATGCTTCATAAATGTCTGAAGTGTCTGAAAGGTTAGTGCGGAGGCCTTATTTTACCGAGTTCAAGAAACAGTGGTATGTTGACCACTTACTAAACGATGCCTCTTCTGGAGAGAGAGCTAGCCGCGCTCTCAGAAGAGCCGCACCCATTTTAACAAGATCAATGGGTTGTGTTAAAAATGGACGCTTGAGTTTAATTTTAAAAAGCGCGTATGAGGTAAGCCAATGTAAGAAGCGCGTATTACTAAAAAGTTACTACTCCGCGTAGGTTTTCATTATAGAGAATCTATACTATAGGCTTAAGAATCGCATATTATTGCAGGAATCAGTCAAGTACAAATTGATTATTCAGGACGTGCTAGCAGGGCGATTACTTGATGGCATATTAATTGTTGGTTGTCAGACGTACAAACTCCATGCAAGAAGCGTAAACCATTGACCCGATATTGATTTAGGGTGAAATGTTGCTGTCCGGTTTTGACTGCATGAGTTACTGAATCAATAAATAAATAAAGTAAGATATTCGTAACATTAGTAAGATGTAATGAGAGGAATTTTAAGAGTCTTACCATGTATAATATGTCTTTGTGAGTTACATTCTTCAAGGTGCGGCACAGAAATGCACAATGGACTAGAAGATGGACCTACATGCTTTTTTCAAAACTGCTCCGTCTTCTTTCATAAAATGCAAACTTTTTGGAAATATAGGTGCTCCTTTTTGGAAATGCCTTCAGAATAGTCTCCCATGTACATTTTCGATTTTTATAACAATAGTACCTCATGTATCATAGCTCTCAATAGGATTTACAATAAGCCGCTGTAGGGTCACAGATCAACTGCTGTAAGGCTGAAACGCAGTTTTCTTCGTTGCTACGACGCACCAAGAAGATTTTTCAAGAGAGTTAGGACCGTTTCGTGAGCATCTAATGAGCATTAGTATACATGAGGCGGCGTGTACCCGTGGTAGTAGACGATCGATCGAAATTTTTTCTCGCCAAACAAACAATTTTTTTAAGCTGCTGACTTCCAGGGACCTAAGGGTTTGTCCAGCTCCACTCCCTTCGCCCCGCTCCCATCAATCACGTTTGTTCTTTTTGTTTTCACTATAGAATCCCCAAAATTTGGAAGCCTTTTCCCTTTCAAAAATGCGGTGTTTCAAAAGAAGTATTCATGTTGCTCGCGCACATGTGACGTAGTGGTTACAGGCGCTCTGCTTTGCACACACGGCCCATGATCCGATCTCGCGCTCATGAGTCACCAATCAATCCATTCTTCAGAAGTTGATAAATTAATACCAGACTTGTCTGGGCTGATAAACAGCACTGAGTCGATAAAGTGGGAGGCCACCGCGAGTGACTGTAATGGCCAGATATGTGTTCAAGCACCTCAAACGAAGATAGAAATTGGAGATGAATGCATGGCGCATCTCTCAGAATTTGATCAACGGCAAGAGCTTTATCCTTTTACACTTTATGCTCGAATCACTGACACACAAAATTACACATTACCTCGTATAGCAATACCGTAACACAAGTGACCAATTTGTATAATTCACCCATCACCATTTATTCAGCAATCAGTTTATAACAATAGTTCTCAACAATCTGCATCTTGTGACAGCATATTATACTTGGATGTCATATGACATAGGAAATCAAAAACAGTAGTGAAATTTAGATAATACGATAAGACAGTCAATGAAATATAAAAACAAGAATACTTATGACCATCCGTTTCTTGATTAAAAACACTAACTACGTAACATCTCTGGAGCTACATAGACGCTTGGAATCACAATACTCTAAGCAGAAATATGTTCACATTAAACACATTTGGTGTTTGTTTTTACACAAGATTTTGGGCATAAAAAGGAGCGTTTTTCAGTCGACATCTTTTTATAGCACTCTTATCGGTCACAGTTTTCGTGTGGAACATTTACGGGGACGCTGATAGCCGCTGTTGGAGGAGAATCGTCCCCTAGGTAACTGGTATAAATCGCCCCCTTAAATGCGCTGAATTTGGTTCGTTCTTTGTTGGCGCAGTACATTCTATAAACGCTCAGCAGCAGTATCTTATAGACGAAATTAAAGAGGATGCGGACCTATCTGAAGAATGGAAGATTGTATATTAGACGGCGACAAATGAAAAACCAATCTCATTTGCTGGACAAAAACTTCTTATTCTTTGTAGCCTTTTATAACGTTGTAAAATTCAAAATAAGGTCCTGATTTTCTTCTTTAAGCCAAACACGAGGTGTAACATTATATTTTATTTAACAGTTGACGTTTCGGCAGTTTGCCTTCTTTAAAGCCTGGAAAGGCCAAATTGTCTGCAATACACTCGGTCACACACCTCCATTACTCCTCTAGAAAAAATCACCAGACATAGATTTCAATTGCAACAAGCACAAAATCAACTCTCAACATACTCATCGCTTTTTATGTGTTTCTCTCAATGATGGAAGTGAAGATCACCGGAAGGAGATCACATGGGCTCGCAATGCACCTTACCCATCAGAATAACAGACTTATAAACTGACTCACATCACGAGTGATAACGAGGCATTCCTCCCTGCGGTTTATAGTTGGATTAGTGGTGCTAATCCAAAGTGCTTCTAGAATTTTTCGCGCTGATGTTCTTTGCTCCCGCGCAAGGATGGTGGCTTCGATCTCAGAATCGACTCCGTCGTGTTTCTGTACTCTATGCGCCCCTATCTGGGTGTTCCGTCTATTAAGATGCTTGTCAGCTAGGTGTTCTTCTATGCGGGCAAAGAGCGGCCTACTCGTTTTGCCAACATGTTTATCGCTACACGCTTCGCAAGAGATCTGGTAGATTGTACGTACGCTCATGCAATCACTTTCTCTGCCGTCAGAACATATTTTACAATCCTTCAATATACAGAAACAGAAAATAAAAAATAAGGTTATAAAGTTCAAATGAAGTTATGCTTCACACCGTCCGTCGTCTCTCCCCAACCTTTGATCTCTTGGTGGCCGCAAACATTTGTCTGCTCCACAAGTAGATCCCAGATATCGTTCATAAAGACTTCAAAAAAGTCCACTGGATGTCGGCAGCCGCGAAATGCGTTATTCCGCACTCTAACTCAACTGTCATCGAAGGATTCGGGACTGATCGTTTCCACGCTACTCCAACAGTCACCTACTGCGTCGGTGTCGGCTGATATGGATGGTGCTCTATCGTCTAAATTACTACCCTGAGAGCTATTAGCTGTGGCTGCCGGATTCCTCAGATTTCTCACAAAGGACTTCATCGCCGATGTGTAACTGCAAAATCATGTCTTGCAACTCGTCGATTTCAGGTATAAAATTGGCTTGCTCGTTATAGATGTGAGCTAAGACGGTGGCTTGCACTCCTTCAGATTGAGGGCTAATCTTCGTTACCAAGTCTTGAATTTCAAGTATGCCGGTGGCTTGCATTTCCACGTGTCTTTTTTCTCTTATCTCGCTTACTTTTCTTTGGACAAAGCTTTGCCAGCAAACATTCCAAGCGCGAAATCCAATAATTTAAAGATATGTTGCTATTTGAGACTGCTCTTTTGTTAGAGCTGTAGTAGGAAGAAAAAATTTAATTTGTGCTTCACACTTTGTCGGACAAGGCTCTATCTTTAGCTATTAGTAGGCATTCGATAGCGTACGCACCGATGATCCCGACTTTGTACTTATTTTTTGGATACACCGTTTAGTATGAAAAAGAAGATCGAGTTTTACATTTTTGACGGTTTGTTTATCGGTTAATCCACGGAGCGGTAGGACGGGACAGTCGCAGGGCGAGACGGGGCGATCGATCGCAATGGAAATATTGTTATTCAATTAGGGATTTTTCACATCGACTGAAACTCCAGATAAAAACGCATGATTCTGGAACTACGGAATATCTCTACACGTTGACATTCTTTTCGTTCTTCTAGCGATTTATACGTTGAATAAAAATGATGGTAATATGCTAGTGCGAAACATAATTTTATTTTGAACTTTAGAGCGATGTAAAAAGGATTTTTTCGAAAACCGGTGATTTAAGGCCTTTACTCGAAATTTAAGTTTCCCATTAATTACTAGCACCCTTATAAGAATTCTCTGTCAAGCGAATGAGATTGGTTTTTATTTGAACCATTCTAACTTATAAGTATCATTTTAGCCTATGGTATGTGCGCATCAGCTTTAATTTTGTCTATAACAAAAGGCCGCTGAGCTCTCAAAGACTGTACTGCGCTAAGAAGTCATTCGATGACACGAAATTTGAAGAATTTAAAAATGTTTTGCTTTGTGTAACAGCTCTTGTGCAGCGTTGTAGGAAAAAAAAATAATGCTTCACACTAAGCCGGACAGAGCTCTATCTTTAGTTTTTAGTAGGCATTCGATAGCAAAAGTATCAATGATGCCAACATTGTGCTTATTTTCTGGAAATACCGTGTAGCAAAGGAATAAGATCGAGTTTTGCATTTTCGACGGCTTGTTTGTCGGCATTCAAGGAGCTGGAGCACGTTTCAGGGTCGGCGAAAGATGGGACGATCGACTCGTTTGAAATTCTGTTATTCAATTAAAGTTTCACCACATCGACAAAAACTCCGTATAGGAACGTTTGAATATGCCAGATAATCATTTTTTGAGTCATTCACGTGGTATGTTATATAAGGGCTGACTTATAGAGCCCAGAACATATGTCTCAACCTTGAAGGTCTCATCAGTCGGGCGCTACCCATTCGTCTTTAGCCGATCCAAGCAAATCTATAAGTCAGCCCTTATATAACAGACCACATGCGTGACTCAAAAGATGATTATTTGGCATGTTGAAATTTGAGCGTGGTCTTAAGATAACACTCGAAACGAAAAACGTTTGATTTTGATATTGCGGAACATTCTCACACGTTGGCGTGCTTTTCGTGTTTTCAGCGATTATACGAATGATAAAAATGAAGGCGAAATTCGATGACAAAAATTCTATTTTGAATTTTACAGCGATTTAAGAAGCTATTTTCAAAAACAGGCGATGTATGACTCTAGCCAAAATTTTATCTTTCCAATGATTACTAGCACTTCTATGAAAAGTCTCTGCTAAGTGAATGAGATTGATTTTTCGTTTGTCGCATTCTAATATGTAGATATCCTCTCTTTTTCAGGTACGCGCGCATCCTCTTCAATTTTTCCTATAACATGCTGCTATTGAGCGCTCATAGAATGTACTGCGCCAGCAAAAAACGAATCAAATTCAACAGTTTTGAGGAGTCGATTTAAATCGTTTATCTATTATATAATTCTTCTTCAGCGACGACTAGCAGTGTCCTCGAAAAGGTTCCAGTGAAGACCGTTGTCGATGTGAGTGCTATAAAAAGATATCAGCAAGAAAATTTTACTGATGTTCAAAATCAAGCTTAAATAACAAATATCAGATGTGCTTGATGCAAAACGCATTCTCAATGTGTTATGATCTCGCACATTTCTGTACCATCAGAGATGTTACGTAGTTGCTGTTTCTAATCAAGAAACAAATATTTCATAAGTATTTGTAATATTTGCAGTGCATTGATTGCATTGTCGTATTATTTCAATTGTACCATTGTTTATGCTTTCGTATGTCATGTAATATGTAAATATAACATGTTGTCATGAGTTGCAGATTGTTGGAAAATATTCTTATAATGCAGATTGTTGAATAAATGGTGATGAATGAATTATATAGATTGTCACTTGTGTTACGGTATTACTGTATGAGATACTGTGTAATCTGGTGTACCACAAAATTCAAGCATAAGGATGAAAGGATGAAACTCTGAGTGCTTATCAATCCTTGAGGGATGCTCCGTGCATTCGTTTTCAATTCTAACTTCGTTTGAGGTGACTGAACGCACATCTGGCCATTACAATGACTCGTGGTGGCCTCCAGCTTTATTGAGTCAGTGCTGCTTATCAGCCTAGACAAGTCCGGTACTACTTTACAGACTTCTGAAAGATTGATAGTTTTGTGAGCCATGAGCGCGAGATCGAATCATGGATTTTGTGTGAGACGCAGAGCCCCTCCAAGCACTATGCTACATGAGCGCACGACGTGAATACATCGTATAAAAAGACTCGTTTTTGAGAGGGAAAAGATTTTCAAATTTTAGAGGCTATTTTAGTGGTAACAAAAAGAAAAGAGGCGCGATTGGAGGGACGGGGAGAGACGGTGGTGTCAAAAACGCCACTCTGTCCCTAGAAGTCGGCCCTGGAGCTGGCTAACTTAGTATTCATTATTATTTTCGACCAGCTATCCATTGTTATCTGATTTCAACAAGAGTGATGGCTTTTAGGTATTGTGCATAATGATAAATGTCAAAGCTTAGGGATTTATATCGTAATACGATATGTTCTATCAACTGATTACGATTGATTGAATGCCGAAAACAGTATGACTACGCTATTCTTCATGCACAAAGTTCTATGCGTTTTGAAAGCATATGAAACCGTGACGTACAGAGTCAAAATTGCCGTTTTTCAAACTTCGATTGACTTCTCAAATTATAGAGAGAGAGCTCTGCATAGCAAAAAATGCACTAGCTTATACATTTCCAAAGACATGGTATTAATGGGTTTCATTCAATAGCGCGCCCAATAATGAATTCAACAGAGTAATTCTTTACTCAATAAAACTCAATCTAAGTGAAATAGTCAAAACATTGTTCGTAAGAACGTTTGGCTTATAATTGGCTTCTTACGTAGTAAAGCGTTCTTGACCAGCTTTGTCTACTTGAAATGCATGTACTTGACCTAAGAACAACTTTTTGCACTATTTACACAGTTCCAAACACTTCCACGGCAAAAAAAGGTATGTTCTGAATTTAGTGCATCTCCTCAGCTTCTATGGCACAGTTCCTGCTATATACCTTTACATCTAATTTACAACTTCCAACCAAATATCTCTTAAGAGAACTGATCCGACAGAGACCACATGTTACGTGTAATTATCTACTAAGTTATCGGATAACATATTGTTAACCAACTCTCCTCTAACCTCAGCATGACCAATATATCTTACTCTTGATAATCATACCTGCAGCCTATAATTGTTATTACAAGTACTATTCGGCTAGATTTTGACCTGTTTCGTCTTCTTAACCGGTTGCCTACCACAGTACTCACCAGGCGGCCCATTACCGTAATGTGCCCCACCCCACCAATCACGTTCGTCCTTTGGCAGATGATCGCGATAGTGATTAAGATGATAGTGGTAGTGACGTTAGTGATCATGATGACAGTAACCATAGTGACAGTGGCGGAAGTGATAGTGATGATGGTGGTAGTGATAATAGTGATGAAGATCATGGTGATAGTGAAGTGTTAGTGATGATGGTGATAATGATGACAGTGATAGTGATCATACTGATAGTAACGGCAGTGCTATTGGCGATGGTGATAGTGATCATACTGATACTGGCGATAGTGTTAGTGACGGCAGTGGTATGGGCGATAGTGATAGTGATCATACTAATAGTGTAGCGATAGTGATAGTGATCATGCAGACGGTAATGATAGCGATAGTGATGATAGTCATATTGGTCATAATGATTGTGTCGAAAGTGATAATGATGATAGTGATAGTGTGGTGCGGATAGTGATAAAAGTATAAGATGTATAACGCATTCTGCTCAAAGTATTATAATCCCTTATATCGCTGTAACCTCAGCGATGTTACGTAGCTGCTACCAAGATGCAGATATTTTTCAAGTATTCATTGTACTTGTATTGCAATAATTGTATTATTGTATTACTTGACATGTACTATTGTTTTTGCTTTCCTAGGCTGTATTAAATATAATATGTTGCACCTTTAACTCGGGTGCTTTGTTTAGACCACGCTCAAATTTCAATATATCCTTTCATCATTATTTGAGCCAACATGTCACTTGGTCTGGTAAGGGCTCTTGTACAGCCCGAGACACGTGTTTCGTCCTTACAGACTCATCAGCCGGGCAAAACCCGTTGTTTGTCGATCTTTTTCCAGTCAGTTCTCTCGGGAGCGTTACACTCTTTACAGAGTTATCGACGACGTACGCTTTACACTCTATGTCAAGTGAAACATTCACCTAACACAGAGTGTTGTGCACTCGATTGCTCATTGGCTGGTACTTTTATCATAATTAAACCTTTATCTCGAGTGCTTTGTTTAGACCACGCTCAAATTTCAATATATCCTTTCATCATTATTTGAGACACACATACATTATAATATGTTGCCATAAGTTGCAGATTGTGGTGAGTATGCTGAAAACTTTCTTATTCTTGATGCGATGTTTAAGTGTGGTGATTTTTTTCTGATGAAGTAATGGAGATGTTTGGCTGGTTGGAAAGTAAACAGCCTGATCTTTCTAGGCCCTGAGGTAGGCAAATCCATCGATTGCACATCTCCCAAGATAAACTGTGTTTTGGATCCTCGTCTTGAACTTGAGAAGAAAATAAGGAATTACTGCAAAATGTTGAGTTTAGTCAATAGTCGGTTTTGGAAATTATTGATGTATAATTTACTTGCAAGACAGCAAAACTCTGCTCGATTTCTATTTTTGATTTGGTTCAGCCAGCCGAGCTGCTTTCTTTATTGAGAAAATCAGGAGCAATATCGAAAACTGTTTGGGGTAGACATAATTCTTTACTTGAATAAAGTATTTCATCAACATTTTGTTAACTTCCCAATGACGGAATATATAATGATAAGTCATGCTAAAGGCGACTAATCAATCACAGAGGGGCTGTCCATCGCATTAAGAGCTCTATACACTTATAAATCACTAATCCATAAAAACACGATGAAGTACTTTACCGACTTTGGTGAGATCGTCGCATGGATTTTCACTTTACAAAATGATAAAAAGTTTCAAAAAGGCTTAAGGAACTTCAGAAAATGCAAAAGTATTTTTGATAACATTTTATCATGTCGACACAAAATTCGTATCAGTCGTAGTCTGACCTCAACGGCACCATTATTCTCTCATTATTTTCTATTAGTCCATTCATGTGGACTTATAGTCAACTGCTTTTGGAAACTCGCTATGGAAAATTCCGTATATCTCGCTAGAACTTTCTATAACAATGCAGAGCTTTGTAATACTAATACATACGTACGTTACGGCGGCATCGCCATTATCGGTGCCACGCGTTCGACAGGTCGCTCCTGGTAACGTCAAGAAAGGTCGAACAAATCGTTATGCCCACCAGGTGAAAACATGCAAATGGTGATTTTTTTTTGTCAGCAATCTTTGCTTGTTATATAGCTTAATTATGGACCATTAGTCGACTATTTTTAAAACCTTGCAATGAAAGCTTCCGAAAACAATCGAAGGTCATCGGATGTAAGACAGCATAAATATGAATTCATAGTTAACTGCTTTTGAAATATCGCTAATAAAGACCATAAAAGCAGCCTAAACCTAAATCTAAGCATGGAACACGATCAGAAAAATGTACCTTTCCGATAACAGGGAGATGTTCAAAAATCAAACACAGTTATAGAAATACTGACAGTAAATCCTCGATTGACTACTAAAGCTTTTCATAAAAAGGATCTTCGCCGAGAAAAAGTGAAGCAAACCTGCAAAACATAATATGCACTGCGAAGCAAAATGGGATTTCCTTCTCTGCTACAGCGTATCAAGAAGTCCGTTTTAGAAAATAAACTCATTGTTAGAAGCGCTATCGTTATCACCTATCAACCGGCTACCAAAAGTTTAGTGAAAATTCTGTGCCCAAAAAAAAAACCACGAAAAGACCAGAGTGCTGTTTCTTAGAGTATTCAGTCCCACAAGGGTTTAAGTCGCAGGATCAAAATGACGAGGTTCAAAGAGCCTTTTGCATCTAGAATTCAAAAACCTAGAGCTTTAAAGGTCTTTCGTGGAGGGTACATCTGTTTTACTGGAAAATAGCTAATTTGAAGAATCTAAAGACTCCACTGTTTCTTTTTTACCAACTTCAGTGCGAATATAAGAAGCATCTCTATCGGAAAGGCATTCTTTCCTTCTCAAAAGTGGTCTTGAAGTATATCGTAATCTGCTCATTTACTCCAAGTCCCTTATTGTTTTCGTCCTTGCGGTCCTTATCCAAATAGTTCCTCAATAAAGTGTTAAAAAACAAGTCTTTTCACTGATTTTGTAACTGCAATTTCTCAATTCTTTCCAAGGAATTCTCTAAATCCAAATTCATCATGATGTGCACTTAGATTCACTTCATTACTTTGACTATTCAACTTCCAAGTGATTTGATAGTTTATTGCTAATTGTCAGTTTACTGCTACAGTGGGTATAGGTTGAATAAATTGCGACAATATGCTTGTCGTATACTCATCGCAGTTCAGTCGACAACTGCAAATGCCGAAAAGAAGTGCGATCCAAATGGGCCCCATGCCAGCATTCGAACCGCTCTGTTTACAACATTCTGCCACATCGCTTTGGACCAGTTTGCCATGATCATATTTGTAGTCTGAATAGAATTCCTCCTTAAAACGAGTATGAACAAAGAAGAAAGCAATTCTAACCGAAAGAGATCCTGATATTGTCAGATGCGTGTTGGGAACAGGGTTTATCGTCACCATGTTCGGCACTGTTGCCGTACACGCCTGGTCTCCTTGCGCTACATTGCAAATTCCTGTCACCGTGTTGTCGACGATAATGCAGCTTGGAGAGTTCGCCACATTAACTGCAAGAAACTATGTTCTGAAATGACACGCTCTTCCTTCGCAGTAGGAAGCCGGGCTGCTAAAGATAGGTTCCAGAACAAATTTTCTGGGATCTTCAAAATTTCTTAGATCATCACTTTCCATATTCTATGCCAAATCAGTCGCAAAAAAAGAAATGAAAAAACTCGTTTGAAAAAGTCGCATGGACCTGGAGAAATGGACTTAATCGCCATTATAATGATTGTCACTTTATTCCAGGAAGCCCTTTGAGAAATCCAAAGGTCCTTTCTTATTTTAAGTACAATGAACACATTTTGCTATTTGTTATACTCCTGCCTGCAATCTTTTTAGTGGCTGTACAACAATGAAGACCCACGCATATCAGTAGGACTAACAACCATCTTGCAATTCATTGGTTCGTAGCTGGTCCGAACGCTAAGTTGATTCAAAATCGTTGAAATCACAGCTTCAGGTAGGAGTGCGTTGCGGCCTTGACTTTCAAGAACATCGAAGACCTGGAGGACAAATTTTCACTAGATAGATTCTTTATTAAAGTGTCCTCTACCCAATCACAAGAATTATATAACATATGCTAGTATCAGAAAGTTCACAAGTTCAAAGAAAGAAAGGCAAACTGTCAAAAATGAAACTCGATTCCTGCACCTCTCCAAAGTTCATAATTCAAATTTAAAATCTAAATTTGCAAACTCACAGTTTGCATTACAAGCCGTTCTGCAAATGCTTTAGCTCCCGCTTCGCTAGTTGCAATACTGGGCACTTTAACAGAAACTGTGGGCACTTCTGTGTAAGCCATGGCTACAGGCAAAGTGAAGCCGGTGACGGTGAAGGAGATAGTCCTGTCTGCAACAAAATATCGTTATTCTTGTAGCATAAATAAAAGCTAATTTTACTATTCTCAAAACCGCATATCTGTTAACCACCAATTTTTTCAATACATCCCTGTTTTTCCTCCTCAAGCCACACATGAGATTTTTATGATGCAGTTTATTCTGACCGCTGACTTTTTTGCGTTCGTCATTTTCAAGGCATGGAATGAGCAAACTGCCCACAACTCAGTCAGCCATACATTTTCGTCACTCAAAAAGAAAATATAACCAAACCTAGATTTTTATTACATCGAGCACAGAGCAACTCTCAGATTAATCACCTCTATCACCCCTTTTTATGAGTTTTCAACTGAGGTGCTCAAATGAAGACAACCGTGCAAAGACTACATGAACTGAGAATGCACCTACCTCATCAGAATAAGTCTTATATTGTGTCATACCACGTGTTATTACGAGGCATCCTCTCAACGATTAACGTTCAAATCGATGTTGTTCTTTCAGACCGCTTGCAAAAACCTCACTCGATAAAGCTTTGTGTTCCTATGCAAGGATGGTAACTTCTTTTTAGCAATCCCATGATGTCCTATGCGAGTCTAGTGAGGCAGTTGATGCCGCATTTCTGTCTGGGTGTCCTTAAATACGGACGTAGAAAATGAACTTCCCGTTTCAACGATGTGCTTGCCGTCTCACGCTTTACAGAAGATTAGGAAAGTTATATCTGTACTCATGCAGTCACCGTCTCTACCTTTAGACATATCATGCACTCTTGCGTTCTACATGGATGATCTATAAGCGATTACAGATTAGCTACCGCACAAGAGTATTCAGTGGAAATCTAATCACTGCTACCAGTCTATCTAGGCCTACTCTTTTCACACTTGAGTTCGATTTGTGAGCTTATTCCGTTTAAAGATATTACACGGTAGGCAGAATTTTGCGTTTATTGGAATTCTCGATTCTGAAGCGCAATCTCTTCTAATACTATTCCGAGAAGCTACATTGTCGTAACCATTAGAAATTACTACTTTTCGGGCTGATTTCAGGGACTTGTCTACTACTCAGTTTCAGTGCACACACTGAATGAATGCGCTTCGAAAAGTGTTTCTTACAGGCACCTTTTCTTCTACATCAACTGTAAGACGAGAGCTGATGAATCGATTTATCCCTGTTACCTCTGTTTCACTTGGTTACCTAGTTGCTCTCGAACAGGGTGATCGCGCAGAGACAGATCTCTTGTATTGTAACCGTTTGTTCAGCAATACAGAGCATCTGTCCATTTCCGCTTGGGTGGAACACTTAACTACACATCCATCTATATATTCACAATGGAGTAACAACAGAAACTAATTTTGGGGGTTCCCACTTCTGACATTAAAGCAATAGCAACTTGGTGCCAGCGTTTGTCCCATTATCATTCTTCTCCTTTGTATAAAATTCAAGGTCATATAAAGTTATGATAATTTTGGTATAAAATTTTCTCATTGATTCTGATAATTTTATTGGATCCTTTGTAAAATTTTGGTTTAGATTCTGTCTTATTTATCTATCTATGTTCATCTGCGCTCAAGTTATGGACCACGCTTAAAATTCAGTGTGCCAGATAGTCGTTTTTTGAGCCGAAAGGGTACCGCCCGACTGATGAGACTGCCAACGTCGAAGCACATGTATTGGGCTCTATAAATCAGCCTTATATAAAAGATCATATGCTTGGCTTAAAAAATGATGATCTAGCGTACTGTTCCTGTATCGTCTACCGATCTCTTCAAACGAGTGCCTAAACTCCTCGACTTTTGAATGATCCGAGAAATATTTCGGAAAAAGGAGAAGCTGGAAATGGACAGCGGCTAACATCAAGCCTTGCTATTGCCTCCAGGTCGCGGTGGAATCCCCGTTAATTGACATTCTTCCATCACACTGTAGATTCACAGATGATTGGCTAATGATATGTTTCATACAAGATGGAATGGACAGATTATTTTGAAGATGTTGAACGAGCAGTCAAAGTGCATAAAATTTACACCTGAGATGCCGAATGAGAACTGAATCTAAAAGCAAATCCGAACGTCTATATTGAATTATCCGAAACCGACTACATTGTCAAGTGGTATAGAAAGCTAAGTAGCAAAAAAAACTGGTTCATTATCTTTCTCCTAATTCTAGGAAACAAGAGGAACACTTGGAAAAACCGTGTTCTGCTGTGCAGTCAGTGTATACATAAATAGAGAGGTAAGGTAGAGCTCTCAAAATTGGTTTGGAAAATAGCCATTTTTAATGGCAACGAAAATAATGCTTCTCGGTTTAGGTGTAAAGGGGAAACACGCCTCAAAACAAAAGCTTTAGCAAAACAAAATTTCGTTTACCGTATCAGTCTTTCTGAACGAAATGAATATGATTATCAAACGATGTTTAGTAAGACTAGAGAGTTCTGGAGACTTCGGTAATAAGGCTTGAAGTAAAACGGAATAATCTAGGACCGCCTAGCTTACAATCGCTTATATGACGGTCATGTGCAAGACCAGAGGCCATAATATGATTCAAACATAATGATGGCGAATACATGAATACGAGCGAGCGTGAAATACCTAAAATCATGTAATGCGTGAGACGATAGCCACATCGGCAAAACAGAAAGGCTCACTGCGTCCGTATAGAAGACTACCCAGATGGAAAGCGTAAAACTGGACCAAAGACCTCTTTAGTCTCTTAAATCATCCAGTCACACACATCACGGAGAAAGCTTCGGTGTATAAGTCACCATCCTTGCAGAGGAACATAAATCTTATGCGCGCACATTTTTTGAGGCATTCTTGATGAATTCTAATAATCCATGATCCAAAGTAAGGGATGTCGTTTTTATACGTGTTATGTCATATTATACTGGACTGATTTTTGATGTGATGGTGCGCTATAACAATATGACTTCTTACGACCTCTGAACCTTTACATGAACATTTCAGTAGAGTTCTTATGAAAGCGATGAGTATGTCAAAAGTTGTTCTGTATTTACCGATCAAATTTTAGGTTTGATAATTTTTTACAGTAAAATCACAAGGTATTTAACCAAGTTGAACATGAGCATCGAGCTCTTTTCAAGCTGTAAAGATAGCAGACCGCTTAAACGTTACCTGTATCACCTGTCACTCCGTTGATCGCCGAGTGAATTGAGCGGACACCACCAACACCTTCAATTTGTTTTATCGCGCCCAAGAGTAGCCCGCCGGGTTTCTCTCGCTCTAGGAATTCGCTGTGCGTCATGTCTTTCTCATAGTCCTTTCGCAAAGAAATAAGACTAATAAGCCTGTGGTCTTCCTATGGAGCGCTTGATATGCCCATAAATACAGTCAGTAACGGCTAGTGTCCACCTAATTCTGTTAGATCGCATAACGTGTCTGCCCCTCCCTCTTTCCCTTGTTTTCGATAGCCTAGCGTGTAGAACGACATCTTTGACCTACAATCGAGGACGTAGGTCAGAACTTTGGATCTTTTCTCTCATTCGCGAGATACAGGATAGCAGTAGCACCGACCTCTCCATTGCGCCTCTAATAACGCTAAGCGATCTTTCATCGTGCTTTTGTAGCTACCAGATTTCTTCTGCATACGTTAGGACACGGTCACGTCAAGTCGAAAAGGTATAATTACCGAAAAGGTAATTGAAGAACTCGGAGATGTTCGTTTCGTATTAACGTGAATGTGCAACTCATCCTTTCCTAATCCTAATTAACATCGCTGTCGTTAGATTTAGTCACAGGCCAATCTTTTCACTCGCTGAAACGAAGATGATTCAATTGTCGACCATCGATTTTCAGTCCTATATCGTCCCATTCTAATGTTCGTAGAACGTTCCAGAGGATGAATGTGAATAATTTTGGCGAGACTGTATCGCCTTGTCAACTTCCTTTTCTTACGTCGATATCAATATTATTATAGAATAGCTATGTTTTGCTTGTGAAATCTTTGTGTAACTCATGAACGATCGGTATGTATCGAGCAGAGACGATCTGAGTGTCCAAAGCTTTTATGACCGCTCCGATTTCTACTAAATCAAAGACGTTTTAAAATCGTTGATAGTGAGACAGAACGGCCTTCTGCATTCTCGAAGGACTCCAGTGAGTCTTGTAACATGTAGACGTGGTACCTGGTGCTGAATCTTTTTGAGATTCTGATTGTTGCGTAGAAGTTTCCGTCGATCTTCTCCCAGTGTTCCGGCGACTAATCACTATGCCGTGAAGGTCTCTTTTTCTGAACAACAACAACAATTGCTCGTTTTCCATTGCATGAGAGCCTAGCATTCTGACAGAAAATGAATGAAAGACCAAGCCAAAGTGTTGATGAGATCTGAACATGGTTTTTGAAGAGATCCGAGTATAGTCATGTATGATTTTCTCTATTACCTATCTGTAGGCTGGAAGTGTCCTCCAGGGCGCCGCCGGAGTGCAGTCATCCTAGTCTTGTGACTGACGAAACTTTGGTAGGCTTAACAAATGCTCTTCTCAGTTCTGCAGTTTCAGCCATGACTGCTGCCCACTTTTTTGAAAGCTTCTTTTATCGCTTCTCTGCAACGTTTCACTAGTTCGAGCGTGAGGTTTCGGTTGCCTGTAGCTTGTGCGACCCCACTTTGAATTATTAACTCAAGTGTCTGCGAAGACAAGTGTCTCTTCGTGACTTTAAGACTCTCGGCTTTCTTAACACTAACGAGGAGATAATGGATGAGCCGGTCGTGTTCTTTTCCGATGTTGTCAACATCGGTATCTTTCCAAAAGCCGACTGATGACTTGAATGCATTCCAGTTTATGGTAGTTCTGAGAATTCGTTGCCTAAATTTAGCGGCTTTCTCTCTTTTTGGAGATAACTGGAACATTTTGCGGAGCAGATGATGCTCTGACCCCGTGGAAAACTTGGGAACTACAGAAATCGGTCAGGCAAAACCTTGGATTTACTAAAATGTGTTCTACTTTGTTATGCTACTTTCCAGCAAAAAAATTTCACGCCCACAGTTGAGATAGAGGCTTTTGAAATTGCAAGTTACCTTAGATGGTTTTTGTCGTCATGATCAACTCAGTTGGCCTCTTACCGAGTCCGTCCCATTCTAACTCGTGGATCCCAATTTAAAGTCTCCTGTTTTATTGCTGTTTTCAACATTTTCGATACCCAACGTACAGCTTGCCAGGCTGTAAACGTGAGAACTGGTTACCCACAGGTAGCTTTCCCGTCGCTCTCGGAGGATCGAGAGAAGCTTGCTTGTAGGAAGCAGTTCCTAACCGCTCTACATGTACTTCTAGGCCAAGTTGACTGCAGGCTTTTGGTCTATTCGACTCGTAGAAATGAAGATCTATCAGATCAGCGTTGCCGAAGCAGCGAGCTTTTTTCTGAATCCATCTCCGTCTCTAGGAAGCACAGTACTCTTTTGGTTTGCGTTATATTGCCCTGTGCACCACCTGGGAGCTCGTCGCGTGATCACGCAACCAACAGGCGGGGTCCCTCAAAGAGGGAAATCCCTGACAAACGTCACCTGTCAGAATACAGAAAATGCACTATGTTAAATTGTTTTGAGAATGATTTTCATCCTTGCAAGAAATCTAAAGTAGCTCATCAAAATTAGATTTTACCAGCTTTTGAGTACCGTATTTAATATGTTCATATTGATTGAGATTCATAAACTGCTATTTAGATTGGGTACCAACATAATACCGTAGATCGTGTCATAAAAAGTCATCTGCTCATTACCTTGACCTGCAGGCATCACTCCACATCCAGCCACTGCCGAGATTGTGGCTAGCAATGAAATTAATGAAGAACTAGCCGGATATTTTGACATGCCTGTAAGAATATTCTTTTTGTTTCTAAGAATCTGATCAAATTTTCTTTCTTAGAAGAAGACTAATTTTTGATTCGTCAGATCATTTATAGGGCAACTACAAATTTGCCACTTAGCACTTTTGAGTTAAGTTACCTAGGAGACTTTTGAACATCAGCAAAGCTTTAAGGGCTCACAACTCTTTCAATTGAGATATAAACTTTGAGAAACGTTATGTAGAGGATTTTGCTATTCCTAAAGGAAATGCTATCTATTAATCAAGTGCAATAGTCGTCAAATGGCATAAGCCACATGAAAGAGGCCACTGGAACAGAAATTCGAGTGAATATGTCGAATCGTCAGGTATCACAGCTTAAATTTGGTTCTGCCTCATACTTTGCGATGACGCGGCATAAAATCCCGCCTACCAAAAATAAACAATCCGCATTAGAAAAAATGCCAACACTTGGAAAGCCTTTGTCAATGAATTCTGGAATTTCATTTGCTTACTTTTGTTGTTCATATTACCCTTTTATTGGGGAAAATCTCACTGAGGGAAACATCCCAAGCGAGCACGGAATTGTTTTGTAAAACATTTCTTCCGGTGTGCAATCCTCATCTTAGTAATGAACAATGTAATGTGTGGAAGTTGGAAATTTTACTCATTTCAAGCAAATCAGAGTTCTAAGGCCAAGAGCCTAATAAATTTGGTCCCTCTGTCAAATGAATGATACATTGAAAGTAGTCAGTGATTGAAATATTGGCCTGCAAGAGCTTACTACACAGAATAATTCAAACTAGTCATTTTGTGTCGTTTTCTTTAAACTGCTGAGCGGTAAACAATTTCATCCCAATATTATTCCTCCGTTTTATTTGTAAAACGCAATTGCTTTCAACATGATACCAATACTGAGTCAAAGAATTTCAGCTTCTGCTGCTGCAAATTTGTTTCGGTGGTAATGGTGTTAGCTGAGCTGTTTCACTGAGCTAAGCTGTGTGGAATACTGTAAAATATTTATTTCATAGTCTTAAAAACCACACTATTTTCGGTATTGTTATTCTGAAAAATGTACAATTTAGTATGAGATAGGTTTTTTGTAAGTATAAACATTAATCACTGGCGAGACAATGGTCTATGGAAGATTGAGCCCATCCTTCTAATAGAAACACTGAAGAAAATGACGACCTAAGATGTGGGCATGTACTAGTTTCTTCTTCGCCAGGTAGTAAATGCTCCTTCAATTAAAGATGTGGACATATCCATCTACCGATGTACCTGCTGGAAAATATAAAAAGTCACTCTGCTCAAATTTTTTGGCTAAACTGAATAGAGATTGTGCTGCAATCTCTGTGATGTCGAATCACTTAGGCATGCCTAGAGTCGTGTATAAAAGTTTAGAGCAAGCGCTCTAATTCATTTGTGCTGTGCTACACTCTACTTGAATCATCGAAATGCTGCAGAGGCCAACACTGTGTGGAGAACGACTGCTCTGAACATTGCAGGTGAGAAGGATGCGTCGATGAAGGCGATACCGTTGTTCTGATATAATAAAGATTTACAACGCCCACACATAAGCCCACCATTAGAGCAAAATATTGATTGCTCATATTGAAGGATAAAAAGCGGATATGAACGCTATGACATACATGACGTACTAGGAAGGCACAATTGTTTTTAAATACGATATTCTTCGCCCATTAACTTTTTTCCTGCTTTATAAGACTCATTATGGGAGCCAAGTAACACAGTGACGATCTCAATGAAATCCTTTGGCCTGCTCCTATACTAATACTAATCACAAATTGAATATGAATATATTACGACGTTGTGACTGTTCTGTGTGCTGAGTTTGAAAAAAATGCGGCGCAGATTATCGATTGGACGCATTTTACGATTGTGTCTGTTCCAGTGATCAAGGTGGTGCTCGCTTATATAAACGACTCCACACTGGTAGCCAATAAACTTCACCAATAGAATGTGGATTTGTATTCCAATCTTTTCCTATTCTAAATTTCGTTTTCTTAAGTCTTGCACGCGGGATCCATTAGCCTGGGATTGGAAATTGTTTTCGTATACGCTTCCAGGTGCGAAAAAGCGAGTAACATTATACGTCGTGCAAGGCAAAGACTTCTTACACACTTGAAGCGTAAAGAATAAAACTTGCGGCATTGACCAATTTCTGGGAATGCGACATGCATACGTATTGAATTTTTAGCTTCGTTAAAGGTGACTGAGTGCACATCTGGGCTTCACAATGACTCGCGATGGCCTCCCGCTGTACCGACTAGGCGCTGCTTATCCTCGTAAAAAAGACTGAGACCAGTATGGTGCCAATTTACCGACCCCTTAGGGAAAAATGGCTTGGTGAGCCATGAGCACGACATCGAGCCATTGACCTCGTGCGCGATGCAGAGCACCTCTAAGTACTGCGTTACATGCTCTATTCAAGAAAATCAAAGCTTTTGAGGAAAAAATTACCAATTTGAAAGTATGTTTATTTGCTCATGAATAGCTAATTGAAAGCACGACATCACTGTTGAATCATCGGTCCTGGCATGAGTTTTTGATGAGGTGTAAATATAGCTGAATAACCAGCTCAGTGTCCTCTCAGTTTGATTGCTGCGCGACGAGCAGTTTCGCGTGACATTCTTTATCATTCAGTGCATTATTGTGGTTCCTCAGTGAATTTTGGCCAATAGAAAAAGTAATCGATGCCTTCTTAAAATCTGAAATAATCAATCTTGACATTTTAGGAATTTCACAAGGTCTCTTATGAAACTTTTAGTTCTAAACGTGCGTTTCGGCCCTCTAGCATCATCAGTAGCACGGTGTATTTCGGTGCAATCAATCAGTTCCCTGTAACGGAATATACCTCATATCCTACATATGGAGAATTGAAGCCGAATTAGTTAAGCTTACTGTAAAGTGAAAAAATGACTTACACTGCAGTGATTAATCTTTTCACTTTACAGGCAGTCTAACTAACTCGTCGTCGACTCCGTTATATGTAGGATATCCTCTCTTATAGAGGGTTGGCTCAACCAAAAGTCACCGTGTTAGTGATGAAAGCTCAAGGTGGAAACGCACTTCTAGTACGAAATGTGCCACCACAGACTCATGGGTTTAAGATATTCTCTTAGGGTGCACTAAATTTTAATCACGGCTTCAAAAATCACTCGAATATGAAAAATTAATCAATGATTTCTCAAACAGCTATTTGTTGCAGAAGCAGGAGCAACACCATAACTATTTTACCACATCAGATCTAGATCATGTCCTTCAATTTAAGAATATTGTGAAACTAATTTCATTTAGTTTTGCTACCCAATATCTCGAATCTTCGGAATAATACGATTTTCATGAGAATACGTTTGTACATCACTTATCATTACGCTTTACACGAGCTTTTAGAATGAGTGTCAATCACATTTCCCTTCAATGAAAGCTTTTTGCCTAACTATACAATTATTCTTTCATCATTATTTGAGCCAACATGTCATGTGGTCTGGTAAAGGCTCTTGTACAGCCCGAGACACGTGTTTCGTCCTTACAGACTCATCAGCCGGGCAGAACCCATCGTCTGTCGATCTTTTTATAGTCAGTTCTCTCGGGAGCGTCACAATACGATATACGATTATTGTTTGCACCAAAGTTTGGTAAGATTCGATATTTTACGGGCAATCTTATGTTTATCGATCGACTACTATGCAAAATTAAGCTCATTTGTGTACACGAACCAACTGTCAGAATAGCGCGGATCCTCTTCAGTTGCTTCGTGGGCGGTCTTTTGGCTAACTTTGTGTGGAAGAGCAGAGTTGAGGTGGTCCTTCAAATGATGTTTCTGACGCAAAACTCAGCAAAGAACCAAGGCGCCGTTAGTCTGAACACAAACACTTAAGCCTTTGCCTGGTTGATATTCTCAAAAGCTATTTGTGCACCGCGCCCAAATTCGTACCAATAAAGCATCAAATTGCGATAAAGGCTTCGCTGGGCGGCTATGATGCGGCGTAAGGACAAATTTGGTGCCAAAAAAATCTCAGAACATTCTGTACATTGGTGTGAATTGCTCTTTTATTGAAACTTATGAGAAAGCCTAATGAGATTGCAATGCTTTTTCAAGTTTTTATGGGCTAAAAATGAGCATGGCAAAATTTCGACCGATGTCTTTATGATTTCGCTGGCTAGCTTTGACCTTTACAATTTGAGGATGAGGAGTGCTGCCTGCAGGTCAAGGTAATAATCCGAATGTTGTTATGTTGTTGTAAAATTCTTTATCTGAGATGGGAGCCCATGATCATTAAACAAAGTAAATACATCTCAAACATCATTACAGGAGGCTCAAAACACTTATTAGCACTATGATTTGATGTTTGATTATTCACAAAAGAAAGTGTGTGTCTCGTTGCGGCAAGTGTTAGCCCCTTCACTATCTCTGGCTTTACCTTGACTGTTGCCATGGTTTACACAACCAAAGCCGATGTTCCGACCCATGTCCCGACTCCCTGGCATTGCAACTAGCCACGAGGGAGTCAGAGGAATTGCACATCGTCTTGTAATGCAAACAGTAAGTGGGAATTTTGTTTTTCTGATGTTTTCTTCTTTTCGTAACTTCTAGAAAGGCACAGGACGTGGTTTTTGACATTTTTTCAGCTCCATATTGCTAAGATGACTTGCATAGCTTCACATGCTTGGTGTGAATGATTCCGAGTAAGCTTTTCAAACCAATCCGAAAAAATACTCCTCAGGTTTTTAATGTTCTTGAGCTCCAAGGCTCTAGTGCTCTCCTACCTTATGCTGTAATTTCGGCCACTTGAGTCAACTTAGTGTTCACATCTTTTACGAACCATTAGAATGCGAGGATGTTGCACTTACTCGGATGGAAAAGGGTGAGCTTTAAGTGGCCACTGACTATTTGGAATATTCCAGGCAAAAATTTGTCAACTATTAAATAAACAGAACTGTGTCTGTTTTTGTTTGCAAGAAAAATTTTTGGAAATTAACTAAAAATGTCCCAAAATGTGAGAGAACTAGTCATAATAGCCTAAAATGCAAAGACTTGAAAATCGACAATATTTATTAACACGCTTCCTTTCTTTTGTTGATTACGATACACTATCCAGTGTTCCAGGTGATGGTTCAAGAAACGGCAGAGGAATAGAAAATTAAAGCTTAAAACTGTTCTTAGCCTTTAGCTTCCATCAGTTTTCTGCTGCAATAAAAACTAATAGATTTCTTTTAGTCGGCGCCAATGACAACAAACCGAGGCGGCGCTGCATTATCGTCGGCGGCAACACGGTGACGGGAATTTGCATTGCTCTTATGGACGATGAGATGAGTGAAATGCCAGCGGCCATGGATGCGATGATTGTGCCTCTGGCAAAACACTCGTCAATTTCGGTAACTCTCTCGGTTTGAATGGCTTTCTTTTTGGTACAACTTTGTTTTGCAGAGAAGAATAATCTACATAAACCACGAACATCATGGCCAATTGGTTAAGAGCGATGTGGTAAAGTGTACTAAACAGAGCTGTTCAAATATTGGCATCGGGTCCATTTGAATCTCACCTTTTCTCGGCAACGGTCTCTGTCGGCGGAAATTGAAACTGAACTGTGATGTGTCTACTACAAACACTTTTATTTGATCGATATCTATTGTAGCAAAGGCAAAAATTAGCAAGTTACACTTGGTTGATTTGTCAAATTAATACAGTAAATTACTTGAAAAAGTACAATGTGATGAATTCGGATTTAATGGTTCTCTAAAATGTATTGGACCGCCCTATTATTGCATTCGCATTTCGACACTTTCGATAGCTCAATCGATATTTTCCTGATGTTATCAGTTACTCAAAATTAAAATCACCGTAATGACCAATGATATGCAACCATTTGCTAGGCAAAAAATGGATATCCTTCAACTAGAAGAATGAGACTCTCAATTGAATTGTTGGGGATAATCAAAGCTAGTTTTGCCTTCAAATTTTTTCTTCGTCAGATGCTGCTGCAAGGCGTGGAGAAGATGATATTCCGATGGAACCGTGTTAGGGCTAAAAAATGACTGCGGTATTGCCCGACTCAGTTTCTCCAATTGTCGTAAGTCGACTTTGCAATCTGAGGTGATTAGTATGCATGAGGTGCCCATCGGGTAATCACTTTGCGGTGACCATTTCATTTAGATGGTCAGCGATGCTTCTAAGGCCGCACCCAAGTGTCTGCTTATGCTAGACTACTTCATAATACTTCACGGTCTTTTGGCAACAACTCGGTTTGAAGATGAAAAAAGCTCAATAAAATGATGGTGCGGAAGTAATAATAGGACAACTCATTTACCAAAAAATTTGCATATCAAAAAGTTTACTGAAAGGATTTTCTTCTTCTTATAATTCGCGAAAAGTTTCGTCGTTTCTTATCATTGGTTTTCAAAAATTAGATTGGAGTAATTATATGATTTCTTTATTCAACAGCTGACGTTTCGTAATACCGCAGAGAAAAATGCCTCGTTATCACTCGTTATAAGTCAGTTTATAATACTGTTATTTTGATGAGTAGGGCGCATTACGAGCCCATGTAATCTCTCCTGATAATCTCCACTTAAATTATTTAGTGGAACACATTTTGAAGAAGCGGTGAGTATGTTGAAAGTTGATTTTGTGCTTGATGCGATTGAAATCCAGATCTGGTGATTTTTTCCAAAGGAGTAATGGAGGTTTTTCGACTCATTGGATTGCAGACAATTTGATTTTTCCAGGCTCTAAAGAAGGCGAATTGCCGAAACGTCAGCTGCTGAATGAAAAAAGAAATTATATCACACCTCGTGTTTGACTCAAAGAAGAAAATTAGGAATTACTGAAGCATGCCGAGGTTGATAAATAGTCGGTCTTGGAAATCGTTGGAGTAGTATTTGATAATATAATGGCAAGATCTGAGCAGATTAACTGGATATGGTGCTATTGCGACATCACTTCGGAGCTATCATAGAGAATATATGGATGTGTCTACCAGAAGTTGCCAAATTAAGCAACGGAAGTTCACTGAGTAGGAGCGAGAAAGATTATTTATGATTTTCATCTACCAAGGCATTCAGATCTTGATTGTCATTGATCCCTCAGAAAACCTACTTTCCTTTTGTAAAGTTTTTTTTCATGTCCATTTTAATAACGTTACCATGCTAAAATGGAGGGCGCATAAGTTTGCAAATTGGTGAAGTATCTATGGAGTCAATCATGGCTCATACGAGATATTAGAAATGGTAACAGATTGAGGAAATAGTTCTGAGAGAATGTTTGTAAAACATTTATTTATGCACCTAGTACACGCGAACAAAAACAGAACTAATAGTCAAATACTCCCTTCAACTTTGAGCACTTTCTGCCGCTTCTCCGGCAAAAGCTCGATTACTAGATTGAAAGATCGATTGATAGATTGATGCGCTCACTTGCCATCGTTGCACTTGAACCCAAGAGCCATTCGTGCATCATCAACAACCTAATTTGCTCGCTTAATAACTCTGTCTTGAAATAAGTAGATGAGTTATATACCAATCAACGAGGGAGAAGGCGGGCTTTCAAGTGAGCTTAACAACGTAGAAAATAGTCTACACCCGAAAAAGTTACAAGCCTTTTCTCAGAACATTTTTTCCCAACCTATCAAAGGAGAAAACTTAAAATGTTTGAGACATCCTAAACCTTTTTGACATCACGTCTGCAGTCTAAGAATTAATCATACCTACTGGCGTGTAGCAAAAGCCGTGAAAAGAAAACTAGTGAAAAAAATCATTGATGTAGAGCGATGTGCAAAACTTTCGCGTGAGGTGGGGCTAGGACCAGCACCTCATTCTTTCCAGGAGAGTGAGGTGCTGGTTCTAGTCCGGCCTGACGCAAAAGTTTTGCACTTCACTCTACATCAATGGATATATTTGAAACATCATACCACCGCCAGAAGCGGTCAATCAAAAAGCATTTCATGGAAAAATTCACCTACGTAAGAAAATGTTGTACAGTAAAAGAGGTTCAAACTACAATAAATGGTTAAATGCTGATGGCACTATGGTAAAAACGATGCCGAGATATAGCTAAGAGAATTGAGTGGTAATCAGAAATTGGACTTCAGACAGAAGTTCAACCTGTGTTTCAACCATACCGTGCACGCGTGCTACCACTACATCACTGAGACGGCGTTTCGCTACCATTCATTCTTCAGTTTCTTTATCATACCCATCAGCTATCAAGCATTAAAAGGTTAGGTTGTGCTTTAGAAACCCTGCTAGGCTAACAGCTAATGTGATACATTAATGATCGTGGTATGTGTGATATGATGTGGTGATAAAGGCATTGAAGAGTAAGTGGTGGCAGAACAGTGCCTCGGTGGTGTAGTGATGGCACGCGTTCTGATATGAGTAAGACGCTTGTTCACCTCCCGTTGAATCTCTGAAATCGAGCCGAGCTCCACCTCCACTTCTCTCTGACAGTCAACAACGTCTTATGAAACGCTACAGTAGGACTATCCTCCAGATTGCAAGGACACTCGTTTAGCCAGTATTCTACGTCGTTCAGGAAGAAGACGATAGAACGAATTGAATAATCCGCACAGTGAAAAAGAAACACTGTGATGACGGATCAAATCAAGTGTTAAAGTGCATAGTTCAATAAGGTGGTCCATTAAGCGCTCAGGTGCAGTCACGAGGACCACACGGACAATATTTTGGAGTAGAAGTCACCATTTTGGTACAAAAATATGAATTGGTGCGCAGGATTCGCGAAGCAATCCGAACAAATTTCTTGAATCCAATCATGAACTGCACAAAGAAATGCCTCATCATCACGCTTGATTTGCCCAGTGTACAAGGTATATTTTGATATCAGAAGTGCGTTATCAGTCCATACAAACTCTGCACGTTTGATTAACGAGTTAAAAATCAAGTAGAACATCTATAGAAAGAGATGAGTGTGTGGAAACATTGCTTATTTCTGCTGCCATAGAGCTAGATTTAGTGATTTTTTTACTATCTTTTTAGTCTTCAAAAAAACAAGATCCGCTGAAATGTTAGCTGTTGTAATAAAATAGATTATTGCAGCCTTGTGTTCTAAATTATCAAGAGAGAATGTTGCTCATCTTTCACTCATTTCGTTTTCTTGCATTCATTATTTATGATCCTCTTCCAACTTTTTTCGTGCGGGCTTTCCTGCTTCTTGAACATTGCTGCTTCTTTTAAGAAGGACTTTTTATGAAGAATTACTAATGGTTCATTCGTTCCTCAGCTTTAAGAGGACCGAGCTGAAGCGTTCTACATTGGATTGTGTGACATAAACTGCCTTCAGATATACTGGCTACCGAGTTACAACTCTCGAGAAATGCAAGCTGAACCGTCATCGTGCTTGCGACAAAATTCATCACTACCACTGTTCTGCTTCTCAAGCGATGTCAATCATTAGATTGGCACGATCTGAGACCACGCTTTAACAGTACTTACTTTTGTAATCTACTATGAATGGCTATACAAGATCCACACTAGGTAATGCCTGAGACAGCTTTGCTCACGTGAATAATTATAGAGGAACAGTTTTGAAAATGCAGTGCATTGAAATCTCTAAATTAGTCCAATATCGTTCTGGAGACACTGGTGCATAGTATGAAGGAACAACGAGGATACTGTAGCGAAAATGTTTGTCGCTCAGCGCTGCGAATATAATGAAACGTCACTAAACGACTATAAACAGAATTGCTTACTCAGCTCCGCTCATTGACGGTAAAAAACTCATTATGGAGACTGTGATCATAGAGCGCAACCGCTAATTTCGATTTATTACTCGAGTAGCAGACAAAACGGAGTCCACCATGTTTCTGATATCGAAGTTTTAGTTAAGTTGTTGAGAAATTGGTGAAGCTTTCAATTTCACACGCTACATCATTCCTTACTGGGATGGTATCTGCAGAGTAAAAAAAAGTGTTCTGAAATGATTTTTTATTTACATGAGGTGCTTCCAGCAATAGAATTTTTCAAAATGCTTTGCCCACGCAGTGGTATACTACACAGCACATTCAATAACTGGAGAACAAGTTCTGCTTTCATCCATCAATAGAATTATCGAAATCGTAGTAAATGCAGTCTTGTGTCTCTTCCTCAAGTGTTGCTGTAGTAGTAGTAAAGTAGTAAAAGTGCATGTAGTAAAAGTCTGCTAATCACGTCGAAAACTCAGAAGTATGAAATGAATTAAATTGATCACCTTAATAAAATTAACACGTCAACCTTCCAGATTATTGTCTTTAACATTTGCTGAAAAGGAGACAAGCCACTAAGAAGTTTGTGACCGTTACATAGGCGGAATAATTTTTCACTGAACGAAATGTTCAACAAATAGAACGACAATTTTGTTTTGCCTGCACATCGTGGAAAAATATTTGAAGTTTATGACTCCCTCTTGATGATAAATTTGTAACAGTTAAAAAAATGGGTTAGGAGACCCAGCTCAGTGTCCTAGTCATCATGTTCTAAAGAGCACTTATCTCATTTCAATATTTTTGGCAGTTTCACCTAATATATCATTATTGTGTCTCACAATAGCTTCTGTTCCTCAATGCGATTGGTTTTCTACGACACTTCCGGACCCAGCTTCATCGTTCCTCTGGTGGACTCTTGCGGTCACGTAATACGTGCCCAGATCTCAATCCTTTCGTAAAATTCTGCGGCCTGGCTATTTATCTTCTTCTCTGTCAATGAAGGATTTAATGAGGGTATAACACTGGAGAAGCTGATGAGAACATTGTTGAGCAAATGAGATTTCTATTTTTTGGGATTGATTGTCATAGAAGTTTAAATGCCGCACTTTGTTTTTTTTTTTGAAGGGTCAGGATTCGGTGCCGCCACATCACAAATAGAGAGGCGGGACAAAAAACATCCGTACTGCCTTACGAACTGTACATTCACTTAAACTTCTATGTGAGTGGTCTCTTCCACATAGCTTATTGTCATTTAACATTTGACTTGTATTTTATTTCTCTGTACTTCAAAATTACAGTATTGTCACAAAAGTGCCTAAAAGGTTTTGCTTGAAATTAGGAGAATAAGGAACCGATGAAGCTTTTAAAAACTCAAAAGCTGCCAAGACGACATTATCCAGTTTTATGTGCTGAGAAGTCAAATCCGTTGTTCGCATACGATCAATCTGAACGCTGTAAAATTTGGAAAGTGTAACTCTCTCACAACCCCGGCATGAGTGCTTTGCAAAACTTCTTATTACTGTCCACCGAGATTCGAGAGAGGAGGACCAACCTCGGCAAAGTTTAATCAAAGAAAAGGGCAGATGTAGAATTTGTTTTCGTTTGAGTTCTCAATTTTTGAACTTTTTTGCAAGTCGAAAGTGAGCATGGCAAGGTTTTTGATCGATCCCTTTGTAATTTCGCTGCTAGCCACAATTTCCACAGTGTTTCGATGTGGAACGATGTTCACAGATCAAGGTAATTAATAGAAGATTGCAATGATACTATAAAGGTTTCCATCTTGAAATAGCAGTTTATAATGTAAGTCAGAAAAAAGTATCAGACGTTCCACCAGCGCCGCTATGCGAGCTTTTTGATGAAAAGATTTTGAACTTTATGCAAGAAACATTGAACTTCAAAGTTATTGAACATAGTGATCTGTTTTTCAATTTCACTGCAAGAACTAAGTGATTATGTCGAAGCAAAAACAGTAGCCTTCACCGTCACCGACTTCAGTCTGCATGTAGCCATGGTATACATGGGAAAGTTAAAAGTTTTTGCTAAATTTCATGGTGTTGCACCTAGCAAGAAAGGAGCTCAGGCATTTGTGCAAAGTCTTGTGATGCAAACTGTGAGTTCGTAACTCTTGGACTGCGATTTTTTTCACTTATTCTGGAAGGTGTTCGAACTGGAGCTTTAAGATTATAACAATTCACTGGCCTCCCAATATTTTTATGGCTTGCACAGCTCCACAGAATTTGACCAAAGCTTCCGATCCCATTCTACGGACTAAGGAAAAGCTGTTTTTCAGGTCTTTGATGTTCTCAAAAACCACGGTCGTAGCGCACTTCTCCCTGATGCCGTAATCCGGACCATTTTGATTCAAATTATTGTTAGGACCAGTCACGAAGCAATGCCATGTCATAAGTTATCAGCTTAGGAGAAAAAGGTGATTCTTCAATACTTCACATCAATTAAGATTCCAAGCAGAAGTGTGAGGCGCTAAAAAGCGATATCGTGGTATCCTTTGTTCTGCTTAAATATCATTACAAAATGTCTCAGCATATGAACAGAACTGTCATAGTGGCACTAAGATGAAAATCTTCAAAATCTTAAGTAACCTTAGTACAGGTATGCTCATAATCAGCTAACTTGGTTGAGATTTTATAAAGTTTCCTTATAGCTTTCCTTGAGGACTTTACGGTATTCACTGTGCCAAGGGCTCATGTTAGAGGCGCTTTGCGTCGCACACGAGATCAATGACCAATTCCGCGCTCACGACTCACCAAGCCATTCATCCCTCCGACGTCAATAAATTGGTACCAGTTGATCTCAGACTTGTCTAAGAGGATAGACGGCACTGACTCGACTCAGCTGGAGACCACCGCGAGTCATTGTAAAGGCCACTTATGCATTCAATCACCTCAACCGAAGTCAAAAATTGAAGACGAATGCACAGCGCATCCCTTAGGCTAATGGCGTTCAATGTGAGGCAGGCAAAAATGTGGCAGAAGTTCCTTCTAAGCACTTGTGCATTTTAGGGACACTCTCGGTTTGAACTGTTTTCTTTACTCACAGCTTCTTTTTATAAAAGAAAAAATCTTTGTAGACCACGAATATAATCATGGCGAATTGGTCGAAGACGATGTGGCAAAATATGGTAAACAGGCGATTTGAATGCTGGCAACTCGTTTATTTGGATTGCATTTACTATAGGCGACATCTGAACCTGAACTGTGATGTGCTCAAGATAGTCCTCACATTACAGTTAAATGGAGAAACGCTCTAAGTGGAATGTGTTCAAATACAACTACTTATCTCACCAATAGGAAGTTGCGAAAAAACTTTCCACCGTTTTGATTTCAGAAAATGCCCCATATTTGCCTCACTACAGATTATGGAGAAGCTAAATGGATCAGAAATGTAAGGATGCATGTAAAAGGAGATCTAGAGTGGATAACTCCAATGTGTTCTTGTGTGACAGCAATTTGAAGTAAACCTGTTTCCAGGAGGGTTGTTTTCTACATCCAGTGCAAAATCGGTTGGCAAGATTAAGAATGAAGAACATTTGAGTTTTGCAAGATAGCGATCTTCCAGTGTATCTGGTGCACATCTCAAAAAAGATCTTGAAAGCGATAGATAAAAACTCTTAGTTGTACAAGGCATTCTTGAACTTTCCATCTTTGCCTCCGAGACGTTGAAAGTTGTAGTCGTGATCTTGATGAATCACTTTGAACTGCGTTTTACATACAATAATCTCAAACTTTCCACAGAGAATGTATTCGCATTTATCGTCATCATTGCGTGAAAGTGGTACAAAGTTATATCGATCAGGACACTCATGAAAATTCCGATTTTTATCTGATTAAAAACAGTTTCTAGGAAGGATTTCCGTAGCTCACAAATCTTAGGTGGTGCTCTATAAAATGACAAGTTCACATTCACATTGGTAGCTAGGAAATCAAGGAAACATATCGATTAGTCTCCCCAAAAGGTCACGTGTGGTGCAGTGATCACAGATGCTCTATTACAAACTAGTCGATGGCTACATCACGCAGACAAGGTTCACCAAACCTTCCATCCCTAGTGATTCGACCTGATATGATGCATTGGTAGGCTAGTGCGAGTAATGTTAAGGCCAGGTATGTAAAGATAACTTCAAACAATGTTTCATGAAGTCGAATGGCAACGCAGGCGTCATGGGCAGATCAGAGTCAAGATCTTTATCTCTTGTCATTTATCGCAATCAGATCTATCGTAACTGCGATAAGGCTAAGCGAACAAATTGGTTGTAGTAGCTTTGAGTCAAATTAGGAACAAAATCGATAAGATGTGTATCATCTAGGACCAGGGATAGAGGGAGTGTGAACATGATAGTACTGTAAAAGAGACTGTGCTTACCGCTGCATGGATATGATTATAGTGTGTGCCATTACTCAATACTATTATAATCTCTATGCAAGCTTTGCTATCATCAATTAATAGTGTTTCATCCTTTTGTTTTAGTATTTGCCATGGCAGTACGTTTCATGCGCTCACCATATATCCTCCAGCAATCAAACTGAGATGGCAGTCAACTGCTGGTCACATTATGGAACAAAAAGATGGTGCGAGGAGAAGCACTTTCGGTAACTGCAGTATGAAGGCTCTCCCAATTGACGTTTGCCAGAACATTCAAGATCAAAATCTGTTACAAATGTGTATGGAAAACGCTGTGCGCCAAATAAACTTTTCAGAGAAAGTGCTTTCAAGAACACAAACTGACCACCGGCCGATCGCAGTTGTCACTAGTGGGATAAACTGGTGACATTCACATAGATGAACATTTTAACAAGCAGTCAAGATAAAGACTGAACGAGAGCATAGAAATTGAGCCGTATAGTAATCAGCTATCAGATACTCACCGTATTCTGATGTTTACTAGTCCATTAGTCAATATGAGGACTGGCAGCACTGAGTGTTACATTGGCTAGGAATTATGTGTTTGTCTCGGATCTACAAAAATCGACCTTAAATATAGCGTGAAGTGACGAATGATGACAAAGCATTTATCTTTCCGATTCATATTTGGATTTCTGATATAAATCCAAAATGCTTTGGAGATTCTACGCGTTCAAGTTCTTCAATGCTGTGCGAGGATCGATAATTCTCTCAAAATTTCACCCTTAGGCGTCAATGTCCTATGCCTAGTGGTTTATAGATCAATTTTATCCCTGTTGTATAGGTGTTCTTTGATAGGGTTTTAGAGAGATTAAGTACACTGTGCCTACGCTCATGCGTTCACCGTCTCCAACGTTAAAGCATATTATGCATCCCTTTGCTTTGCATAGACTGGCATATAAGCGGTTGCGATCTAGTTGATCCTAACATCAAAAGGATAAAGGATAAAGCTCTCGGCATTGATCAATCGCTGAGGGATGCGCCATGCATTCAACTTCGATTTTTAACTTCGTTTGAGGTGATTGAATGCATATCTGACCTTTACAATGACTCGCCGTGGCCTCCCGCTGATCCGGGTCAGTGCTGCTTATCCTCCCAGACAAGTCTGAGACCTGCCTGGTACCAATTTACCGACCCCGGAGGGATGGATGGCGTGGTGAGCCGTGAGCGCGAGATTGAACCATTGACCTCGTGTGCGACGCAGAGCACCTCTAACCACTGCGCCACATGCGCTCTCGTTATCCTAGGATTATTTGGTGGCAAATCTATAATTATTGCTGATTGCTCCAGTCTGTCCTTTACAAGCAATATTTTAAAGCTATTCTTATTTCGTTCAAAAAGAAATAAGGCTTAACCGGACTTTGCTTTCGTTGGAACCACTATTTGGGAGCGCGCCATTCTATTTAAATCTACACCGAGGAGCTACAGTTTCGTAGTAATTGGAAATGTCTGTAGTCCAAACCAGTTCAAAAAATTCTACCTTTTAATCTTTTCCAGCAATTTTCCGCTTTGAAAAAATTGCTTGTAATCAAGAATCCGCTATGTATTACTCAAGAATCCGCTGCACAGTTATGAGCAACGCAATTCTCAAGCAAAACATTACCTTTTTTGTTACTTAAACGTTCTATGAAGGTCGTTGCAGAGGGAAATCTTGGTATTAGATCGGTATCCTACAAGATGTTAAGCGATTTGAAGAAGATAGACTATTATAAATGAAACAATTGTTATGTAACAAATATATAACAAATGTGTTTATTTTGGAACGATGTGATTTTCTCGTTGAAACACGGAAAATTTTTTGACACTTGGGTATATTCTTATTAAAAAGGCTTCGTGCAAGTCTCTTTTGTAACATCTCATCATTCAATGATGAGAATGTCCTCTTATAACACAATTTAGTTTAAAATATTTCCATCTAGCTCAAGGAAATGTAATATTCCCGCTGCGCGACGCGCGACGTGGCAAACGGTGCCACATGTTTGTGCCACCTCAGACTCAAATGGTTCAAAAAAGAAGAGGTCGTAGAAACTTTGTGGTGTATGCGCTTTCAAATAGTTTGTCTTGGATGTTAGAAAATATATGGCAAGTTTCTTCTGGCATCTCATCGGTGAGTCTTATGTAAGCGTTTATTCACTCAACATGTGCCCATCTACTCTTGTTTTGAGCTGATGATGAAACATTCATCTCTATATGTACACTAAAGAGATGGCCGCAGATCGATTACTGGAGCTTTCACTTCGGACATAAAGGTGATATTTGAAAAATCTCACGTGAACCCTCTCATTTGTGCCATTTCCTCCTATCGATCTCAAGTATAAACAGTCTGGAAACTTCTACAATCGATACACACTCTGCTTCATCTACAGGAATTCGTTCCAATTGCTTCTTGGTTTTGCACAAAACTTCAAGAGTGGCTTATAAAACGAATCGATCTGCGCGACTTGGAAGATGGAAAAAATCACTTTTATCGAACCTTGATGCAGATAATCATCGTTTAATTAGGGTAACGATCTCTTTCATCAGAGTGAAGTGTGGGTGGACACTCACTTCAAAATGTCGTATAAAAAGGCACTGTGTGAGGTTTTAACAAATTCTTATAAAAAATTGCACGATTACGATGAACTAAGAAAATACTACTAGGCACCTCAGAGCTAATTTACAACAATGATGTTTTTTACACGATATTCGCTGAGAAACAAAATATTGCATTCGAAGCGGAAAGTGAATGTTTGTGAAATTTCTTGCAGATCAGCAATCAAATTCTGGGGACACGGAGATGGTTACTCAGCTATATTTACAGCTCATCAAAAACTCGTAATTTCGATGACCACAAAGTGTTGATGTGTGTTTAAATTCGCTGTTCATAAGCAAATAAAACATAATATATTGGTTTCAAATCGCTGAATTCTTCTTAACAAATTTGATTAGTTGAAAATCTGCGCCTTGTATGACGTTTGATGTTAATCGCTTTTTAGCACTCGGAGACGCTTCGAAAACAATTTTTAATTCCAGATTAGTGGATCCGTGTTGAAGAAAAGATACTCATCCTAAAAAAGAAAAGGCTGGAATTCACATTTCCACACTATACTGGTGAAATTGCTGGACTACCATTGAGCATTCACTTACGTAATTGGACACTATTTCTGAGCGTTGGCAGGCAAATTCATGACATGTGCTCGACTAATGTTCTGCGCCGCACCTTCTCAACACCTAGCGCACAGACCAATTACAACGTTATAATCTATTCAGTATTCAATCAGTAATCAGTGAATGATATTGAAAGCGTCAACTATGGTCCTTTCATTATTACTTGAGCCAACATGTCATGTGGTCTGGTAAGGACTCTTATACAGTCCGATACACGTGTTTCGCCCATTATGATCGTCGCTCTGTCGTTCTGTCATTCAACTCACGTAATGTGTCCTAAAATGCGGTAGAAACTTGAAAATGGTCGAACGTGTTTTGAATATCTCATTTGCAGGCACTATTGTGTATTCGTAGCACGCCATATACTTAAGAACAAGCGACGTTCATATCTGCCTTTTATCCTTCGATATGAGCAGCCAGTTTTGTTTCGCTGATAGACTTACACAGGTTATTATAAGTCTTTGTTCTGGCTATACGACGGCTTCGTCTTCCGCGAAGCTACATCTATTCTCCTGCAGTGTCTAGAGCACTTCTTCCCCACGCGATATTGGCCTTCGCAGCCGGCACATCGAGACGAATGGAATAGAATGATACACAGTACAAATAAAGTGGCGCCCTAGTTCTGAATTTTTAGACGCAACTCTAGGCATACCTAAGTGACTCGACATTACAGAAAATGTAGTACAATCTCTGTTTAATTTAGGCAAGAATAAAAGAAGAGTGGTTTTTTAATCTTTCAGCAAGTGAGTCGATAAGGGGTATGCCCATCCCTTTAATTGGAAACACATTTATTGCTACTTGGCGATGAAGAAGGTAGTACATCTCGACAACTAGGTTTGTCATTTTTTTTTGAGTGCTTCGATTGAAGGGATTAACTAAATGTTCCAAATATCATAAATTCGCTGGCGACTAATCGGCAAACCTAGCTCTTTTCATTACTGAAACGTGTCGAGGTTGATAGACAGTCGATCTTGGGATTTCTTATCATGTCGTAAATTTTCTAAAGTAATCATAATACCCTGTAATTCCAAAAACTATAAGTTGAATACTTCATGGAATTCACACATATTAGCTCAGTGAAGCAGCTCAGTTCACATGATGATCGCTGAAGCAGTTTTGCAAAAGCAGTGGTTGAAATCCTTTTGCTTAATCAGCATCATGTTGAAAGAAGTTTCGAATCATAAATGACGCGCAGGGGAATACTGAGACGAAACTGTTCGTCGCTCAACAATCTGAATAAAACGGCACAGGGCGGCTGGAATGCGGAACTGCTCATCCAGTTTCAATTATTCCTCATGATAAATTCATGACAGAGCCCCTGATTTAACAGCGCTGACGGTGCTTTTAATTTATAATTCGCTTAGCAGACGGAATGAAAGGTGTTATGCTCTTAGTTTTAGAACTCCAACTTGTTCGTAATAAATAAAATCCAGCTTTCACACACTGCATTATTCATTAGTGGGATGAGGCTTACAAAACGATACCAAGACAAGTGTGTTTCCGTGTAAAATGTTTCCTTTAGTGATGGGCGTCAGACTGTTAACACATTGAGTACGACAGACTCACGGCGCTATCCGTTCCCTGTCACTCGAGCGGCGGGAAGCAGCCCCCAGTGACGTTTGCCTCGTCCCGAGATACAGCAGTGTGAAGCACTCGTCACTGCGGACTGCGCACTGCTAGCCGCGACGAGCGCAATGGGTGGAGGAGGGGGGGGGGGGGGCTAGCAGCGTGGGTCTGTTGCCGTACTCAGTGTATTAAATTTGGATCAGCCTCCTCACCTGTGATGCTGTAGCAAAGTGAGGTTAGTAGAGAATTTGTGTAGTTCAAAGTGATTGGGCCCACGCGGGACTTTTATTACTTGCTTGCGTATCGAAGTCCTCGTATCTGTTTTATCGTTTGTCTTTATAATAACAGTACAATACTAGCTGTACAGGAATACAGGAATGTATAGGAAGATTACAGTGACTATACAAAAGGAACAGTAGACGGTATTATCAGCAAGTGGATGAGAGAGAGAGGAAGTGAGAGAGGAGAGAGAGCGCCTAGCTACAACCTTCGACCGCTTGTCATTAAGGGGCGGATTTAAGGTTAGAGTAAAACATAGTTAAAGGTAAGGTTGGAGACTCTAGAATAAGTTTACAGAGCATACGTTCACAATTAGCTTACGTGAGAAGGTCAAATACCAAAATAAGCAAGATTGCGTGACTAATTCGAAAGTAGAAGGAGAGGTCTTTAATGTCACGCTAGTCACGAGATTGTTCAAGCCTCATACTGTAACAATGATCCAAAGTGTACCGGAAGTTCGACCGTCTTTCGATCATAAACATGGATTTATGAAATCGGAATATACGGATTTAGTGTAGCAATATAAATCAGTGATTTACACCTGAGAAAAGGTAGACAACATTTGTTATATTATGGAGAATGTTGTTTACAGATGCTGCAGCATAAAATCCTGACATTATCAGAGTTGAAAAATTCTCAGCCGACAGAACGCTGACTTTGGAAACGTTTTTGGCAATAAAATTCCTAAAATCAGGAATCATACTTGTTTAGCACTGACGCTTACATTGACCTTTCTAAATAGTACCTCTGTCAGATTCTTCATGTTGACAAAGAGGGCGCCGCACCCGAGTGGTTGTGATGCCCATCGCGATGCGCATGGCTCCGGGCTCCACTCTCCAACTCTGTCCGGCTCTGTCCGGCAGTCAACAACAACGCCTATGGAACGCCACCGTCAGGGTATCCTCGAGATTGCAAGGAGATTCCCTCAACCTGCACTCCACGTCGTTCAAGAAGAAGGCGAAAAAACGAATAGAATGTTTGAAGTACTCGGAGCCACTCAGTAAAAAGACACTGTGTGACGGACCAAATAAATCGCTATTGACACTTCTACCCATGTCAGATTTTTCTCGTTGACAAAGAGTCCGTCGACTAATTGGGCGAAAACCTACAAGATTTTACGAAAGGATTGAGAAACGGGAAAAATGAGGTGGCATTAAAAACCACCATGTCGGAAGAAAAAGAAAGCGTGTATAAAAAAGGGAATCACGTTAAGGCGTTAGATCTTGTTGAGAGGCAGGACAATTCGACTCTATGATGAATCTGTTGATGCACTGAGATGACAAAGTAAACTGAATGTCCCAATATTGACTGTCTATCAACCTCGGCATGTTTCAATATAATTCCTGATTTTCTTCTTCAGGCCACACGCGAAGTGTTAAATTAATCTTATTCAACAGCTGAAGTATTGGCAGTTCGCCTTCTTCAGAGCCTGGGAAGGTCAAATTGTCCGCAGTCCAATCAGTCAAACTTCTCGTTTACTCCTTTAAAAAAACCAGACCTAGATTTCTGTCGCATCAAGCACAAAATCAACTCTCAACATACTCACCGCTTTTTATATGTGTTCCACTAAATGATTCAAATGGAGATCACCCGAAGGAGATCACATAGGCTCGTAATGCACCCTACCCATCAAAACAACAGTTACAGACACTGATTCAAATCACTAGTGATAACGAGGCATGCCTTCCTGCGGTTTGTAGTTGGATTGAAGGTGTTAAGCCAAAGTGTTTCCACTAGTTTTCGTGCGAATGCTAGAAATATCAGTGCGAAAAAGTCTGGAAATACTTTGCATTAATACCGCCAATCCAATAATAAACTGCAGGGATGAATGCCTCATTATCACTCATGATATGAGCCAGCATATAAAACTGTCGTTTTGTTGGGTTAGGTGCATTACGAGCCTAGGTGGGCTCCTTCCGGTGATCTCCACTTGAATCATTCATTGGAACCCATGTAAAAAGCGATGAGTATGTTGGAAGTTGATTTTATGCTTGATGTGATTGAAATCTAGGTCTGGTGATTTTTTATAAAGATGTAATAGAGGTGTTTGATTAATTGGATTGCAGACAATTTGACCTTTTCAGGCTCTGAAGAAGGCGAACTGCCAAAACGTCAGCTGTCAAATAAAGACTGATATAACACCTCCTGTTTGGCATATAGAAGAAAATCAGGAATTGTATCATAGTGCATTCTCCCGAAAAATGTGATTGCTTGACAATGAGCTGAGGCTTTCTTGCTCACTTTTCAAAGGTTCCAAGTTACTCAAGGTGTACGTCTACAGAGCGCCATCATTTCGCATTTCTATAGAATGTGCAGAGACAAAATGTAAAACTTAAATTGTTGCAGGTTTTGCACAACAGTGTCATTTTGCTTCCATAGCAGTTGCGAATTCCTTAGTATTTTCTAAACGTTAGACGACAAGGCTCAAATTCGGTTTCATGCTATCTCGTTTCTGTAATTGAGACATAAAAATGAGACTATTTCAGGAATAAATTCTCGTGATCGAGAAAGACGCCAATATTAACACTGAACTTGAAAGAGAGAGTTTATAAAGGAAGAAAATTGAGCGACAAAAAAGAATGTATCAATCGATGTGAAATGTCTCTTCCAGTAGATTTATGAATAGCAGAAAATGCGCTTGCGGAGCTTTGATCTTTTTATTGACCTGGCACATTTAATACCTCTATAAGTACTCCTTCACCGAAAAGAAATCTGACTGATACCTAAATTGAGACTTTTGCAGAATTCACCGAAGGTTATAGAAATACAAGAGGATGAGATTTCAGCAAGAGTTTACCCAGTGAGGAAGGGATATGGAAATCACTTCAGAACTGGTCGGGACAAGATGAGCTACCCTGAGTCATCAGGTCTTGTGGCTAGTCATCAAAATTCTATTTCTTGATGAGTTTGTTATCGAGTGTTAAATCAAAGCGGAAGTTGTTACAGACACAAGAGTGATGACGATGAGCAAAGGCTTCCATATAAAACGCCTCTAATTTGTCGTAGTCAGTCCACGAAAGCAGGCAAACAAAATCTGTTAGTAGACTTTTCGTACATCTTAGACTAATGTCATCCATGTAATGGCCACTAACTTCTCAGTGGTTCATCTCATCTCAATAAATTCTTCGGAAGGATTATATGCGGGCTCAAAGGCTATTTTCTTAGAATAAGTAATCAATTTGAACCATTCTCTGTTCAAGGTTTTATATAGACTTTAAATTCGTGCTTAAAACAAGGCTCCTAGAAAATATTGCTGTGATTTGCAAAAGTAAGAAACCTGCATTCAATTCGATTCACATTTTTGTCATTGGGAGACAATGAAAACATATACTGTGCAGTGGTCAGACGTGCTCCGTGTCGCACACATCATCGATGGCGTCATACCGCACTAGAGGCTCAAAAAGCCATACATTTTTTGGGAACTAGCGAACTGGTGTCAGAGTTGCTTGAGAGGGCAAGGTCATTGGCTCGATACATCAGTAGACCGCTAAGAACCATTGTAGTGGCCAGATGCACATTGTCCTTGCAAGAGTCATGATCTACCAAATCGAAAAGTGCACAAGTATCGTTCCTTGATGCTATGAAATGAGTTTGTACGATCCTTAAAATACTTAGAGAGCAGAAGCGCCAAAAATCTCCTTTGCAACAGAAAACAGACAACATTTTGGTTAGATTTCCGATTTAACGGTCATCGATACCATAAGGTATGCCTCATAAACCTGGTGGCTATAAGCAGGATAAAAGATCATATGCTTTTATGGAGCATGCAGTCAAAAGGTTGATGCTACCTGTTCACCGTCATTACAGGTGAAGGAAGAGATGCAAAATCCTGACATTCGTCAGCGATCGAAAGTCGGATATGCCGTTATACAAACCACGCCATTGAATATAAGATAGCCAGATACGCAGTGAGTTTACCGATTACCGCTGAGCCGAGCCTTAACAGACTGCAGTTCTCGGGATGTTAAGCGCACTACAATAAGACCTGGTAATGTGCTCTGATTTCTTTATGATGGACCTGGGTGTAAGATATCAATTTCACAGGTGAAAAAAACACACCGTTACTTACGCGATGGGGCGGAAGGAGGGGGGGGGGGGGAAGGAGAAGCTTACAGAGGTTCAGTGGAGTCATCAGACGGTCTCTGGCATGACAGGTGATAGCAATATAAACAAACTGACGTTGAAAAGCAACTATCTTCATATAACCTTCGATAAAATTTTTGTAAAAGCAGTACGTTTGCTCGGAACGACATTGTAAAACATTGCACGAAAGATACTGTAGCAAAACTGCTCGGCGTTTATTCAACTAAAATGACATTCAAATGCTAAAACACGGAACGTTTTTAGAGCAGGACTATTACATCACGGAACTACCTATTTTGTTGTAATTCGCGTCGTTAGATTGCAACAGCGACGATGTTTCTTCAGTGCCAGAGGCGCCTTCAATATGTCATTCACGCAAGAGATAGAACGAACGGTGTTATTTTACAGACGGCATTCTCGTCAACATTTCAGAAATGAGTCGTAATTCCGCTTTACACACTGCGTCGTTTACCTTTGGAACAAACTTGCACAATGAGCAAATCTTTGAAATGACATTTTACACAGAGAGGTAAGATTTATTCTAGCAGCCAGAAACTGTACTGTTGGTCTTTGCAATTTTAGGAAATTCTGTCACCTGACTTATGGTTATTTATTACTCGGCTTCGAACTTTTCATAAAGGAGTATAGCTTCAAAAGATAAGCTGAACAGAGGGACTGTGCTACTGCAGAGTTTGTGAAGGACGAAACAGGCACCTGTCTAGCAGCTAGACCTTACAAAAGGCTTAAACATATTCTATCATTATCGCACCACCATTGCTTCGAGCGAGGACCACAAGATAATTGTATGGAGAGGTATTTTCGAATAGTTGGAAGCGCAGGTGCTATTCAAAATACGAAATTCAATTCATCTTTGCGTCGAGTTTATTGCTCATTATAAAAAAACGCGCTTCGTACTTCACGTAATCTTCACCAAACTTTGCTGAGATGACATAATCCGCTAAGGAGTAAGTAGCCATTATATTAATGTCATGAGATTACACTGTACGAAGTTTATTGACGAATTCTCAGATCTGAGCATTACGTTGGAGCTGCTGATGAAGTACGATATCGAATGATAACTCATAATTCAGATGGAAAACGCTTGTCTTGCCATACGTACGCGTCTATGATGCACAAAATTTATCTTTTCGCTACGGCGTTGTAAAATCCCTTCCAGAAAACATACACGTTTTCGAATTTTGCGAGATTCAATAATAGAACGAATGCCAGCAGTTTGAGTAGAAGGTTCTGTTCTGTCACAAAATGAGCTATAACGCGGCAAAAACTTTATAAAAAAAGGGGAATCACTTGTAAAAACACTACTTTACTTTAGTGCTAAAACGCCTCAAAAGAGAGTCTCTTAAGAAGCAAGCACTTGTGGCAGCTTCCCAATATTCGGGCTTTCGAATGACTGCTAAATTTCACAGTAATCTTTTGTTCGAAAAAAAATTTTCCCACAATTTGTTGTCAAATAACGGAAAAGAACAGGAAAACCCGATTCATAGCGTCTTAGTATCATGATCTGCACTGAGTCATCAGGATCTCGTGGTGAGTCACAAAAAATCTATATTTTGATGATTCTGCCAATGTATCGAAAGTTAAAGTAAAGTGAAAGTGCTGATTGCGTGTGGGGTGACGCTGAGCAAAGGCTTCATTATGAGACGCGGCCTTTTTGTAACTTTTTAACAACGTGCAGAGAGATAAATTTGTGAGTGAGCTTTATCCGTGTAGTTTCATAGTATTAATGTAATGGTTACAGACTTCTCACTGGATTATCCCATCTCAGCAAATGAGTAAGAATGATTATCTAGAGTATAAAGCTTGGTTTTTTTTATAATAGGCAATGAGCTCTATTCATTCGCTGTTTTGGTTTTTAGAGTAAATCTAGAATTTCCATTCAGATAACGCTTTAAGCGAATATTGTTATGACTCAAAGGAATGAAGTAACGTAATTCAGTCATACTTCCTTTTTGACCGCTTTTTGAGAACCCGCCTAAAGCAGTATAATCTGATAACATATTTTGAGCTGTTATGAGGTGTGTTATGGCACTCATCTCATACTTTGCAGGGCACGTGTTTTGGCATTATAGGCCTCGTCATTTCCACAGTGCTTTTCAAGTCACGTAAATATCTCGATGTCGATTCCTCTATATAAGGGATATCTCCACGCGGAACACTGAACTGAAGGGTACCGACCTTTGAAAGTACAAATCTCTAGCTAGAAGCCGTACGTAGGCGGTTATCGAAAATACCGTTTACGAAGGAGTGGCATACAAAATAATTTTGTCTTACATCGGCTGCGCCCTTATTTTTTATCACGGTATATGTCGCTGGAAGCATGAAAGCATATGGATGTGTAGATAAAATCTCGTAGAATTTGAGTCAATAGTTACATAAAAAGTTTCATTGAACGCGAAGATAAAAGTTTAGGTCAGAAGCGAGTTTTACCCCACATGTCCAACCTATCAGAGCGTTGATCAGCCGACCGCCCCCAGAGCAAAATATCCCTTCCGGACAGCGCCATTCTTGGCTGGCGGGCTTCCCAGAGGGCTACGAAGAGAGCATGCCCGCGTCTGCTCCAAGGCTGATGTGGCAGTTTTCTAATAAAATTTGTACTTTTCGTCAACATGAGGCGTTTCTGTGTCAATAAATGGTCAGATATTCTAGAACACACCTCAGTAAGGTTATTTTTATCAGAAATAATGTATGAAAATCGAGAAAACTTATCTCGATTAGCTGACGCCAGGTTGGTAACTTATCGGAGCAATTCGGCTAACCAGCCTTTTTCAAAGCCTGGGCGTATGTAGTATCAGTCTATTCGAATGATTCGAAGGATCTTATTTATATGCTAGGTCACCTAGGTCAGGTCAAAAGACCAAACCAAGAATGGGCGCGAGATCTCGCGTGATGGTGACTCACTCTTCTTTCCGATTCATTTCGGGGTTTTTGATGTTTGTCCAAAATGCCTCAAGGAATTTGCGCTTGGATGTTTTTGATTCCTGCGCTAGGATTGTGACAGTCACGTCAAAATCTTTGTTGCTGTGTTTTTGTGCCCCATGTAAACCTAAAGGTTTGGTTTTATCTACTTTAGATTTACTATTTAGATGTCCTTCTATGCGGATAAAAAGTGGTCCACCCGTTTAGCCTATATATTCTTTGCCGCATGTCTTACATGCTTGCAAATAAATTTTACAACTCAGAGGGTTAGCCATGGGTCAACGCTTGGCACCTGGTTTTGCCATCTCTTTTATGTATGAGGTGAAGCTCCAGTTCTAGTTTACCAACCTCGCATCAGCTTATCAAGATAACTTTTCTCGATTTTCATGTATTAATTGATTATGTCGAGGTTTATAGAAAGTAGAACTTTTGAAATGCTTAGAAATAACGTATTTGCTCCATTCGTAATCCACACATGCGAAGGAAGAAACATTTTAATCATGAACAGGCTATATTTGGGAGCTTCAATGAATATTTCTAAAATGAGTTATCTATACCTACCTACAATTCAATCAAATTTATCCTCTATTTCTTCCAGCTTTCCGTATGCTGCGATTTCGTGAAGTGCATAAAATAAATGATAATGGCTGCAAATTGGAAAGTAATGATTATTTTGTCACAAATAGTGCTGCTTGTTGCATGCGATCCCACTTCATCGATAATTCTTGCTATTTTTTGATTATGAGTGCAGTGTAGACTCCCATTTCTCAGATCAGTGCATGAGTGCATTCGAATTCTCTATTAGTGGCGATGGTATGCGAAGAAGGGAAGGAGATATAGCCGTTCTTTCTCCGTTCTCCCCACCCTGTTTGAGCCCTTTGATAGAAACATATGAAACGATTTAGTAGTCATTCGATAGCTGAAATCAAGTGAACTTGAACGATGTATTTTATTCCTCAAATGGCCTGTTTTTCTTGCTGTAACAGTGAAAAAAATATTTTGTTTCCTATTTAAGCATTTCTCTCCGGATAAACCTTTTTTATAGCAATTGGTTTTCAATAGGCACGTAAGATCCCATTAATTTCAGCGGTGTACAAGATATCTTTCATACTCAAACATTTCCCACCAAAGTTAGCTTCTCCACTAGACTTCTAACGATTTTTTGATAGCTCAAAAAGATTGCGTTTCGTGACTAATTGATGTGTTGCCGAAAGCACAGTCACCTGAGGCCAATTTTGCAAAATCCCACCCTTTGGAGTGCGCAACCCAATCTTCTTTTGACCACCACAGCTCACTAAGGAGTCCTCTCTAAAAATTAACAAAGCCCTTGAGATCGCTGGGATTTGCACTATCGAATGGCTATTGATAATTGTTGACATAAAAAGAACTTCATCCGGCGAAAAATTCTCAGATGTGACACAAAATTTTATTTTGATTGTTACAGCTCAAGAAACGAACCATATGAAAAACAAGTTATACCCCGTCAAGGTCACTTGATTTCAACTATCGACTGAACACTAATAATGTAGTGGAATTCACCTTTTTCAGGTCATAAATCATAGTATCACAATCGAAATTCTCGAAATGCGATTGCATGTGACAGAAATCGTTTTCATATGTAAAAAATTTTTTAGGTAGTTGAGAGATATTCTCTTAGAAATGCGCCTACAGAAGTTCTATGAATGAAGTATCAAGTTCTCTTAGTAAAAAAGTCTATAAGAATCTTAACATAACTATATAGTTCCAAAAATACGCTTTCAATCAGGAAAATTGGATTGTGATTGCAAAACGTCATCTTCTATTTCTCATTAGAACGTACCGTGGGATTATTTTCAAACAACAAGCTCAGTATTAGACTCGGAATTTTTCAAGCCGTCCACTGACTACAAAAACATCAAAAACATTTGAGAAAATGCCCAATAACGCTGGGAACATAATCCTTTTCGCAAATATACTGTTTTTTTTTCTTTTGAAGAAGAAATATTTTGCACCCATTAGCGTTAATCTTGCCAAAATCGTTCAAACAGGAGTTTTATCAATCATATTTCATAGCTTTTTAATGAAAATGTCCCTCTGAAAGTTTTCTTAGACCGAATTTGTAATGTAGTACGCACCTTTCTTCGTAGCCCATCCGAGCGGCCCGCCCAGCTGACGGTTTTATTGACCCTCATCGTCCGCAAAGGGATTTGTGAGGCCCGATCTTATTTCCTCTGCTACGCTACAGTGAATCGGTCTTTCCAGAAAAGCACAGTGTTGGATCATTGATGCCAACGCTATCGAATCTTAAAGAAAGAGCTCTGCTCGGCAAAGTGTAAAACACAATATTTCTTCCTTCTAGAAAGCTCTCCAAAGGGCTTTTCTAAGAAACAAGCACGTTTCCGAGTTGTCCGAGACTTCTGCTATCGCAACATTTCTATAAGTCTTAGGAAGGAGTTTTGTCCGGCGAAATATAAGCGATATAATGAAAGAACGCGTGATGATGTGTAACATAATTTCATTTTGGAACTTGCAGAGTTATAGAGGGGTCTTTTGTGAAATCGGCCGCATACGGCTCTAGACAGAGATCAAAACATTCGAACGATTGCTAACTCTACTATAAAGAATTCTTGCCCAGCAAATGACGGTGAAATTTCATTTGTCCTTGGATTACCGAAAAAACTGCGGAATTTTCCACTCATTTCTGAAATGTTAACGACAATATCTACATGAAAAGTAGCAACTGTCGTTTTATCACTTGTGTGACTGACATATCGAAGGCAGGGACGACACTAAAGAATCATTGCCTTTTATGATTGAGACATTAATTGCAATTGAATAAGTACTTCTATGATGACCAGTCCCCACATTGAAAAAGTGTGCTTCAGCACCTCAATGTCAATCTAGTTGAATTAACGCCGAACACTTTTGCTACAGTATTCTTCCTGCAATTTTACACAATGTCTTTTCGACAAAGGCGCTAATTTTGCAAAAATATTATAGAAGATTATATGAGCATAGTATTTGTCTTGCAATGATGATTTTTGTAGATTGGTATTGTCTGTCATGCCTCAGATTGTCCAGGACTTAATTAGACCTCTGCATGCTTTTCCTTTTTCCTCGATTGCGTGAAAGAGTAACTCCGTGAGTTTTTCTCGCTGTAGGAATCATATTTCACGTTCATTCTTATGATAAAGATATCAGAGTATATTACTAGGTCCTTTTGTAGTGCGCTTAACGTCGCGAAAAATGCAGTCGGCTACGGCTCTAATGATTGACTACCGGTATAGCTCATTGCGTATCTGGGCACCATTTATTCAATAGAGTGGCTAACTATAACCTTTTGACTGTGCACTCGATAAAGCCAATTTTCTTTTAGATAGAATTTAGATAGATTTCTCAAATTTCTTATGGCGACCAGGTTTCTAAAGCATACATTCTGGCAGCGATGACTGTTGAATCAAAAACTTAGGCAAGATGACGTAGTTGTTCTCTGTTTCCTTCATCTCATCCACGGCGTACATAAACGCTTTTCATAACGCTAATTTCCTCATGCACAGCTGCGGAAACGAGTCGTTAATCGTATTGACTTTCGACGCAGATGGAAGTAACTGGATCATTTGAAGATATTGATTTTAGTCATTGCAGATGCGTTCAAAAACAAAATATTCCTCAGAAACACCTTTTGTTACATTCAGTCAGATCCAATTCTCTGCAAAACGTTGTGCTTGGCCACCATCCGTTCTGTAAGGCTGATGCTCGATCTCATAAGAAATTTTCAGCAGCGATGGGAAGATAGTTGTATTTCTTGGTTATCAAATTGCCCTCTCATATGGCCCTCTCCGATGTTTATGCGGCGTTTTGGAAGATAGCTATGAACAATTCTGTAAGAAATTTTGTTCTGTCGAATACTACTTTACGCCGATGATTTCGTTGTAAAATGGTAAAATCCGTTTTGAAATCCTCATATAGCTTGCGTAGATTAGTAGTCAGTGATGCTTCAAATCTAGTAGATTTGTACTCGGAAGCTGTTAGGAGCCGTCCGAATTGAATAAACTTTATCATAAGTTCCTGAGAGAAACAGTCGTGCTATATATGAGAATTCAGCTCCCGCATTCGTAGTTAAACAAGCTACGCTCTGAGTGTAAGACGAGCACGAAAAGAATGCCAAAACTTGAATCCAATCTGGTATCTCTTGATCACCCTAGACAAAAATGGCAAATTGTACCTATAATGCACTTTGTGGATGCAAATCTTCTATAGAAGACTGCTTATGAGGGCGTGGCTACTAAGATTCGACGTTATCGGATTAGTCAAGACAATGAGGCGTGTCTTACTTCTTGCCGTTTATGAGACTGAAAAGGAATTGTACCAGACGGTGCAGAAAAGTCAGCGGCAATGTTTTGTCATCACGAAGTTTATCTATCAAAATTCTAGCAATTGAAGAACTTGTGACTCAAATTCGACACTTGTAGCTTAATGATGTCGATGAATACCGGCTCTGAGCGTAATCCTTACCTACGCATCAACATAATGTTATGACGGACATAAAGGTAAAGTATCTTATGACGACTTAAACAAGCTCTTCGAACGTTTTAGAGAAGACCATACATCTTTCAAGGCCATCGTGAGGTATTCAAGGTGAAAAAAGTTTAGAAGAACGCCTTGAAAACCTAACGTTGAGGTCGCTGGGTTAGGAAGAAATTAACAAGTTGAGCTCGACGAACATTTCATGGCGTTTAGACATTCCATGTCAACTCACGCTTCCGAAAGGCTTATTCGCAAAGGTGGACTTGTGAGTTGATGAATAGAAGATAGCATAAGGAGGTAGGCCACGTCATATAAACTGAAAGTTCTTCTTAAGCGATGTCGCTGCTGTTCTGAAATACAAAACCAGGTCGCCGCCTCCTTTGCGTGACATTTTCTATAATGTGGAAAGGAGGGTTCATGCAGAGAGAATTGCACTTTGAAGTCTAGATGAAATAGTTACAGTTCCACGAACGGCGATGGAAAAATCATTGACGATTAGCAATCACTTATGCTAGCCACGTTATATAACATTGCAAGGAAATTAATTCATTGTTTTACTGCTTTTTTTTTACCAAAACATAATTTCAAAGTTAATTATAGCGCATTTTGCAGCAACGAAAGAACTGCATTTGATTCTGACATTTCCGCAGGTGAGTGATAGTAGCAGTTACTTTCTTGTCCATGAAATACTGCACAGCCGACGTTGAGTAGACTTTGGATTCTAAAAGCTCTCTACAAGCTCCACTTCGAGAGATTGTAGAATGTTTTGTCAACATCTCAACTACCGTGCGCGTCTCATTTTAGTAGTGCACAAACTGTGTATCAAACGAAAGAACCCACTCATTTTCAGAATTTGGGATTGAGCTCTACTGCTCTGAACGTAATATTTTCTATTTTGTGTGTCCCGAACAAATCGAAAGCACAAATAGCCCTGCAAAAACGTCATCCCTGTGAGACCAATAATTTTTCACCTGTTGTTCCAAAATTTAGCACGCTAACAATTTGTCCAGTTGGCACAACATTCCATTCTCTCAAAAAGGTAAAGAAAACAGTCAATTCGGACAAAAAGTCCAAAACAGATTTAATCCAACTGCGATGAATAACACCGATTTATCCAACATTCCCACGTCAGAAATAGACGTCTTGAGTGTTTGCTTCTAAAAATACTTGAACTGATATGTCAGCTTGGAACCTAACGAGCCACATTCATCAGTTAACTAACACCTGAACTTGCAAAATGTTGCAAAAAAGCGATGGAAAAAATCTCAGAGAGAGATGTGCAGAGTTATAGACAAAGTTTTAGAGCTACGAAGAGCAACTGTAAGCCTTCTGGAGCTACGTCAATTAAGAAAGCTAGCTGAATCCACACCTAAATTCAGACAGAACGATCTAAGCTTCCAGAGATTCAATGAGGAAAATAACCCAAATTACCAACTGAATTTTTATAAAAGTTATGGCTCCATACATTTAAATAAAATACAGGAGGATAGATTTGCCGTCTTGCCAACTACATCTCCCAAAATCCCACATACTAAATCGCTGATAAAGTTCGGAGTTGGAATAGTCTTATGAGTCAGAGTTTCTCTCGGCAAAATAATCTCGCACACAATGAATAATTCATTGATTGTTTCACAGCCAAAGCGTTTAAATTGAAAACTTTAGCTTTCGATGGGGAAAATAATTCCAAGAAGAATTTAAGGCCTAAGCGAGGTTGGTACGCTAGAGCCATGTGTTTCGAAGGTCTAGCTCTCCTCTTTAGTGCCCCGCTTCCCACATCAAGCCCCTGCATTATGGCAAGGAGGGAGGCGCATCTGGTGACGGCACAGTGTACAGTGACACTGGTCCATCACCACTTCTCGGTCGATGGATCCCGGCTGGAAGAAGGAAATTATTCTAATGTTAAACTCCTACAACCAAGCATCTGTCACTCTCAGCATAAATTAAATAAATCAGTGCTTTTTCTCCTTGATAAAGGGCTCCGAGGATGACAAGAATAGAAATCATTGATAACAGTGAAACTACATTACAGTAGCAATTTGATAGCTGACACTATTATTCATTAAACAAGCCGCTTGAAGTCTTACATAGGTAAAAATGTCATGGACATGCGAGAAACAAATTAAACACTACCTTCGGATTTTTTCAAGACCTATCAGTTTCAAGAAAAATCGTAAAAATCTGTTTAATGAAAGCCATCGATTTCACATGCGCTAAATTTGGAGCCCTTATGACTGTTTGCTTCATATTATAGATAATTCCCGCGACTTCATATCCAGCGATGTTGAGTATCATGCAGAGCTTTGAACATCAGTTGAGAGTTGAACCCGTGTTCCACCCATACAAAGGACGTATGCTACTACTACACCACAAAGGTATGAACTGTCTCGCAGTTTTTATCGAATTTTGGCATCATTGTTGATACAGTTGTTAGTTATATATTTTTTTAGCTTATCTCCAATTAATTTTTCAGCAGCAAAAGCAAAATTACGATCATGATATAACTATATACGACCGTTTTCTAATAGACTAATTGCCTTTGCCACAAAAAGAACGAGGTGGTAATGAAAGAAGAAGGATTTTTGAGATGACTGTAGCCATTAAGTCATCACTTCTTTAAATGATGTTTCAGAGTGCGTCCAATATCTGAAAAATGTGGTACCGACACTGTAGTGTGTGGTGGTCGCTCCATCACTTTGTGATAGCTCTTTCATTCAAATGGCGAGCTCACTGTTATATCTGTATCCAGGTATCCAGGTATCCAGGTGTCTACCTAAGCTACTAAAACCCTCTCTATGATGACAACCTTGGGAGTAGCACAAATTGTTCTGAAAACAGATCAAAGCAATAATTTCAAAAAAATAGAAGAAGATTTCAAAAAACTCATCCGTAGCACCCAATAGGGCGAAACAGGTACCTATGTAGCAGTAGACCAAATAGCTCAAAACATGTTGTATCCTTATCGGATTATATCATTTTGAGCAGGTCTATATAAAACGGTCGATAGAAGAAAAATTAGGCAAACTGTTCCTACGCTCATGCAATCACCATCTTTGTCGTTTGTAAAGAACATATTTCAAACAGCCGCCAATGTGTGTACCGGAGAAGAGCAGAGAGTAGAATCCGTGGAACTGGCTCAGGAATAGCCATTTCTCATGGATACGAATTTTTAACCCTTCGCCTTAGGCCTAAAGGAAACAACATACCTCCGAACGAAAATCGGAATTATGGGAAAATCGCGTTCATCCTCTCGTTCTTTTCAAAAAGTATAAGTACAGCTATAAAACGTTGTTTAGAAAGAGCAGGTTTAGAGCAATCGGTAAATGTCAGTGAAATTACACAGAGTATTCTAAGACGCCAATTAGTTCGTAACCGCTAGTGTGACCGTCTCTTTATAATGAAGGATTGCAAAATATGTCCTAACGGCAGAGGCGGTGATCGCATGAGCGTAGGAATTGTTTATCTTATCTCTTGCAAAGCGTCCAGCGATAATTATAATGGCGTGACGGGTAGGCCGCTCTATGCTCGCATGAAGAACACCTAGCTGACAAGTGTCTCATTAGACGAAATACCCCTCTACGGACAGATAGAGCACAGAGGCACTACAGGTAGACTATGACATAGAAGTCACCATCTTTGCGCAGTAACATAAAATATCAGCGCGAAAGATTTCAGAAGCATTGGGATAAACAAAACCAGTCCAACCACTAACCTAAGGAAAGAATGCCTCGTTGTCATTTGTGATAAGACTCAGTATATAAGACTGTTGTTTTGATGGATGGGGTACATTACGAGCCTATGTTATCTCTTTACAGTGATCTTCACATGTTCATCCAGTGGAACAAATACAAAAAGCGGTGAATGTGTATGAAGTAGATTTTGTGCTTGATTCGGTCTTGTGCTTTTTCGAAGGAGTAACGGAAGTGTTTGACCGATTGGATTGTAAACATTTCGACCTTCCAGAGCTCTGAAAATGGCGAACTACCGAAACGGTTGCTGTTGAGTAAAGAAATGATATAATATCTCGTGTTTGGCTCGAAGAAGAAAACTGGGAAATATTGAGGCATGCTAAGGTTGATAGATAGTCGTCCTTGAGAACTGTCTCACAAGCGTTCTCTGAGATCTTGGGTTTGGAGAATATCAAGACCAGAAAATATCGGTGTTCATGTTATGTTCATAATAATACGCGCTATCATGTGCGATCACCATGAACAGTGTCTCCCAATCCTTGTCATCAAGTAGGGCCAGGGTGGGTCGTATGGCTCTGAGGTTTTTAGCATTCTCATTGACCATGCAGAGAAATAGTTGATGAGGATTTTCACCCTAGTTGATGAGATTTAACCGAAGTGTTTTTGATCAAATTTTGTGAAGCTATTCGGAGTATATCAACAGTAGGACGCTAGCAAATATTTCTACCCATTTTGAGTGAGCAAAGAATCTCTGACTCGGAGCGTGTTATTTCTATTTGTACTACTTCGCGAACGATCAATCGCGAGCATCGTCAGCACCGCGATTTATTTATTGGCCTTGATATGAGTTTTTATGAGTGCTACAGAAAGCTGAATAATCAGTTTCATGTCCATAACAGTCCCTTGTTCAGGTAGTTCTGTGTCTCATTGATTTCTCCACAGCATTCTCCTTGCACATCCAGTGAGACACTGTTTTGGGTGAGCAGATTCAAAACAGTGCCAAAAAACCGTTAATGAAATTTGGTTCCTATAACATTAAAGACCTCATAATTGACCGGAGCGCTTCTATTAATCTAGGGAGCAATTTCTCCGTGGAAATCAAACAAACATCTTACTTCCTGATGTGCTGCATCACAACATCCTGCTATCTCTCCATATCTTGTATTTGTCTCCCAATGAGGACCGTGAAAGGAGGTGGTCAGAAGGTGTGATTGCTTTCAGGCACTAAACTTCGGAGTGGGAAATTGACAAAAAGGGTGGAAATCAATATTATTGATGGAATCTTGGAATTTTGTGCATGCAACAGAAGTTCGTTAGCGTTTGGGTGAAATTAATTGTTATCATTTTAGATTTATTACATCAACCTCTTCAAACCATTCTTAAAGTTTTTTCTCCATCATTATAATAAGACATTGGCAAACGACGACTTGAACTTTGATTTTGATCGATTTCCCTCCACAGCGGTGAGAAAAAGTTAAACATGAAAATAGCTTGTGGGTTCTGCTGTGACATTTGTATAACGAAAAGAAGGAAGCTAGGTGAAGAAAGAAGATAAAATGTTGCTGAAGTCTGACGAGGAGTGAATATGAAAAACCTCAAAAATGATTTCAAGGTAGAATCTAAGATGAGACGCAAATACTGGGTTTACCGTATCTTTCGCGAGATCACACATTCAAATTTTCATATATTTTGAGTGAGATTCATGCCAAATAGCTGTGGTATATTGAAGAATGTTTTGGTAGACTAGACAAACACTTGAATACACTTGATTGGTAGGATAACAGTACTAATTGATAGATAGGTAGCCCATCATAAATTGTAAAGATGAAATACGCATTCATTCACCGCGAGCGATGCTTGTTAAAGTCGAAGGAAAGGCATAATCCTGCGGGATTGACCGACATTGGCAGTTTTTTTAGCCTTTGATGTAGCACTGTTATGGTGATGTGAGAAGTGGAATAGCAGTGCATGTGAACTCCGCACCTCACATGGATAGTTTTGTGGAAGACTCATGGAGAGCAAAATATGCAAAAATGTTCCGTTTCTAAATCGATTAAATCTAAGTTTGGTGATCTTTGTTCAAAACTGAGGGAGCTGTTTGGCTCCCTGATTGTGGAGAACACAATAATTCCAGCTGTGATGACGACGAAACCCGCTGAAACATTAGTTGCTCAGGCATTTTATCATGGAAAACTCGTGTTCTGGATCATCTGTCACTTGCGACCTGATTAAAGTATTATTATTTTGCTGCTTATCTTGCTTTCGTTGCTGCTGTAGTGTTAGGTATAAATGTACTGTTTGATGCCTTTGCTTCATTATTCATATTATTTTCGTCCTTGCTCTCTTTCCCCAACTAGTTTCGTTATGGCCAAATGGGTGAACACTGATAGGAGTACTTTTGGAATTAATAGAGAGAAGAAGTTTTCATCGAATTTCTTAATGGACTTGTCGGCCAATTTTTTTGAGAAAATACAGAATTCAAACTCATCACATTTTCACTCTGATGTTATCTTCTGCATTGGTCTGATTAGTCAGCACTTACGCAGATTTATTGCTGGTGCAATTCTACAGTAAATTATTGGTAAAGTAACACATTGCAAATCAGCTTCAGTTTCCGCCATGAGTCGCAACTGCAGAGAAAAAATGCCATCCGAAGAGGCCTAATGCGAACATTCCCACCGCTCTGTTCACTACAGTTTGCCACATCGTTCTCGACCAATTCGCCATGATAATGTTTGATGTCTACACAGATTTCTTTTCTTTTCAAAAAGAATGTGAATAAAAAAGAAATTCAAATAGAGAGAGTTCCTGAAATTGTCAAGTGTACTTCGGGAACAGGCGTTACCGTTACCATATCCATTACCGTTGTCAAACATTTCCGATTCTCCACCATTACATTGCAAAATCCCATTTTCGTGTTGCCGACGATTATGCGGTACTGTTCAATCATTTCAGTTTCTGCAAAAGGTTAAGAATCTCAAAGAGACACTTTTTCTCATCAGATAAAGACTAAAATCTGAGGACAGTTTTGAGCACCGATTTTCTTCTATTCTCCAATTTCTTCAAATCATTACCTAACTCTTGATGTCAAAATCGTTCTCAGGAAAATTGTGAAAAACTTTCTCTAAAAGCATCGTCGACTTTGAAGGTTTTGATTTCAGCACGATCATAATGGTTTTTCTCATACCTTAAAGCATTTTCTCTTACTCTCTACAAATCGTTTGTTTCTTCTGTTGATCTAATGAAAAACGCATTACCTCTTTTGATACATATTATACTTCTGCGTGTAATCTTTCAAATGGTTGCATAGTATTGAAGACCCACTCATATCATCTGGGCTTACAACTTTCTTGCAATTCATTGGTATGTAGCTGATTTGAACATCAAGTTGACCCAAAATCGTTGAGATAACACTATCAGGTATGAGTGCGCTACGAGCTTGGCGTTCAAGAACATCAAGAATGTGATCGAGAACATGAAACATTTGAAACCAGATTTCACTATTTCCAGCAGGTTATCTGGCATTGTTAGCAGCCAAATTATGTAGAGCTAGACAAGTTAGAGAAGCATTGCGAGCCTGAATTCGTGTGAAAAATTGCACTTTTCTAATACCCTTCTCCAGATTACGCAAAAAATCGGAATCTTAAAACCTAGGAGTTACAAATTCACTGTTTGCATTACAAGACGGTCCACAAATTCTTTAGCTCTTGGCTCGCTAGTTGCAATACCAGGGACTCGAGCTTGGACATTGGGTGTGGCAGTGTAAAACATGACAACAGGTAAGGTGAAGTCGGTTACGTTGAGGGTCCTAGTACCGGCTGCAACGAAATTTTATATTTTTTTACAATTTGATGAGAATCACACTACTATAATAACCCATCTTCAAAATTGGTGCTCCTTTCTTCTTCTAAATTGGAAACTTTTACACCCAAGAATTTTACCATCCCACCGCGGCTAGAAGATTTTAATGGGTGTCGGAGATTGGAATACAGCGGCGGTTCAACCTCCCAGTTGAGCCATCTCGAGTTCGACGTTTTCGCTCAGAAAACCTACCTAAGAGTAAACCATACCATGAATGACTGCCGTTTTCGTAGCTATTGGTGTTAAGGTGACAATTTCTTTCTGATCCTCAAGGGCCGGCAATTGCTTCAGTGTGGTAACGATTTGAAGAAGCCTCCGCTAGGCCTGCCTCAGGACTTCAGGGAGCAAAAGAATTGAGCCACCACATATTCGTATACCGGAGTCCGGTCAATTCTCGAAAGCGGACCACCCGAATAAGTAGCATCTAGGTGCACCAAAAGGCTCGGATAATGATGTCTCCTGAGAAGCGGCGAAGCATTAGATATGCTCATTCTGATTACTGTACATACATCTAAGACTGAGATTTCCACTATATTAAAGAAACTACCTATTCATTGCTTTGAAATGCTAGCATAACACCACATGCTAACGTTGTTGAGATTGTGACCAATAGTGAAATCATAATGCGATCACTTGAAATTCTCGCCATTTTCGCAAGAATTTTCATTTCTGCCTCCTAACAATTGATAAAGGCTCGACAGACAAAAGGATCAAATCATTCACAAGATAACAGTGAATCTAGCGCTGAGTAGTTATACGTGAGAGACATTGACGTGGCAGCTTTCTGACTTTTGCCGGAGTTTTAGGGTATGTCAACTAGTCTAGTTCAAGCAGATCCTCACAAAACCAGCTCTGTGATTATTATGCTATTTCGACCTACACTAAGATTTGGTACGCCCACAAAGATTTTTTGCCTACGCAGAAGCAGACTTCAGAAATTTACCAAGTGATTGAGAGACAAGTGTAGAATAAGATGCTACCAAATTCGAACAAAATGAATAATCAACAGGGGGAACATCTCAGAATTTTTCGTGGAAAAATAGAGTGCATTAAAACATTAGTACCTTTATATTCGATTGACTGTATAGACCTCGTTCAAAACAATATATAATCTGATGACATATCTCAGGTTTTCATGGGGTTTGATATAGCACTTATGCAGTACCAGACACAGACACGTATTAGATGTGCAAATATGACCTGCCGTTTGTTTTAATAACAATAATAATAACACAATAATAGTAAAAATATAGAGCGCGAATCTATTATTTCGTGACTTCTTTTTCAGCGAATAGGAGGTTGCTAGTACACATTTATTTTGTACAACATCGTACAATAGAGTTCGTATCAGTGGCTAATGTTCCGGTAGTCTTCCTTCTTCGGAGTCTGAATGAGTCATATTGACGTGCAGCAACGTAGAAAAGCACTTTCATAACCAAAGCAGAAAAAAACAAACATTCAAACAATTTGGATTCGCAAAGTTGATGGCTTATATTCACTCACCTTTTTGCTGTTCTGTTATCCACTAAGTGCATTATATATATAATCTAGTATATATATATATAGTAAATATATACATGCATATATGTGCATATATATGTATATACATGTATATATATAAATAAATAAATAAATAAATAAATAAATAAATATATATATATATATATATAGTTAGAAGGAGCGCTGTGGCGCAGTGGTTAGAGGTGCCCTGCGTCGCACACGAGGTCAATGGTTCGATCTCGCGCTCATGGCTCACCAACCATCCATCCCTCCGGGGTCGATAAATTCGTACCAGGCAGGTCTCAGACTTGTTTGGGAGGATGAGCAGCACTGACTCGGTTCAGCGGGAGGCCACCGCGAGTCATTGTAAAGGCCAAATATGCATTCAATCACCTCAAAACGAAGTTAAATATTAAAGTCGAATGCATGGCGAATCCCTCAGAGCTCGATCAACGTCGAGAGAATTATCCTTTTTATATATAGTTAACAACAAAACAACAAAACAGTAAGCCAAATAAAGCTAATTGCTTTGTGATTTGAAGTTGTTAAATGGATCCTTTCATTATTATTTGAGCCAACATGTCATGTGGTCTGGTAAGGGCTCTTGTACAGCCCGAGACACGTGTTTCGTTCTTACAGACTCATCAGCCGGGCAGAACCCGTCGTCTGTCGATCTTTTATAGTCAGTTCTCTCGAGAGCCTTACACTCCTTATATATGGTTGTCGACGACGGGTTCTGCCCGGCTGATGAGTCTGTAAGGACGAAACACGTGTCTCGGGCTGTACAAGAGCCCTTACCAGACCACATGACATGTTGGCTCAAATAATAATGAAAGGATCTATTGAAATTTGAGCGTGGTCTTAATAAAGCACTCGAAGGAAAAGCTGTTAAATGTTTGTTTTTTCCTGCTTTGGTTATGAAGGTTTTCACTAAGTTGATGCCACGTCAATATCCCTTCAAGAAGGAGAATGTAAGGCTGCCGAAACATTTGCCACGGTACGAGCTCTATTGTGCGATGCTGTACAAAAAAAAGTGCATTAACAAGCTTGTGTTTGCTCAACAGAAGAAGGTCACGGATTTATTCAATCAATGCCAAATGTCGCCCTGCTCTATCCCTTTGGTAAAAAACCTAATTTTTGCTTTCATTTGAAGTGTAAGTATTCATTCGGTAGCCGAAAACAAGAGAGTTTGAAAGGTGTATGTTATTTCTCAGATGGCTTGCTTTTTGCGCTGTAACAGTAGACACAGGATTTTCTATCTCATTTGAAGATTTCTTGCCGGATGAAGCTTTTTTATATACACTCAACAACCATTCGATAGCGCAAATGGCAAAAATTTCAAAGAAGTTGTTGATTTCTGGAGAGAACTTTTTGGTGAGCTGCAAAGGTTTAAAGAAGATTAGGTTTCGCACTCCAAAGGTTGCGATTTGGGCGACATTTGCCTTACTCCATCAAGCTTTTTTCGTCAAGTCGATTAAGGAGCTTTTTCTGATAATAAATTTTATGGAAATCTTCGAGATTCAAGCTATTGAATAATCATTAAAAGTCTGAAGGAAAAAGCTTTGTTTCGCCAGAAATGCTTGAATGTGAAAGATATTTTAATTTACTTTTAGAGCACATTGAAGAAGTCCCTCTAAAAAAAATATTTCCAAAACTGTCGAGATTTCAGCTACAGAACTGTTATTAGAACACAGTAAGAAAATGAAAAAGACGTTTTTTCAAGAGGTTAGAACAAAATGCGGACCTCGAAAGAGATCTAAATTTGTAAAACCTATTACTTTTTTGACTATAACAGCAGTCTAAGGATTTCTTCCCAAAAGCCAAGTATACCGTAGAAAATGCTTAGATTTGCTTTATCTAATAGTGGTTCACTGCTTATGAAAAAAACTCATATCCGGCGACAAATGTTTCAATGTTGAACAAAATCTTATTTCGACTATTACAGCTTGAAAGCAGGCCGTTCAAAAAATAGATTATGCCTTTGAAATGAACGTGAATTTCGTTGTACAATGATTACCGAAAAATTCTTCAAAATAAAAAGTCCGTTCTCACAAAAAGTGCCTTAAGAGGGTGGAGTTAACTGTGAAGACCGTATCCCTCCATCTCCCTTTCGCATACCATAGCTGCGTATGAAGATTTCGAAGAAAAAACGTTCGATCTAAGAAAAAGAATTTAAAAATGAGCTAATAATCAGAAGGAATATCGGGAGTTATTGACGAAATAAAATCTTACGCAATAAGGAGCCCTATCTTTGTCGAACTATACAATGTTTTCCAATTTTCAGCCAGCATGATGAATTTATGCACTTTATGCTATAAAGTATATGAAAACTGAAGGAAAAGGAAGATACATTTGACTGAATTATGGTAAATACAAATATAATATCACACGAATGTTTGATAAAAATCCTAAGTGCAGCTTTCTCAAAATACTTGGTTTCCCCCTTTGGAAGTGTCGATTGTAAATGAAGCACACTAACTTGTTTCTAATATAAATAATTTTTTTAAAGTCTTCTATCTTTTTAACCATTTACTGACACAGAAATTCCATTCGATAACGAAAAAGCATACATTTCATTGAAAAACTACCTTACTATCACTAAGGCGTGCTGCGGTAGCCTCTTTTCGTAGCGGTCGATTCCGCCTGCCAACTGAAAATGGCACCGTTCGCGAGGTTTGACCAAAAGTAATTCAAATTGTTGAAGTTTGGTATCGTTTAGTTGCGCATTCTCTCGCAGACATTTCAATATAGAAATTACCTATCAAACTTTCTTTAGAGGAGAAAGGTCATAGGACATGTGCTCTTGCTACTCATGAACGAATGGAGAGTAGGTGGAAATAAGCCGTCCACTTTTTCCCTTGGGTAAACGAGCAACCAGGTGGGCTGTTATAGCTCTAGGAAGTCCTTGGTAATGTTGCGTTATCATGAAAGAGTTAGAGCATAATGTCCTTAGTACGGTGCACTTGAGGCGTGAACAGGAATTGAAAGTCATTGCATTCCTCAGAGACATTGTCTACGTGAACAATCTTTTCACACGTTTTCTTAGAATCGCTCAGCATTCGTTCTACTTGGCTGATCTTTGTTTTGACGCTCAATCAATGATTTTATAAGAATGTCATCAGCAAAGCAAATACGCTGTTGATATTAAGCTTTGAATTTTACTCTCATCGAAGATCGTCACCGCAATCCGTTGCAGTTTGAGTGCACTGGATTGGGCTCAAGATCCGCTAAACAAAATTTTTTCATACATGCAATATCTGGATCAGTAATCCTTTGTTAGAAGAGCTTCCGATACGACAGTGTCATGTGGGATGAGCCAAGTGGAAGATGCCTAAAGTGCTAGGGCCAATACAGTCCACTTTAATTGTGACGGATTAAGATGACTATACCCATTTGTACTTCACGCTCGATAGAGTATAAATCTTTCAGGTTCTCATGCATACGAGAATGATAAGGCCCGGCATCATCGAATAAGCAAAAACGAACAAACGCCACCCAATTCATGCCGTCTATAGCACAGACCGAAGAAATGTTTTTCATGTATGCAACGGTAGAGGAGTCGATAGATTTGAAGTTTTTGTTACCACGAAGTTCGTCTATTAATGTCGATTAAATCGAGATAATAGCGGCTCAAATGGGACACTGGAGCTGAAAAAATGTAGATCAGTACATGTTCGCTGTTTGTGAGCCGAAATTAAGTTATGAAGAAGACGGAGTATCAGTGCTTTACATGAACCTGGAAAAGTTTTTCGGATTGGGCCATACACTATTCAAGATTGATAAGGAATGCCTGAGGAACATACACTGGGACATACACAATAGAATGGTATGGATAGGATGAAAGACTGCGCAACTTTATCATGGCGACTAAATCCTTCCATGACAACTCACAGCATCAAAAGTCAGCTACCAGTGGTGAAGATGAGAGTTTACCAATGGAGATTACCATAACCAAATAGACCGCATCACAGTAAACCCTTGGCAACGGTGGAAGTGGAAGTATGCCAGAGGATAGTATCCACAACAAAATGGATCATACCTTGATAAAATGAAGTCACTGTCTAGCCGATGTCGCTGTTGTTCCAAATTCTAAGCTGGATCGATCATCGCCTTTCTGATGCAACATTCCATTCTTTGCGTAATTGAGAGAAAGACGGCAAGTATAAACATCGAAAGCCCACAACTGTCATACACTGGGGTATATTTAGAACATAAGTTGCCTTTTGGAAAGATGTCGGTATTAACAGCATCAAAGGTAAACACCACCGTTATATCCTACGTCCTCATGATAGCTCGATGAAAGAGGAGAGTTCGAAGTCGACCAAGAAATGTTTATGTTCAGAAACACTCCGACCTGATACGTCAGCGTCAACTTGCATAAGCCACAGGCAAAACTCAGTTGACGTCTTGATTTTCTAATTGACGCAGTAGTTAAGGTCCAAGCTACAATAACTGGAAGAAGTACTTTCAAGACCTATCCGAGCTTTGTTAGATAGAAAGCCAAGATTATTGCATTGCTATGTTACTGGTTTCTCCTCGTCAAATGCGATATGCTATTTCATGGGTGGGGATCGAGGTGGGCAGAATCTTTCGAGTTAAGGGTTCTCACGGCAGCCATCGTACAAATACAGAGGCAATTCAGTGATCACTCTCCAACTTAGATTGTGAGATCCTATTGATCATAATGAGTTAGTTACTAGTTGAATTCTTATACACCTGAGCACGTCCAAGGTTGAGAAACTTAATCTTACATGCAGAGCGCTTAGTTTACCGTGCTCGAAGTAGATGGTTCGCGCCCTTTACTAACCGATTTCTCGCCTTTCTTCTTGTGCGTTATAACAATACTTCTGCTTTACAGCTTAGTCATTCGTTTCACTAAGTAAAGTTTATAGATAAAAGAGAAGTCTTTAGTCACTTAGAATTCAAGAAGTGTTGCAAAGGAGGCGGAGACCCGAGCAGCAGTGTGTAATCAGGATGTCTTATAAACTTGTGAATAGTCAAACATCTCTTTGCAATGTTGCTATGATACTTTAACTCCAATAATTCATGTATGTGACTCTCCCTCCATGTGTTAACGAAATATCTTAGTCCATGAGCACATATTTTGTAGATTTTTCTTCTGCTTTACTATCGTTCGTTATCCATAATTTGCTACACATGGAAAGGCAAGATCTACTTGTACTGTAATTTATAAAACTATTTCTTTTGCTTTTCCAATCATGAAATTCAATTTTTCTAAGCTTTGATAGAAACTAAGTGAATTTTTGTGCGAAGCAGCCTTTCCCCTGAGGGATTATTTTGAAAAATTTGTGTGTAACTGCCCCCTTGAGTTCAACATATTGTTAATAGGTTTGAACGCTATTGTTGTTTCAACCTTAGATTATTTCTCGGCTTGTCTCTACAGTCTACTGTTTCTACAACCTAAAATTATACTCCTTTATGCACTCTATTTACTCCATTATCACGGTTTTTTTCCACTGTCGGATCCCGGTACTTCTAGCAATCAATTCGTTTTTTCGTCTTTTTCTTGAGCGGCATAGAATACTGGCTGGACGAGCCTCCATGGAATCTCGAGGCTCCACGCGCCGTAACGCGCATCACAACCAGTCGGTCGCCGCGCTCCCAAGCTTATTTATGTACAGCAGTAATTCGTTCTCTAAGAATCACGCGTTACTTTGGAAAACATTGAACACGGTTCAGATACTCATAATGTCTATTAAATTTCTGATTGGGATCTTTGATAAGGCATATATTAGGAGGCCAACAAGATTTCCAAAGCATAAGATTGTAGAAATTCTCCATCTCAGAGCGCATAAAATTTTATTTTATCTAAGCAATTGATAAGTTGAAAGCATCATCGGCGCTGTGGAAGCTTGAAGTCTTCAAAAACTCTTAATTCATTATGGCCATCTGAAAACAGCATATAACTACTCAGAATATACTTTATCCTTACAGACAGGGGGCCGTAGCCGAGTGGTTGTAATGCTCGTTGTGACGCGGCTGGGGCGAATCTCTCCCTTTAGCGCTCTACGTCAGTCAGCAACCAACACCTTATGGAACACCACAGTCAGGCATCGTAAAGATTGCAAAAAGACGCGCTCAGCCAGTACTCTAAACATTCAAGAAGACCTGGAAACAACGACTGAGTGCTAGAAATATTGAGATCCGCATAATGAATAAAACAACATAAAGATGGATAGTAATTCAAAAAAAGTTCCATACCGACAGTGTACAATGACACTAGTTTATCTCCTCTTTCAGTTGAAGGATTTCGGCTGTTAGATCAATATTGATTCATAAAATCGATTGTTTTTAGACCTCGCATTAAACATTCGAAATAATTCCAAAAAATAAAGAATGTTTTTAGCCTGAACGAGGTTGGTACGCCAGGCCATACACCTGTTTCGGAGGTTTCGGCCTCCTCCTCAGTGACCTCCGCCCCACATTAAGCCCTGCATTGTAGCAAGGAGGGCGGCGTATGTGGCGATGGCATAGTGCACTATGACACTGGTCCATCACCACTATTCAGTCGATGGATTTTGGGTGGTAGACCAAATGAATCCTTGAGATCGACTGTTTTTAAAACCTCGTGATAAACATTCAAAATAATTCCAAAAAAAGTATGTCCTTGGCTTACTAACCTCGTTTAGACTAAAAACGTTCTTTTTTTCTGGAGCTATCTTACTCTTTACATGTTTTTAGGATTCATGGTAGAGAGTTGTAATCTGAAAGTTAGAAACTCACAGTCTGCATTACAAGACGCTCAACAAATGTTTTTAGCTCCCGCTTCGCTTGTTGCAATAGTAGACGATTTCAGAAACTGTGGGCAGTTCTGTGCAAGCCATGGCTACAGGCAATGTGAAGCCGGTGGCAGTGGAGGTGATAGTGCGCGCTGCAACGAAATTTCGTCGTTCTTGTAGTATAGTTGAAAGTTAATTTGCTATTCGCAAGACCACCTATCTATTAACCTTGAAATTCTTCAACATTTCCTTTTTCGTCTTCTAATGCCAAACATGAAGTTTCTGTGATACGATTTATTCGACACATGATGTTTCGGAGACTTCGCCTTTTTCTAAAACTGCAACGATCACATCGTCACACCATTCAATTAGCCAGGCACCTCCACTACTCAACTAGGCAAAATCATCGAACCTAGGTTTCAGTCACATCAAGTGCAATAACTTCCATCTTAACCACCACTTTCTATGGGTCTTTCAGTGGGATATTAGTGGAGCCAACAGGACAGAGATCACATGGACTGCAAATGCACCTTGCTCAGAAAACCTACATTTTCGCAGCAACTGGAAGCCTATTCCCGAGCTTATTTTAAAGGCTCCGCCTTCTTTCCTCTCCTGTACACACACTTTCTGCTTTTCGGAACATACTTTTAACAGCTGTTTAGCGTCTGAAGGGTGAGGAGCGAGTTGATGGACCGATGTATTCTTGTTATCTGGTACTACTTAGTAACCTATGTATACTCAGATAGTTTGATTTGCACGTTCAAAATGGGAGAAAGTTTTTTGGCACTTCACGAATACATTCCATGTATTATAGCTAATCGTTGGGAAATTCAGAACCTCTGTCCATTTGGTTTTGTGTGAAAGCGGTATCCAGAAAATTATCTATATATCAACGATAGAATAATAATCGAAGGTCACTTTCCGCGTGTTCCACATCAGATATGAAAGCAGTAGCTAGACTGATGTCAACCACTGTCTTACTCGCAACTCCTCTTGTGCGAAATATGTCCTTGACCACCTGAAAATTTAGTAGTTCAAAATTTCAATCAGCTAAGCTTATGAATCAACTGGCAGTCATGTCTATTGCAAGTTGGTTTTGTACGAACTCGTTGGCAGCTTGCAATGCTGAGTTATTAGACATGCCAGTTTGAAGAGCGGTAACTTCAAAAGACTCATTACGCATGCTATGGTTATAGACGAATCACATAAACGATCTAGGAACAGAACATTTGAGAACGTGTTTTTGAGATGAATGGAATGTGTTTTAGCACTGCACGTTCTGGTCGATTTTGCGAGCACCCAAAATATTCTCAAATCCTACGTGTCTCCCAACAGCGCGTTTGTAATGGTATGAATCGACGTTACAGCTCTTCATACTAACTGGCAAGTGACTCAGCATTTTAAGCCATCTACAAGCTCTCCATAGTACACCAAGAAGTAATAAACATCTAAAGCTCATCCATTGAACAGCTGGTGGCTCTTTTGAACAATTGTTTGAACTGCTCAGTATTGAGATAGTCTAGAAACTACTTCGCACAGAATAGTGGGTTGGCAATGGGAAAGCGGCTGCCACCAAACCTTGCTAATATTTAATTTTAAAAGCAGAAACTTCGGTATTCGACTTTTGGACACCACTTAACTAAACGTGTAAATAATTGTCTCGCTATTAGTTCCACAGAAGAGGAACTGAACAGACGTTTCAGCATGTTGAACGAATATTCAGAGTACACGAATTTCTTCCATGAAGCACATAACAAAAACCGAATTCCATCTCTGCATGTGCAGTTTGAAAGATTCGAGACCAGCCACATTGTCAAGTGATATTAAACCCAAAAACTAAAGATGGAAGTTCATAATCTATCTCTTTCTCTTCACATACGAAGAAGTTGCCTGTAAAAAGCTTGTATTGAAGTGCAGCCAGTACGTGCACAGGTGGCGAGGAGATGATAAGATCCCTAATCGGCTGATGAAATAATCATTTTTATTCGCTACGAAAACATGCTTCTCGGGTTGGGTTCAGAAGAAATAACGCGTTTAAAATTCAGCGAAGGCATAAATCCGCTAACCGTGCCAATCCTCTTATACAAAATAAGTTCGGCTATCAAAGACTGTTTTAGAAGAGCAGGCTTGGAGAAATTGGTAATAGGGCTTGAGAAACCACGGATCACTCTGAGGCGGTATCTAGCTCGCATCAACATAGATAATAGTCTGAGTACTACTCCAGAGTTCTTTATATGGTTTAATGGTAAAGACGATGACTGCGTAATACGGATTTAGGTAACTTAATCTCTTGTAAAGCGTGCGGCTAGAAGCACATTGGAAAAGCCGAAAGACCGCTCTGCATTTGTATAAAAGAATACCAATGGCAAGCTTAAAACTAAACCGATTAGCTCACTAAGCTCGTTTATGACGCAGAACACATAGTGAAAAAAAACCTTCGAAATAAAAGGCACCATATTCCCCGATGATGAGGAAAAATTTTAAGCACGTAGAATTCAAAAGGTATTCTAGATAACTTCATCAATCCATGAACCGCAGGGAGAAATGTTATTATCACACGTGATATGTCACCCTCTATAAAACCTTTGTAATATCCTTTATGGAACCTGCACGAAAAGTTTTTTGATGTTTTTGTATCAACTCGAAGACCGACTTTCTTGAAACCTCGACATGTTAATAATATAAAACTTTAAACACGAGAAGAAAAGCTTAGAAAACTAATCTTTATCTAAAGCTTCACGAGGATGGTATCTTTTTCCCAATCGATTGTTCTTCTATGTGGTCGATGGGCTTCGTTGTTTGCTTGTGGCTGACTTTTCGGCAATTACTCCTCTTCAGAGTCTGATCGTATTACTCGTTGTAACTTTACTTATATAACCATATACTGTGCGAAAAAAAATGAATTGAAAATCTAGAGTGTTGATAAGCGATAACTGATTCGGGGAAAACCACCTACCGTGCAACCTACTCTAGGAAATAGTTATGTTCTTTGCGCAACGTGACGCATGAACCAACTCCCCATGTCACTAGGTCATATTAACGATAGGTGTCAGTTGAGACCCAGGCTAGAAAATCAATTTGAGATAAGGTACCATGTGGCCGGTTATGTTGAGGCAATCTCCCTTTTTGTTCATTGCGAGTTTTTAAATCTATCCTGAAAGCTCTAAGGGTTTTTAGCGCCGATGTTTTTGATTAGTGCCCAAGGATTTTGACTATTACCTCGAAGTCGTCATCGTTGTGTCTTTGTATCCTGTGTGTAGCAGGAGGTTTACTTGAGTCTTTATTGTTTTCCGTCTAGGTGCTCTTCAATGCGAATGTAAAGTGGTCTGCCTGTTTCGTCAATATATTCGCCACCGCCATATTCTTACAAGAGATAAGGTATATTGTACCTACGCTCATGGAGTCGCCGTCTCTACCGTTGGGACAAATAACGTAGTCGTCTGTGTTGCATAGACGGTCATATAAGCGGTTTCGAAATAACTGACGAAGCAGTGTTTTGAGAGGAATTTCTACAATTCCTACAGAATCTTCTAGACCGTCTTATCTCAATCTGATTTTCTAGCCTGGGTCTCAGCTGACACCTATCGTTAATTTGACCTAATGACATGTGGGCCCGGTTCATATGTCACCCTGGGCTAACAACATAGGTAGTCGATAATCACTCTAAATTCTTTTTCTTTGTTTTCATCGACTGAAGGTGATGGACCAGTGTCATTGTACATTATGCCATCACCACTTTCACATACGCCTCCCTCCTTGCCACAATGCAGGGCTTAAATGTGGGGCGGGGATCACTGACGAGGAGGACGAACCTCCGAAACACCAGTGTATGGCCCTGGCGTACCAACCTCGTTTAGGCTTAAAACATTTTTTTTTCAAATTTATTTTGAATTCTTTTTATTTTGACTGCCACTTGCAGTGGTATGATGCTACAGTATACCCAATATGTGGAGTGCTGTGCAATAACATTTGCGTCAGCCGGGATTCAAATCCAGATCTCACTCTTTCCGGGAGCGTATGCTAACCGTTGCACTACCGACGCTCGTTTTGTATAGCACTCTTATTTACACTACGTTGTCTGCCAACAGCCAACCGTCGACGGTCTGGTGGGACAGCCGCTATCGGCATTGAACCCACTCGTGTTGACAGGCATTGTATATCGATAATCAGTCTAAATTCTTTTCATTTTGACTGCCACTTGCAGTGGTATGATCTTATAGTATACCCAATATGTTCTGGGTTCAAATCCCGGCTGACGCAAATGTTTTTGCGCAGCACTCCACATATTGGGAATACTGTAACATAGGTAGTTCTTAGACCAGATTGTACGATGAATGGTTTTCCCTGAATCAATGATCGCTTATCAATACCCTAAATTTTCAATTTACTTTCTTTTTTTTCTCGCAGTAAATAGTCATATAAATAAAGTTGCAACAGATAATACGTTCAGGCTCTGAAGAAGGCGTATTTGCCGAAACGTCAGCCACTAGCAACCGAGAAAACCCATCGACAGGAAAGAAGAACAGTCTATCGGTAAAAACATACCATCCTCATGAAGCCTCAAGTGAAATTAGTTTTCTAAGCTTTTCTTCTCATTTTCAAAATTTTCGATGTTGTAGGTACATCACTGGGTACCAGGTATCAGAACACGTGATCTCTAATTGGTTGACCTCCATATCAGTGGAAGACTTATGAAAAGTGATGAGCACGTTGCAGGTTGTCCTGTGTGATCATCTGTGCTTGATTGATTGAAATTTAGATTCTATGATTTTTATATTGAAATTATGAAGGTGTTTGGCCGACTTCATTATAGTCATCCTGATCTTACTAGACCGTAAAGGTGGAGAAACCGTGGAAATGACGGCTGTCAGAGCGTGTTCCATGAAAATCTCGTATTTTGTTAGCCAAGGAAAAACATGAAGCAAATCGCCATAATATATCAGTTTGAGGTTTTATTTTCTTTTCTATAAAACTCCAAATCGTTCATCAGAATTAAATGCGACAGCTTCTGAGTAGTGGTAAAGTATATGATTTGTTCAATCTGATTAAGAATCACAAACTGCGATATAAGAATGGAAATTAACTTAGTGCCATATTAAGTGTTATGTAAAAATAATTTGTTCATCACCTTGACCTGAAGGCATCACTCATCCAAGCACCGCCGAGACTGTGGCCAGCAACGAAATAATTGAAGAACTGGTCAAATATTTCGCCATGTTTGCACGATTATTCTTTTTGTCACCTAGAAAACCAATGAAATCTTCCAGACTTGGGCGAAGACAAACTTTTTTCATCACCAGATCATTTACAAGGCAACAACAATTTTGAGACTCAGAGCTTCTGGCTTTTTTTGGAGATCCTTCGACCTTATCAAAGCTTTGAGTGCTCACAACTCTTTAAACTGAAAGCACAAACTTTCGTGATTTATGTGGAAGATTATGCTATTCCGAACTGCAACAGAATCGGTTAATAAAGTGCAATGATGTTAAATGGCATGAGCTGCATGGAAGAGATTACTCGAACAGAGGATTGAGTGAATATGCCTATTCATCAAGTGCTACAGCATGCAATTGGTTCCGCCTTTTCATTTGTGGTGCTACGGCATTTCCGGCTGTTCCAAAGATAAATAGTTTTCACCAGAAAAAAATGCCGTTATCATGAATTGCTCTTATTCAACCTTGATGTTTTTACTAGCTTCATAAATTAAGTACCTCTATCAATATTTCTTTGTTCACGGAGACGTCGACTGAAGCAAAGCTGAAACATGATTTATTGGATACTTGGATACTTAGGCGGACCTTCTTCATAAATTGTGCGGACTTCACCACAATAAATTATTCGTTCCTCCTTCTCGCTGTAGTCGTCCATGGTGGTGGTCTAATTCAAGCATGACGGACTGGCGAATAACAATGTGAACTTATAGAGCGTGACACTCGTATTTCGGCCTCGACAGCCTCGTCAGTCCAAAAGTACCCTTTTTTTTTACCCACTCATTTTGTTAGAACCCATCTTCTATATGGAGTTGGTGCAGACAAACTTTTTACACTTGCTATTAAGTGAAAATAACGTTGATTGAGTATGTTTTTCATTCGAATGTTCTTGACTGGTATCGTTAAATATATCATACGTTTCGTTTCGAGTGTCGCTCCTTATGTTCACATTCAAATTTCAATATACTGATAATTATTTCAAAAGACCACATACACGCCTCAAAAAAGGATTATCAGACATAATAAACTTTGAGCGGGTCTCAAAAAAACTCGAAACGAAATATTCTATATACTTAACGATAAGAGTCAAGAACAATCGATTGTAAAGCACCGTCCATACAGTGATATTTTCACTTAATGGTATGTGTAAAAGTTTGTCTGCGTCAACATTATATAGGGGCTGCGTTCCGCCGAGAGCATCGGCTAAATAAAGTTGAAGGGTGCTGCCTGACTGGTTAGGAAGTGAAGGCCGAAACTCGTGTACCGGACTCTATAAGTTGCCTTTTAATAGACCACATGCATGACTCAAAAAGTGATTATTGAGCCTATTGAAATTTGAGCGTGGTCTTGATAGAACACTCGGAACGAAACAACCTAAACTTTAGACTTTTGAAATACCTAGAAAAGGGCGTGGAGTGAGGTTACACTAAAAGTCCCGATGTGGTGGATGAAAAGAGGCATCCGTGACAGAATTTGTTGCAGAAAAGACGACTACACTATGGCATCAGGTTCTGGTTGAGCTACAAGAATGGTACACTCTGATGAAATTGCTGATATTAGAACGATAAACTATAGTGGACGTTCTCAAGAACACCACTGGCGCGAGACTGAGCTGAGGCTAACTTAATGATCCTCCTAAACTTTTCCAAACTTCTCACCATGGTGAATGTTTGTTAAGCATCGTCGATTTCATACGCCATTGGTAGGTTGGTAAGAAAATTTTGAAACTCTTGCAAAAAATTGAAAATTTTTGCACGAATTCCAAACTCATACAATAATAACTATTCTATGAGATAAGGAACGTCGTAATCTACGACTTTGCCACCGGTCCGCCAAGTTTCGTATATGGTCGGAGTTGCTAATTGGTGAGCATTCAACGACGATTCATCTTCCAAGGCAGAAATCAAATATTCGTTGTTCAACTTTGTTTGACGTCCAGAACGGGTTTATCTTCAATGTCCAGATCATCAACACTAAAGCGTTGAAACCATCGTCCAGCAACAGATTTGCCAGATTTGCCTGCTGTGTCTTCCCTACAACTGCACTGATTTCATCGACTGCAGGTCGCTGTGAAATACCCTTTCTCTAATAATGACGCCATAAAACACAAAGTTCGAATGTATCATTGGACATGGCAGAGGCTTGTAACAATGGGAAATAAAGACAAATAATATCTACGCCTTCACTGAGGAAATCGCACTTAAAAAGCTGTAATATTCCCATTATATGCATCTAAGCTATCTCATGCTTACTAAAGTGCCCCAAAACATTCTTTATAATTTAGTACCACGATGTGTGGACAGAACAAAATTTGTTGTTGCGTTTGCTGTACATCTCGCACAGTAATGTGTTATTTCGCTGAAGCTGCAGTTGCAGTCTTCAATAGTTAGTCTTATCTCTGCAAATGTTTTGAAACTGTCGCCTGTGTTGTCCAAAGTGTTTCAATCGGAAGTGATCTTTTCAGTACTTATTTTTAGACTTTTGACCCAAAAACGTTTACTTATAACAGTGCTTTGATGCTATAATCCTGACATTTGCAAGAAACGAACTGCGTGGATTTGGATTTAGTCATTTTCAACGTTCTTGTTTGTCCTGAATTTCTTCTCCGAGTCAACAGAAGTGTCACATTAATATATATTTAACAGCTGACGTTTCGGCAGTTCGCTTTCTTCAGAGCCTGGGAAGGTCAGTTTGTCTACAATCCAATTAGTCAGACACCTCCATTAATCCTTCAGAAAAAATTACCAGACCTGATTTCAATCGCGTTAAGCACAAAATCAACTCTCAATATACTCACCACTTTCCATATGTGTTTTATGATTAATTCAAGTGGAGATCACCGGAAGGATAACATAGGCTCGTTACGCACCCTACCCATCAAAGCAACAGTCTTATATGCTGACTCATATCACGAGTGGTAACGAGGCATTCCTCCCTGCGGTTTATAGTTGGATTGGTGGTGTTAATTCAAAGTGCTTCCAAAATTTTTCCGCTGATGTTTTTTGTTCTCGCGCAAGGATGGTGACTTTGATCTCAAAATCAACTCTTGTTAGTGGTTAACAGGAGAACTCGTTCACCAGTTCATGACTGAGCATTATGCCATGGTTTTCAACCAGATATTGAGGAAATCTTCACTAAAGAATGCATATTAAAAGATTAATCACTTCTCCTGGTTTCGCTTTGCAAGCTTCATACCAGTAATGAATGATACAGTCTATAAAAATTGGATTTTACTCATTCCAAACATGTTGGAGTTCTAAAACTAAGAACATAATAACTTGTTACTCCGTCTGCTAGGCGAATGGTAAATTGAAAGCACCGTCAGCGTTGTGAGATCATGAGACATGTCATGAATTTGTCATGAATACTGATTGAAGCTGGATGAGCAGTTCCGTATTTTAACCGCCTTGTGCCGTTTTATATAGATTGTCGAGTGCCGAATAGTTTCGCCTCATTATTCTCCCTGCGCTTCATTTACGATACGCAACTTTGTTCAACATGTTGTTGAATCAAGTAAAGGAATTTCAACCACGCTTGTGCAAAATTGTCTTAAAGATAATCATGTAAAATGAGATGCTTCATTGCGCTAATACGTATGCGTTATTATGACGTATTCATTTGATGGTTTTTCTAATCACAGTGGCAATTAATTTTGAAAATTTGCGGTTTGGTAAACCCACTAGAGAGCTTACGGTACTTGAAAGCTTTAGTTGATTCCTTAATCAAAGCACTCAAGAAAAATGACGAAATAAATTGTCGAGATGTACTAACTCCCTCTTCTCCAGGTATTATTAAGTGCCCTTCCAATTACAAAAATAGACATCTACCTTATCGATTTACCTGCTGGAAAAAACCACTCTACTTTCAATTCTAACCTAAATCAAACAGAGATTGTGTTGTATTCTCTGTGATGTCTCGTCACTTAGGTAAGATTAGAGTCGTGTATAAAAGTTTAGAGCTAGGGCACTACTTCATTTGTATTGTGTTTCACTCCATTCGATTCGTCTCGATGTACCGGCTGCGAAGGTCAACATTGCGTGGAGGACAAGTGCTCTAGGCACTGCAGTTGAATAGGTGTAGCTTCGAGGAGGATGGAACCATCTCAGAGCCAAAATAAAGATTTACAACAGTCTATGTAAATCTAACAATGAATCAAAATATTGATACCCATACCAAAGGATAAAAGCGAATATGAACGTCGTTCGTTCTTATGTATATGGCGGATTAAGAATACACATAGTGTCCGCAAATGCGATATTCAAAGCTCATTGAAGCCACTTTCGAGTCATTCCCGCTTTTTAGGACTCATTGTGTGAGTCGAATAACAGAGCGACGATCCCAAAAAAAATTATTTGGTCTTCTCGTTGTCAATTACCGTTAACTAATTCAACAGTGGATAGAGTATCGCGCTGTGATTGGACTATGCGCTAAGTGTTGCGCAGGGCATCAATCGGGCACATTCTGTGATTTTGCCTGCTCCAACGCTCAGGCGTAGCGTTCGCTTACATAAGGACTGCTCATTGGTAGCCCAGCAATATCGCCAGTAGAATGTAGATTTGTAAATTTCGATTTTTTTGTCTGCAGTGTGTTACTCGAGTTCTTTAGCCAGGATCCACTCGATCTGGAGTTAGAAATTGTTTTCAAAACGTTTCCGAGTGCTGAAAAGCGAGTAACATTAAGAGTCATAGAAAACGCAGATTTCTAACAAATCAAGTGTGTTAAGGAGAATTCACCGATTTGAAAATAACGTATTATGTTTTATCTGCATATGAATAGCGAACTTAAAGACACTTTAGCACTTTTAGGTCATCGAAAATATGCGGTTTTTAATGAGCTGTAAATATAGCTGAGTAACCATCTCCGTGTCCTCAAAATCTGATTGCTGAGCGGAGAGCAGCAAACATTCACTTTCCGCTTCCAGTGCAATATCTTGTTTTCAGCAATATCGGAGAAAAAACATCATTGTCGTCCTTTTATAAGTTGAGGTAATCAACGATATTTCAAGCATCTTCTTATTGCAGGAGCAGCAGCAAACGACGGCCATTCTGATGTAGCAAACGTAGACATACTTTGCAATTTTATGCATACTGTGACTCTTAATTCCATTTAGCTTTGGGGTGCCTAATAGTATTTTCTTAGTAGATCATAATCACAAAAATTTTTATAAGAATTTGTGTCAACCTCACACAGTACCTTTTTATACGACGTTATAAAGTGAGTGTCCACCCATACTTCACTGCGGTGAAAGAGATATTTATCTTGATTAAACGATGATTATTTGCACCAATTTGATAAAATTGATTTTTTCCACAGACATTTTTATGCTTATCGCTTGACTATTATCTAAAGTTGGGTCCGTCATCAATTGCGTGAACGGGCCAACAGAGAGCATAATTGACCCATAAGGCCGACTGTTTTTGAATCCTCGCAATAAACATTCAGAATAATTCCAAAAAAAAAGAATGTCTGAAGCCTAAACGAAGTTGGTACACCAGGGCCATACACCAGTGTTTCGGAGGTTTCGGCATCATCGATAGTGATCCCCGCCCCACATTAAGCCCTGCATCATAACAAGGAGGGGGGCGTATGTTGTGATGACACAGTGTACAATGACACTGCTCCATCACCACTTTTCAGTCGATGGATTTCGACTGTTAGATCATAATTGACCCATAAGATCGACTGATTTTAAAAACTCTCAATAAACTTTCAAAATAATTCCGAAAAGATTGTCTAAAGCCTAAACGAGGTTGGTAGGCCAGGGCCATACACCGGTGCAGGGCATAATGTGGGGCGGAGGTCACTGACGAGGAGGCCGAAACCTCCGAAACACCGGTGTATAGCCCTGGCGTGCCAACCTCGTTTAGGCTTTAGACATTCTTTTTTGGAAATATTTTGAATAAGAGTTTTTGAACTGCAGTGGCTGGACAGCTATGGGATCACATTCCAGTGAGCTAAGAACAGAAAAATGATTTTTATTCGTCTACGTTGAGAACCTTCATCACGGGCGTAACCGATGAAGACTTCTAGTTTCCGTTTTCCAAGTCGTGCAGATCAATTCGTTTTACAAGCCACTCTTGAATTTTTGTAGAACACCAAGAAACAATAGGAATGAATTCCTGCAGATGGAGCGGAGTATGGATCGATTGTAAGAGCTTCTAGACTGTTTAATCTTTAGATCGCTAGGAGGAAAATGGCACAAATGAGAGAGTTCACGACGAGTCAGCGACAGGCTTCAAATGTTGCAAATATTACCTTTATGTCCAAAGGGGAAGCTCCAGTAATCGATCTGCTGCCGTTTCTTTAGTGTACATATAGAGATGAATGTTTCATCATCAGCACAAAACAAGAGTAGTTGGACATGTGTTGAGTGAATGAACACTTATATAGAACTCACCGATAACATGCCAAAAGAAAATTGCCAGCCACTTTCGAACATTCAAGTCAAACTATTCGGAAGCGCATACACCACAAAATTTCTACGATCTCTTCTTTTTAGAACCATTCGATAGTGAAGTGACACAAACATGTGCCACCGTTTGGACGTCAAGCGTCACGCGCAACGGGAATTTTGCATTTGCTTGTGCTATATGTAATATTCTTAGGTAAATTGTGGTATGAGAGGACATCATAGTCATTGAATGATGGGATGCCACAAGAAAAGACTTACACAATGCCTTTTTATTAAGAATATACCCATCTGTCAAAACATTTTCCGTGTTTTATCGAGAAAAGCACATAGTTCCGAAATGAATACATTCGTGGCTGTCATTTACCAATTGCTTTATCAATAAAAGTCTATCTACTTCAAATCGTGTGACATCTTGTAAAATACCGCTTTGGTACCAAGATTTCCTTTTGCAACGACCTTTATAGAACGTTTGAGTAACAAAAAAAAGGATAACGTTTGCTTCAGAATTGTGTTGCTTCAACTCTTCAGCGGAATTTGGGTAATATATAGCAGAATCTTGATAACAAGCAATTTTTCCGCAGTAGAAGAATGCTGGAAAGAATCAGAAGGTAGAATCTTTTCAACTGGTTCGGACTGTAGGCATCGCTAATGGCTAAGAAACTGTGGCTTTAAGCTGTAGGTTTAGATAGAGTGACGCGCTTTCTAATGATAATTCCAAAGAAGGCATGGTACGGCTAATTATAATTTTCTCTTTAAACGAAATAAGAATAGCCCAGGAACATTGTTTGTAAAGAACAGAGTTGGAGCAATCGGCAGCGATTTGGAAATGCTACCAAAAATCAGAGGAATCAAATAGTTCGCAACCTCTTATACGACAGTCTATGCAGAGCGAAGGGATGCTTAATATGCTTGAACGGTGGAGACGGTGATTGCATGAGCATAGGTACAGTGTACTCTGTAAAACCAGCGGCGAATAAGTTCGAGAAACGAGAACACCCCCTCTTTGTCCGTATCAAAGAACACCTAGACAACAGGGATAAACTTTGATCTAAAAACCAATAGGCGTAGAGCACTGATGTCGTAGGAGGTGAACTTCTGAGTAGAATTATCGATCCCTGTACAGGAACAGAGAGCGCAAATTCTCCAAAGCATTTGGAATTTATATCAGAAATCCAAATATGAATTGGAAAGATGAATGCTTCGTCATCACTCGTCACTTCATGCCATATCTCAAGTCGATTTTTGTGGATCCGAGACAAGCACATATTTCCTAACCAATGTAACACTCAGTGCGGCTGGTCCCACATATTGACTAGTTGACCAATAAACTTCAGAACACGGTGAGTATTCAAATTAATTGATTACTATATGTTTCAATTTCTACGTTCTCGTTCAACCTTAATCTCATTTGCTTGTTATCATCTATGTGGATGGCACCGGTTTATCCCTTTAGTCACAACGGCGATCGCGTTGGTGGTCAGCTTATGTTCTATTGAAAGCGCTTCCTCCTAGGAATTTGTTTTGGAGCACAGCGTTTTCCCTACACTTTTGTATTAGATTTTCATCATGGATGTTCTGTCAAACGTCAATTGGGAAAGCCTCCATACTGCAATTATCGAAAATACCTCTCCTCGTATTATCTTTTTGTTCCATAATGTGACCAGCAGTTGACTGTCATCTCAATTTGATTGCTAGAGGAGATTTGGTTTTGATAGAAACGTATTACCATGGCAAATACTGAAATAAATAAATGATTTCCAGAACGTTTTTAATGATGATAGCACAGCTTGGTTAGAGACCATAGTAGTATTGAGTAATGGAACACATTATAATCATATCTATGCAGAGGTGAGCACAGTCTCTTTTACAGCACTATCATGTTCACATTCCCTCTATCCCTGGTCCTAGATGATGCGCATCTTAAAGAATGTGTTCCTAATTTGACCCAAAGCTACTACACGCAATTTGGTTGCTCAGCCTTATCGCAATTACGATAGATCTCGCCTCGGTAAACAATAAGAGATAAAGTTCTTGGCTCTGATTAGCCCATGACGCCTGGACCGTTTATTCAACTTCATCAAACATTTTTGAAGTTTTTTTTTTACATAGCTAGCCCTTATTACTCGCTGTAGCCTCTGCCAATGCATTACACAGTGTTACAGTCCTCTCAAAGAAGTCTGATGCGAATTCGCCGAACCAGTGGGGATGGAAGCCTTGGTGAACCCTGTCTGCGTGGTCTGACTATCGACCAGTGCGTAACAGAGCATCTCTGACCACTGCATCACTCATGACGTTTTGGTGATTCTTTTCGATACGTGTCCTTAATCTCTTGGCTACTAATGTGAATGAGAAATTTGCCATTTTATAGAGCACCAAATAAAATTTGTAAACTACGGAATTTCTTCCAAGAAAATGCTTTTACTCAAATAAAAATCGAAATTTTATCAATGTCCTGGTCCTAGTAAGTTTGTATCACTTTCACGCTATGACGGCGATAAATCCCAATAAATGCTCTGTAAATTCAAAATTATTCATCAAGTGTATGACTACAATTTTCAACGTGGCAGAGATAAAGATGGAGAAGTTCAAGAATGCCTTACACAAGCTAAAAGTTTTGTATTTATCGCTTTCAAGATCTTTTTTTGAAATATGCTCCAGATTCACTGGAAGATCGCTATTTCGCAACACTCAAATGCTTTTCATTTTTGATCTTGCGAACTAATTCTGAGTGTATGTAGGTATCATCCAACTTGTAAACAAGTTCACTTAAAATTGCTGTTATAGAAGACCGCATTCCGGTTATCCACTCTAAATCTCTTACTATATTCATCCTTGCATTCCTGATCCATTTAGTTTCTTTATAATCTGCAGTGAGGCAAATATAGGCATGTTCTGGAATCAAAGGCGGTGAAAAGTTATTTTGGCAACTTCCTATTGGTGAGAAGAGCAATTGTATTTCAACACATTCCACTCAGCCCGATTCTCTACTGAACTGTAATGCGATACACAAGTGTTCAGTGTATATTATCTATGGGATCGTAAATGGTGTGATGAATTGGCTCTTTGAGACAATCGTACTATTGCACGTTTCTTAAAATTGAAAAAAAAAATGATATTTAGTTCTGAAGAAGACGATTCATGGTGGCCATTCAGCGACACATCGTGCAGTTCAATGTGATTTACTTTACTACTCTATCCACTCAACAGCCATGTGGTTTGCCAGTTTATTGTTACTATAGTGCTATAACAAATATCGATCGAGTGAAAGAGTTCATCTTGAGCACATCACAGTTCAAGTTCAGATGTCGCCTATAGTGGCAAAAGCCGAGTAGAAGTGCAATCCAAATGGACCTGTTGCTAGCATTCGAATCGCCCTGTTCACTACATTTTGTCACCTTGCCTTTGACCAATTCGCCATGATGATGTTCGTGGTCTACAAAGATTTTTTTTATGAAAAGGAGTTGTGAATAAAGAAAACAGTTCAAACCGAGAGTGTTCCTAGAATGGACAAGTGCACAGGAGGAACTTCTACATATTTGCCTTCCATACACTGACCATTTTCCCCCATTTCTAGGCAAATTGCCGTCACCGTATTGTCGACAACGATGCATTTCGCTTTCTTGCTACTGTTGCCTGCAAGGAACTATGAATATTAATAAGATACCTCCATCTATAACAGCAAGAAATTTGAGAAGAAAACTAAATGGATTTCTTGGTACTTTTTTTGTCTCTTAAAGTCCTTCAAAACATCGCGACGCACTGAATAAAGCTGAAGGACAAAGCTCCCGGCGTTGATTAATTCCTAAGAAATGCGCCATGCATTTGTCTTTATTTTCAACTTCGTTTGAACTAACTGAAATATATGGTCTCTACATTGACTTGCGGTGGCCTCTCGCTGAACCCAGTGTGTGCTGTCTATCCTCCCAGACAAGTCTCAGACTTGTCCAGTACCAATTTACCGACTCCGTAGGGATGGATGGCTTGGTGAACCATGAGCGCGAAATCGCCCATTGACCTCGTGTGCGACGCAGAGCGCCTCTAACCATTGTCCCACATGCGCTCTTGGCAGACTGAGTACCGTAAAGTTTTCAAGAAAAGCTATAAGAAAACTGACATAATATCGGTTTGTGACGGATTCTTACAGTCATTTGATTCAAAATGGTTTTTATTACAGCACCAGGAAGAAGTGTGCTGCGACCTTGGTTTCTGAGAGCATCAAAGACATGAAAACAGATTTTTTTTCCTTAGTTTGTAGAATAGGATCGAAAGCTTTGTTCGAATTTTACGGAGCTGTGCAAGTCATAAAAATATTGCGAGGCCAGTGAAATGTTATAATGTGAAAGCTCCACTTCGAATACCTTCAAGAATAAGTAAGAAAAAAATCGAAGTCTAAGAGTTACGAACTCACAGTTTGCTTTACAAGACGTTTCACAAATGTCCAAGCTACTTTCTTGCTAGATGCAATACCAGGGTGTTTGACTAAATCCTCGGGCTTTTCACTGTACACCATAGCTACAGGCAGAGTGAAGCCGGTAACGGTGAAGTTTACTGCCTTTGCTTCAACGAAATCGCCTAGTTCTTGCAGTGAAATTGAAGAACAAATCACTATGTTCAGCGATTTCAAGGTTTACTGTTTTCATGCATAAAATTCAAAATCGTTCCATCAAAGACCTCACGTCGAGACAATTTTTGAGCGTTGGTGAAACGTGAAACTTCTGATATTTTTTTTCTGATTTAGATTCATGAACTGCTATCTGAGGATGGAAACCTTTATCGTATTATATCAGTCTTCTACTCATTACCTTGACCTGTAGGTATCGTTATACATCCAAACACTGTCGAAATCGTGGCTAGCAGCGAAATTACAAAGGGATCGATCGAAAACATGGTCATGATCACTTTCGGCTCCCAAAAAAGTCTAAACTATTGAGAACCTAAACGAAAACAATTTATATAACTGTCCTTTTCTTTGACTAAAATTTGCTCGAGGTTGGTCTTCCTCTTTTGAATCTTGGTGGACAGTAATAAGAAATTTTACAATTTCAGCACTCATGCCGAAAAAGTGAGAGGTTCCTCTTTCGAAATTTTGCAACGTTCAGACTGTTCGCAAGCCAACAACGGATTTTACTTCTCAGCACATATAACTGGGTGACGTCAACTTGGCAGCTTTCTGAGTTTTCCCAAAGCTTCACGGGTTCCTTATTCTCCTAATCTGAAACGAGACCTTATAAGCATATTCGTGACAATACTTCAATTTTGGAGAACAGAGAATTGAAATACAAGTCAAATTTTGATTGACAACAAGCTGTGTGGAAGAGTCCACTCACACAGAAGTTTTAGTGAATGCACCGTTCGTTGGGCGGTACGAGTGAATTTTTGTTCCGCCTCTGTATTTGTGATGTGGCGGCATCAAATCCTGACTTTCCAAAAAAAAGACAAAATTGCGACAATTAAACTTTTATGACAATCAATTTCAAAGATTAGAAGTCTCATTTGCTCAACAATGTTCTTATCAGCTTCTCCAGTGTTATACCCTTATGAAATCCCTTTATTGACAGAGAAGAAGATTAATAGCCAAGCAACAAAATTTTACGAAAAGATTTAGATCCAGGCAGTAAGTAAGATAACCCTAAGAATCCACCAGCGAAACGATGGAGCTGGGTACACAAGTGTAGTAGAAAATCAATAGCATTCAGGAACACGGACTATTGTGAGACGCACTAATGATATATTTGGTGAATTTGCCAAAATATTGAAGGAGAAAGGAAAATGGACGTTTTCTAGAATATGATCGTTAAGAAACTGAGCTGAGGCCTCGTAATTCACTTTTTTGAGTTTTACAAGTCCATTATCAAGATGGAAGCCGTAAACTTCAAACATTTTTTCCATGATGTATAGGCAAAACAAAATTGTCGCTTTATTTGTTGGACATTCCGTTCAGTGTAGCATCACTCCGCCTACGTAACAGGCACAAACTCTTTAGTGGCTTGTATCCTTTTCAGCAACTGTTAAACACAATAATCTGGAAGGTTCACGTGTTAAATTTCTAAAGGTGACCAATTTAATTCATTTAATAGTTTGTGTTTTCGAAATAATTCGCAAATTTTAACTCCATGCAACACTTCAAAACAATATTGCTGAATCCTGTAGGAAGAGGAAGAAACATAAGACTGCATTCATTAGAATTTTGATAATTCTAGTGATGGATGAAAGCAGAATCTGTTCTCCGGTTATTGAATGAGCTGTGTAGTATAACACGGAGTGGACATCGCCTTTTGAAAAATTCTGCTACTGGAAGCACCTTATGTAAATTTAAAATAGTTTTAGAACACTTTTCTTTCACTCTGCAGATACCATCGCAGTAAGGAGTGATGTGACGTGTGAAATTGAAAGGTTCACCAATTTTTTAACAACTTAACTAAAACTTCGATATCAGAAACATAGTGAATTCCGCTTCGCCTGTTACACGGGTGATAAATCGGAATTACCGGTAGCGCTCTATGATCACAGTCTCTTTAATGACTTTTTTAAGCTTCGAGAAGGGCTATGGAGAAAATCACCCATCAATATTACTCGGATCTCTGCGCTAGCCATGTCCTCTTACTGTAATATAAATTGAAAGAGGGCGAATATGTCGTCCCACCGGTCCTGCCTTCCGAAATCCGACATGCTATATCGTCGGTGAAGAACAGAACAACACCCGGTCCAGATATTATTAGACCAGAACATCTGAAGATTCTGCCGCCAGTTCTCATCAACACCGTGACTCTGCTCTTCACTCGCTACCTGTCAGAATGCATGGTCCCTATTCAATGGAAAACCAGCAAGACCGTATTGTCGTTCAAAAAGGGAGACCTTCACGACATAGGCAATTATCTCCCAATCTGCTTGCTGTCCGTTGTCTATAAACTCTTTACTCATGTTATCCTAAACAGGATTGACAGAACACTGGACGAAGGACAGCCATGCGAACAAGCAGGGTTCCGAAAAGGATTTAGTACCATGGACCACATCCACACGATTACAAGACTCATCGAAGTTTCACGAGAGTACAAACAACCACTTTGTCTTACTTTCATCGATCTGAAGAAAGCCCTTGATTCAGTGGAAACAGAAGCGGTTATAGAGGCTCTGGATAATCAGGGCGTCCCTACTCGGTACATAATGGTCCTTCGTGAGCTTTATAAAGAGTTCACTACCAAAATAGTGCTTTCTACAACAATATCACCATTGACGTAAGAAGAGGGGTTCGACAAGGCGATACAATTTCGCCAAAACTATTCACTGCCGCCCTACAAAACGTCATGCGAACATTAGAATGGGACGAAATGGGACTGAAAATTGACGGTCGACAATTAAACCATCTTCGCTTTGCTGACGATATCGTTCTCATAACACCAAACATCAGCCAAGCGAAACGAATGTTGACCGATTTCGAAAACGCCTGTGGAAAGATTGGTCTTCAACTGAATCTAACGAAAACAATGTTCATGAGGAACGGATAGGTTTCTAATGCCCCATTCACGCTCAGCGGAACGACAATCTCCGAATGCTCCAGTTACATCTATCTAGGTCGTGAAATCAACATGATGAACGGCCTAGCCCCAGAGTTGAGCAGGAGGAAACGAGCGGCTTGGGGAACGTTTAAGAGCATCGAAGATGTAGTGAAGAGGACAAATAACATCCGACTCCGTGCCCACCTTTTCGACTCGACAATTATCCCTGCCCTGACGTATGCAGCAGAAACCTGGTCGCTACGTAAGCAGGATGAAAGATCACTTTTCGTTATCAAACGCGCAGTCGAAAGTTCGATGCTAGGAGTATCCCGTATCTCGCAAATGAGAGAAAGGATCCGAAGTTCCGACCTACGTCAACGATCGAAAATCAGAGACGCCGTTCTACACCCCAGGATTTCCAAAATAAGGTGGGCGGACACGTGATGCGCTTCAACGACAAGCGATGGACGAGAGCCGTTACCGACTGGATTCCTCGGGACATCAAGCGCACTAAAGGAAGACCACTGACCCGCTGGTCCGATGTCTTCACGAAAGAGATAGAAGAAAGATATGATGGTCAGCGAATTCCTAGAGCGAGGAGAACCCACGGGATACTCTTTCACTCGATAGGGAAAAATGGAAGAGTTGCTGGTATTCTCTCGAGTCACTCGACGATCAACGGGACGACAGGTGATAGAGGTGACAGGTGATTTGGTCCTAGCACTTTAGCATCTTCCACGTTCTCAACCCACATGACACCGTCGCATCATAAGCTCTTCTAGCAAAGGATTACTGATGCAGATACTGCATATATAAAAAAGTTTGCTTAGCTCTAAATGTGTGAAGTTGGACACTTACAGATATCATACCGGACTCTCCAGCATTACATAGAGTTTATTCAATGAAAGAGACTCCTGTCCGAATCCGAGTGTGCTTACCAATATTTCTACTGTCGAATTTCGGTCAATCTAACACATTTTCGCGTAACAATTCATTGGCGTCATTTTGCAACGATATTACTGCTTGAACGTCCTGCTTTAGGCTGTAGTAGTCGAAAAAAGATTTTGCTCAACATTGAAGCATTTGTCGCCGGATATGAGTTTTTTATAAGCAACGAACCATTACTAGACAAAGCAAATCTTAGCAATTTTAACGTTATACGTGGTTTTTGGAAGAACACCTCAGACTGCTGTTATAGTCAATAAAGTAATAGGTTTTGCAAATTTTGATCTCTTTCGTTTCCGCATCCTCTTTAAACCTCTTGCAAAGACGTCTTTTTTGACTCTTTACTGTGTTCTAATAACAGTTTTGTAGCTGAAATCTCGACATTCTGTAAGTACATTAGATAGGCTTCTTCAATGTGCTCTAAAAGGAAAAATCAAAGGGACCCAAAACCTTATCTTACAAAGCCATAAGTTTATTAAACCACATCAATGCTGGTGTGGTTGTAAAAACTATTGATTGAATACTGTATGGGTTTCACTCATATAGCGCAGTTAAACAGCTTTGCTAATTTTATATCGATAAAGCGTAAGACGAAATTCAGAATTGCTTTTTCAAATTCGATTATTGTTGGTGGGAATTCATTATGGCGACCATAATTAATACAGCGTTACCGACAATTTCCATTTATCACTCGTGTAACAGAAGAAACAGAATTCACCACGTTTCGATATTGAGATTTTAGCTATGTTGTTGGAAAATTAGTGAAACTTTCAATTTCACGCATCACATCACTCCCTAGTGGAATGGCTTTTGTAGAGTGAAAGGAACGTATTCTAAAACGATTTAGGTGAATGACGGCCTCCAGCTGAAAAGGTTTTTAAATATGTGATGTCCAAGCAGTTGAATACTGCAAAGCATTACCAATAACTGGAGAACAAGTTCTGCTTATATCATCAACAGAATTGTTGAAATCGTGCGGAATGCAGGTTTGTGTGGTAGTCTTCTTTGTGCAGGAACTAGACCTCCGCTGAAGCAAAGAAAATCATGATTCCTCAACATTTTCAAATTTAGCAAATTAACTTCCATTCTTACTACAAAAACAAAAAAAGACTGAAAAGCTCGATATATATATGTTTTTCATGTGTATATGTATATTTATATTTGTGTATATATGTATTTATGTATATATATATATATGTATATATATATATATATACATATATATGTCGCGCTCCTTGATCGAACAAGGAAACGTGGTGAGCGGAATGTGTTAACACGTCGTCGCTCAGCACTTCATATATAATAAAACGTCATTGAACATTATAAACATAACTGCTTATTCAGCTTCGATCATTGACGATGAAAATATCATTATAAAGAGACTGTGATCATAGAGCGCTACCGGTAATTTCGATTTATCATTCGTGTAACAGGCGAAACAAAATTCACCATGTTTTTGATATCGAGGTTTTAGTTAAGTTGTCGGAGAATTAGTGAAGCCTTCAATTTCACACATTACATCACTCCTCACTAGGATGGTATCCGCAGTGTGATAGAAAAGTGTTCTAAAATTATTTTCAATTTACATAAGGTGCTTCCACCAGCAGAATTTTTCAAAATGCGATGTCCACGCAGTGGTGCACTACCCAGCACATTCAATAACTGGAGGACAAGTTCTGCTTAAATCCATAAATAAAATTATCAAAATCGTAATAAATGCAGTTTTCTGTCTCTTCCTCTTCGTACAAGATTCAGCAATATTGCTTTGAAGTGTTGCATGGAGTAGAAATTTGCGAATCATGTCGAAAACTAAGAACTATTGAATGAATTAAATTGATCACCTTCATAAAATTAACACGTCAACTAGGCGGAATGATACTTCACTAAACGGAACGTCCAACAAATTAAACGACAATTTTGTTTTGCCTACACATCGTGGAAAGTATTTCTTCCATCTTGATGATAAACTTGTAACACTTGATGAAGTGAGTTAAAAGGCCTCAGCTCAGTGTCTTAACGATCATGTTCTAGAGAACGTCCATTTTCCTTTCTCACTTCAACATTTTGGCAATTTCACCAAATATATCATTACTGCGTCTCACAATAGTTTCAGTTCCTCAGTGCGATTGATTTTCTACGACAGTTTGGGACACAGCTCCATCGTTCCTCTGGTGCATTCTTGGGGCCACCTTAGTTCCTGCCTAGATCTAAATCTTTTCGCAAAACTCTGTGGCTTGGCTGTTAATCTTCTTCTCTGTCAATAAAGAAATTCATAAGAGTATAACACTGGAGAAGCTGATAAGAACGTGGTTGAGCAAATGAGACTTCTAATTTTTGAAATTGAATATCATAAAGTTTAAATGTCGCAATTTTGGTTTTTTTTTTTTTGGAAAGTCAGGATTTGATACCGCCTCATCACAAATACAGAGGCGGAACAAAAATTCACTCGTGCCGCCCAACGAACGGTTCATTCACTAAAACTTCTGTGTGAGTGGTCTCTTCCACACAGCTTATTCTCAATTAACCCTTGACTTAAATTTCATTTCTCTGTACTTCAAAATAGAAGCATTGTCACAAACAAGCTTACAAGGTTTCGCTTCAAATTAGGAGAATAAGGAGCCCGTGAAGCTTTTAGAAAACTCAGAAAGCTGACAAGGCGGCGTTACCGAGTTATATGTGCTGAGAAGTCAAATCCGTTGTTGGCTTACGAACAATGTGAACGTTGTAAAATTTCAAAAGTGGGACCCTCTCACATCCTCTTCATGAGTGCTGAAATTGCATAATTACTTATTACTGTCCGCCAAAATTTGTGAGAGGAAGACCAACCTCGGGCAAATCTTAATTAAAGAAAAGGACAGATGTAGAATTTGTTTTCGTTGGAGTTCTCAATAGTTCAGACTTTTTTGGAAGCCGATAGCAAAAATGGCCATGTTTTCGATCGATCCCTTTGTAATTTCGCTGCTAGCCACGATTTCGACAGTGTTTGGATGTGGAACGATACCTGCAGGACAAGGTAATGAGTAAAAGACTGCTATAATACGATAAAGGTTTCCATCTTCAGATAGCAATTCGTGAATCTAAACCTGAAAAGAAATATCAGACGTTTCACGTTTCACCAACGCTTAGAAATCGTCGCGTTGTGAGCTTCTTGAAGGAACGACTTTAAATTTTGTGCAAGAAAATAGTAAACCTTGAAATCATTGAACACAATAATTTGTTCTTCAATTTCACTGCAAGAACTAAGCGATTTCGTTAAAGCAAAGACAGTAAACTTTACGGTCACCGGCTTCACTCTGCCTGTAGCTATGGTGTACAGTGAAAAGCCCGAAGTTCTAGCCAAACACCCTGGTATTGCACCTAGCAGGAAAGGAGCTTGGACATTTGTGAAACGTCTTGTGAAGCAAACTGTGAGTTCGTAACTCTTAGACTTCAATTTTTTTCATACTTATTCTTAAAGGTATTAGAAGTGGAGCTTTAACATTATAACAATTTACTGGCCTCCCAATATTTTTATGACTTGCACAGCCCCATAGAATTCGAACAAAACTTCCGATCCTATTCTACTAACTAAGGAAAAAATTTGTAGGTCTTTGATGCTCTCAGAAACCAAGGTCGCAGCGCACTTCTCCCTGATGCTGTAATACGGGCCATTTTGGGTCAAATGACTGTTAGAATCCGTTATCAACCAATGTCATGTCAGTTTTTATAGCTTTTCTTGAAAACTATACGGTACTCAGTGTACCAAGAGCGCATGTGGCGCAATGATTAGAAGCGCTCTGCGTCGCACACGGGGTCAATGGGCGATTTCGCGCTCATGGCTCACCAAGCCATCCATCCCTCCGGAATCGGTGAATTGGTACCGGACAAGACTCTGACTTGTCTGGGATGATAGACAGCACACACTTGGTTCAGCGAGAGTCCACCGCAACTCATTGTAAAGGCCACATATTTCAGTTACTTCAAACGAAGTTAAAACTTGAAGACAAATGCATGGCGCATCCCTCAAGAATTAATCAACTCCGGGAGCTTTATCCTTCAGCATTACTCAGTGTGTCGCGAAGTTTTGAAGGATTTTGAGAGACAAAAAAACAGTACTAAGAAATTCATTTAGTTTTCTTTTCAAATTTCTTGCTATAATAGATGGAGGTATCTTATCAATATTCACAGTTTCTTGCAGGCGACAGAAGTAGGAAGACCTGCTTCGTTGTCGCCAATACGGTGACGGCACTTTGCGAAATAAATCGTGGTCAATGTATGGAGGGCACAATTGTAGAAGTTAATCCTAAGCACTTGTCCATTTCAGGAACACTCTCGGTTTGAACTGTTTTCTTTATCCACAACTCCTTTTCATCAAAAAAATCTTTGTAGACCACGAACATCATCATGGCGAATTGGTCGAAGGCAATGTGGCAAAATGTAGTGAACAGGGCGATTCGAATGCTAGCAACAGATCCATTTGGAACGCACTTCTACTCGGCTTTTGCCACTATAGACGACATCTCAACCTGAACTGCGATGTGCTCAAGATAAACGCTTTCACTTGATCGATATTTGTTGTAGCACTGTAGTAACAATAAACTGACAAATCACATGGCTTTTGAGTGGACAGAGTAGCAAAGTAAATTACATTGAAGTGCACAGTGTGTCGCTGAATGGCCATCATGAATAGTCTTCTTCAGGATTAAATATTATTACTTTTCAATTCTAAGAAGTGAACAATAGAATGATTGTCTTAAGGAGCCAATTCATCACGCCATTTTCGGTCCCGTGGAAAATATACACTGAACACTTGTGCATCGCATTACAGTTCAGTAGAGAAACGCGCTGAGCGGAATGTGTTGTAATATAACTAACATCTCACCAATAGGAAGTTGCCGAGAAAACTCTGCACCGTAGTTGATTCCACAGAATGCCCCCATATTTACCTCATTGCAGATTTTAAAGAATGGATCACGAATGCAAGGATGATTATGGTTAGAGGTTTAGAGTGCATAACTGAGATGCGGTCTTTTGTGACAGCAATTTGAAGTGAATTAGTTTATAAGTAAGATGTTTCCTGCATCCGGAATAAAATTGGTTGACCAGATCAAGAATGAAAAACATTTGAGCTTTGCAAAACAGAGATCTTTCAGTGGATCTGGCGCATACTTCAAAAAGGATCATGAGAGCGATGAATACAAAACTTTTAGTTACATAAGGCATTCTTGAAATTCTCCATTTTTACCTCTGCCACGTTGAAAGTTGTAGTCATGCATTTGTTGAATGATTTTGGACTGCGTAATACATACAGTAATCTCAAAACTATTCACAGAGGATGTTTTAGGATTTATCGCCTTCATAGCGTGAAAGTGATACAAAGCTATTAGGACCAGGACATTGATAAATTTTCGATTTTTATTTGAGTAAAAGCAGTTTCTTGGAAGAATTTCCGTAGTTCACCAATTTTAGTTGATGCTCTATAAAATGCCAAAATTCTCATTTACATTAGTAGCCAAGAATTCAAGGACACATATCGAAAAGAATCCTCAAAAGGTCGTGTATGATACAGTGGTCAGAGATGCTCTGTTACGCACTGGTTGATGGTTAGACCACGGAATCAGGGTTCACCAAGCCTTCCATCCCTACTGATTCAGCGAATTCGCATCAGACTTCTTTGAGAGGACTGCAACACTGTAATGATGCATTGGTAGAGGCTACTGCAAGTAATTGTAAAGGCCAGATATGTAAAGATAACATCAAACAGTGATTGATGAAGTTGAATTGGCGGCGCAGGCGTCATGGGCTGATCAGAGCCAAGAAGTTCATCTCATAGCGTTTATCGAAGGCAGATCAATCGTAATTGCGATAAGGCTAAGCGATCAAATTGCTTGTAGTAGCTTTGAGTCATATAAGCAACAAATTCTATAACATGTGCATCATCTAGGACCAGGGACAGAGGGAATGTGAACATGATAGGAGTGCAAAAGAGACTGTGCTTACCGCTGCATGGATATGATTATAGCGTGTGTCATTACTCAAAACTACTATGGTCCCCTAACCAAGCTGTGCTATCATCATTAAAAGCGTTCTGAAAATCATTTATTTATTTCAGTATTTGCCATGGCAATACGTTCCTATCAAAACCAAATCTCCTCTAACAATCAAATTGAGATGGCAGTCAGCTGCTGGTCACATTATGGAACAAAAAGATAATACGGGGAGCGGTATTTTCGAAGATTGCAGTACGGAGGCTTTCCTAATTGACGTTTGACAAAACATCCGTGATTAAAATCTGTTACAAAAGTGTAGGGAAAACGCTGTGCTCCGACATAAATTCCTAGGAGGAAGCGCTTTCAATAAAATATAAGCGACCACCGACGCAATCGCCGTTGTCACTAGTGGGATAAACCGGTGCCATCCACATAGATGATAACAAGCAAATGAGATTAAGGTTGAACGAGAACGTAGAAATTGAAACATATAGTAATCAATTAATTTGAATACTCACCGTGTTCTGAAGTTTATTGGTCGACTAGTCAATATGTGGGACCAGCCGCACTGAGTGTTACATTGGTTAGGAAATATGTGCTTGTCTCGGATCTACAAAAATCGACTTGAGATATGGCATGAAGTGACGAGTGATGACGAAGCATTCATCTTTCCAATTCATATTTGGATTTCTGATATAAATTCCAAATGCTTTGGAGATTTTGCGCTCTCTGTTCCTGTACAAAGATCGATGATTCTACTCAGAAGTTCACCTCCTACGACATCAGTGCTCTACGCCTATTGGTTTTTAGATCAAAGTTATCCTTGTTGTCTAGGTGTTCTTTGATACGGACAAAGAGGGGTGTTCTCGTTTCTCGAACTTATTCGCCGCTGGTTTTACAGAGACTGTACCTATGCTCATGCAATCACCGTCTCCACCGTTCAAGCATATTAAGCATCCCTTCTCTTTGCACAGACTATCGTATAAGAGGTTGCGAACTAGTTGATTTCTCAGATTACTTGGTGGTATTTCTAAATCGTTGCCGATTGCTCCAAGTCTGTCCTTTACAAACAATGTTTCAGAGCTATTCTTATTTCGTTCAAAAGAAAAGGGAATTAGCCGTACCATGCTTTCGTTGAAACCATCATTTGAGAGCGCGTCATTCTGTCTAAATCTACACCGAGAAGCTGCAGTTTCTTAGCCATTGGAAATGCCTTTAGTCCAAGCCAGTTCAAAGGAATCTACCTTCTGACTCTTTCCAGCACTTTTCCACTGCGAAAAATTGCTTGTAATCAAGATTCTGCTATATATTACCTAAGAATGCGCTGAAAAGTTGAAGCAACACAAATCTAAAGCAGACATCATCTTTTTTTTTGTTACTTAACGTCCCATTAAGGTCGTTGCAAAAGGAAATCTCGGTATCAAAGCGGTATTTTACAAGATGTCAAGCGATTTAAAATGGATGGACTTTTATTGATGAAACAATTGTTATATGACAGCCGGGAATGTGTTCATTTCGGGACTATGTGCTTCCCTCGATTGAAACACGGAAAATTTTTTGACACGTGGGTTTAATCTTAATAAAGAGGCATTGTGTAAGTCTCTTCTGGGGTATTCCATTATTCAATGAAAATAATGCCCTCTCTTACCACAATTTATCTGAAAATATTTCCATATGGCACAAGCAAATGCAAAATTCCCGTTGCGCGCGACGCTTGACGTCCAAACGGTGGCACATGTTTGTGTCACTTCAACTCAAATGGTTCAAAAAAAGAGGAGGTCGTAGAAACTTTGTGGTGTATGCGCTTTTGAATAATTTGACTTGAGTGTTCGAAAGTGGCCGACAATTTTCTTTAGGCATCTCAAAGGTGAGTTTTACGTGAGTGTTCATTCACTAAACACATGCCCATCTACTACTGTTCCGAGCTGATGATGACACATTCATATCTATATGTGCACTAAAGAGACCGCCGCAGATCGATCACTGAAGCTTCCCTTTTGAACATAAAGGTAATATTTACAAGATCTTAAACCAGTCGCCGACTCGTCGTGAACCCTCTCATTTGTGCAATTTTATCCTATAGATTTAAAGATCAAACAGTCTAGAAACTCTTGCAATCGATACGTACTCCGCTTCATCTACGGGACTTTATTCCTATTGCCTCTTGATGTTGTGCAAAAATCTAAGAGATGCTTGTAAAACAAATTGATCTGTGCAACTTGGAAGACGGAAACTCGAAGTCTCCATCGGCTACGCCCGTGATGAAGGACTCAACGTAGACAAATAAAAATCATTTGTCTCTTCTTAGGTGACAGGAATGTGATCCAATAGCTGTCTAGCCATTACATTTGAAAGCTATGCTCTTATTCAAAATAATTCCATAAAGAATGTCTAAAGCCTAAACGAGTTTGGTACGCCCAAACTATACACAGGTGTTTGGAAGGTTTCGGCCTCCCTGTCACTGACCCGCGCCCCACATTAAGCCTTGCACCGTTGTATGGCCCTGGCGTACCAATCTCGTTTAGGCTTTAGACATTCTTTTTTGGAATTATTTTGGATGTTTACTGCGGGATTTTGAAAACTGTCGATCTTATTGATCTAACAGCCGGAATCCATCGACTGAAAAGTGGTGATGGACCTGTGTTATTGTACACTATGCCAGCACCACATATACCTCCCTCCTTGCTATGATGCAGGGCTTAATGTGGAGCAGGGGTCTCTAAGGAGGAGGCCGAAACTTCCGAAACACCGATGTATGGCTCGGGCGTACCAATCTCGTTTAGGCTTTAGACATTGTTTTTTGAAATTATTTTAATGTTTATTGCGAGGTTTTAAAAACAGTCGTTCTTGTGGGTCGATTATGCTCTCTGTTGGTCCGTCCATGCAATTGATGACGGGCCCGACTTTGGATAATAGTCAAGCGATAAGCATAAAAATGTCTGTGAAAAAATCATTTTTAACAAATCTTCATGCAAATAATCATCGTTTGATTAAGGTAAAGGTCTCTTTCACCACAGTGAATTATGGGTGAACACTCACTCTAAAACGTCGTATAAAAAGGTACTGTGTGAGGTTGACACAAATTCTTATAAAAATTTGTGTGATTACGATCTTCTGAGAAAATACTGTTAGGCACCCCAAAGCTAAATGGAAATAGTCTTCGCAATATGCATAAAATTGCAAAGCATCTCTACGTTTGCTACATCAGAATGGTCGTTATGTTGCTGCTGCTCCTGCAATATGAAGTGCTTAAAAATCGTTGATTACCTTAGTTTATAAAAGGACAACAATGATGTTTTTTCCCAGATAATTGTCGAAAAGAAAACATTGCACTGGAAGCGGAAAGTGAATGTTTGCGGAACTGGTCGCCGCTCAGCAATCATACCTTGAAGACACGGAGATGGACGCTCAGCCATATTTACAGCTCATTAAAAATCTCATAGTTTCAATAACCAAACAGTGCTGACGGGTCTTTAAATTCGCTATTCATATGCAGAGAAAACATACTGCATTGCTTTCAAATCGTTGAAATCTCCAACACACTTGATTTGTTAGAAATCTGTGCTTTGTATGACGCTTAATGTTACTCGCTCTTCAGCACTCGGAAACGTTTCGAAAACATAAGATCGACAGTTTTAAAACCTCGTGATAAAAATTCAACATAATTTCAAAAAAGAAAGTTTTGAACCTAAACGAGGTTGGCACGCCACGGCCATATATCGGTATTTCGGAGGTTGCTACAATGCAAGGCTCAATGTGGGGCCGTGGTCACTGACGAGGAGGCCGAAACCTCCGCAACACCGGTGTATGGCACTGGCGTGCCGACCTCGTTAAGGCTTAATACATTCTTTTTTGGAATTGTTTTGATTGTTTGTTGCGAGATTTAGAAAACAGTCGATCTTTTGGACCATCTTGCAATTCATTGGTTTGTAGTTGGTCCAAACGCTAAGTTGATCCAAAATCGTTGAGATCACAGCATCAGGTAAGGAGTGTGTTGCGACTTTGAAGGACAAATTTTTTTGTCAGTTGGTAGATCTCTATGAAAGTATCTTACTTTTTACATGACTCATACTTCATGATGGAGAATTAGAATGTGAAATCTTTTGTTTCGAGTGTTTTCTTAAGACCCTCAGCTCAAATTTCAATATGCCTGGTAATCATTATTTAAGCCACGCATGTCACTGGTCTGTCAATGAGGGCTGACTTATAGAGCCCGATACACGTGTTTCGATCTTGCGATCTCGTCAGTCGGGCAGTTGCCCTCTCACGTCTTTTGCTAATCTCTGTGGGTGCTCCAGTCCCCACAATAAGAGTTAGCGACGACGTACGATTTACAGTCTATGTCCAGTAAAGAAAGGTCTGTGGTCTTAAGAAAACACTCGAAACAAAAGATATGGTATATTGAATATACTAACCACGAGCATTCGAGTGTACAACACTCTGTGTTTGGTAAGTTCTTTACTGGACATATAGTGTGAATCATACGTCGTCGCTAACTCTTATTGTGGGAACTGGAGCACTCACAGAGATTAGCAAAAGACGTGAGAGGGCTGCCCGACTGACGAGATCGCAAGATCGAAACACGTGTATCGGGCTCTATAAGTCAGCCCTCATTGACAGACCACTGACATGCGTGGCTCAAATAATGATTACCAGGCATATTAGAATGTGAAAGTTAGAAACTCACAGTCTTCATTACAAGACGCTCTACAAATGCTTTAGCTCCCGCTTCGCTTGTTGCAATAGTAGGCGATTTAACAGAAACTGTGGGCACTTCTGTGCAAGCCATGGCTACAGGCAAAGTGAAGCCGGTGGCAGTGAAGGTGATAGTGCGCGCTGCAAAGCAGTTTCACCGTTCTTGTAGTATAGTTGAAAGTTGATTTGCTATTCCCAAGACCACCTAAATTAACCTTGAAATTCTTCATCATTTCCTTTCTCGTCTTCTAATGCCAAACACAAAGTTTCTGTGATAACGTTTATTCTGGCACCTGATGTTTCGGAGTTTTCGCCTTTTTCAAAAACTGCAACGATCAGATCGCCACACCATTCAGTTAGCCAACCTCCACTACTCAAATAGGCAAAATCATCGAACCTAGGTTTCAGTCTCATCAAGTGCACCAGCTTTCATCTTAATCACCACTTTTTATTGGTCTTTCAGTGAGATGTTAGTGGACACAATCGTAGAGAGATCACATGGACTGCAAATGCGCCTTGCTCAGAAAAGCTACATTTTTGCAGCAACTGGAAGCCTATTCCCCGAGCTTATTCTAAAGACTCCACCTTCTCTCCTCTCCTGTACACACACTGTCTGCTTTTCGGAACATATTTTTAACAGCTGTTCTGTGTCTGAAGGGTGAGGAACGAGTTGATGGACCGATGTATTCTTGTTATTTGGTACTACTTAGTAATCTACCTATACTCAGATGGTTTGATTTGCACGTTCAAAAATGGAAGAAAGTTTTTTGGCACCTCGCGAATAGATTTCATGTATTTTAACTAATCTTTGGAAAATTCAGAGCCTCTGTCTATTTGCTTTTGTGTGGACAATTATCTATATATCTGCGATAGAATAATGATCAGAGATCACTTTCCGCGGTTTGCATTTCAGATATGAAAGCAGTACTAGATATGATGTCAACCACTGTCTTACTGACAATTCTCTCTTTTGTGCAAAATATGACCCAGACCATCTGAAATTTGAGTAGTTCAAAATTTCAATCAGCTAAGCTTTTGAATCGACTGGCAGTCATGTCTATTGCGCGTTGGTTTTGTACGAACTCGTTGGAGGCTTGCAATGCTGAGTTATTAGACATGCCAGTTTGAAGAGCGGTAACTTCAAAAGACTCATTACGCATGCTATGGTTATAGACGAATCACATAAATGATCTAGGAACAGAACATTTGGGAACGTGTTTTTGAGATGAATGGAATGTGATTTATCACTAAACGTTCTGGTCGATATTGCGAACACCCAAAGTACTCCTGAATCTTCTGCGTGACGTGTCTCCCAACAGCGCATTTGTAATAGATTTAGCCGACGTAACAGCTCTTTATACTAACTGGCAACTGACTCAGCATTGTAAGCCATCCACAAACTCTTCATATTGCACCAAGGAGTAATAAACATTTACGGCTCATCCATTGAACAGGTGGTGGCTATTTTGAACGATTGTTTGAGCTGCTCAATATTAAGATAGTCTAGGAAATACTTCGCACAGAATGTTGAAAGTGGGTTGGCAATGGGAGAGCGGCTGCCACCAAATCTTGCTAATACTTAATTTTCAAAGCAGAAGCTTCGGTATTTGACTTCTCGACACTACTTAACCAAAGGTTTAGATAATTGTAGATAATTGTCTTGTTACTAATTCCACAGAAGAAGAACTGAACAGACGTTTCAAATTGTTTAACGAATATCCAGAGTACACGAATTTCTTCCAAGAAGCACATAACAAGAACCAGATTCCACCTCTGGATGTGTAAAGTGAAAAATTCGAGACCAGCCACATATCAAGTGATAATAAACCCAAAAACAAAAAGATGGAAGTTTATCATCTCTCTCTTTCTCTTTACATACGGAAAAGTTGCTTGTAAAAAGCATGTATTGAAAAGCATCCACTACGTGCACAAGCGGCGAGGATATGGTAAGATCCCTAATCGGCTGATGAAATAATCATTTTTATTCATTACGAGAATATCAAAACAAAAATTTCAACGAAGGCATAATTCCGCTAACCGTGTCAATCTTTTTAGACAAAATAACTTCGGCTATCAAAGAATGTTTTAGAAGAGCAGGCCTGAAGAAATTGGTAATAGGGCATGAGACACCACGGATTACTCTGAGGCGGTATCTAGCTCGCATCAGCATAGATGACCGTCTAAGTACTACTTAAGAGTTCATAACATGTTTTAATGGTAAAGGCGATGACTGCGCAGTACGGATTTAGTTAGCTTAATCTCTTGTAAAGCGTGCGGCTAAAAGCACATTGGAAAAGCAGAAAAAGCGCTCTGCATTTGTATAAAAGAATACCAGAATGGTAAATCTAAAACTAAACCGATTGGCTCACTAAGCTCGCATATGACGCAGGCACATAGTGAAAAAACCTTCGAACTAGAAGGCGCCATTCTCGCCTATGATGGGGATAAATTTTAGGTACGTAGAATTAACAAGGTATCCTAGATAACTTCATCAATCGAAGAACCGCTCGAAGAAATGTTATTGTCACACGTGATATACACCCTTTATAAAACCTTTGTAATATCCTTTATGGAGCCTATGCAAAAAGATTTTTGATGTTTTTGTATCAACTCGAAGACCGACTTTCTCGAAACCTCGACATGTTAATAATATAAAACTTTGAAAACGAGAAGAAAAGCTTAGAAAACTAATCTTATTCAAAGCTTCACGAGGTTGGTATCTTTTCCCAATCGATTGTTCTTCTTTCCGCTCGATGGGTTTTGTTGGTTGCTTGTGGCTGACGTTCCCGCAAATACGCCTTCTTCAGAGCTTAAATGTATTAATCGTTGTAACTTTACTTATATCACTATATACTGTGAGAAAAAAAATTAAATTGAAAATCTAGAGTGTTGGTAAGCGATAACTGATTAGAGGAAAACCACCCACCGTGCAATCTTGCTCAGGAAATAGCTATATTCTTTGCACAGCGTGATGTCAACTCCCTATGTCACTAGATCAAATCAACGATAGGTGTCAGCTGAGACCCAGGCTAGAAAATCAGTCTCAGATAAGCTGCCATGTGGTTGGTTATGTTAGGACACTCTCCCTTTCTGTTTTTTTTTACCGGTTTTGTGGAATTTATTGAAAAAGCTTCAAGGATTTTCCGTGTCCATATTTTTGATTTGTGCCCTAGGTTTTGACTACTACCTCGAAGTCGTCATCGTTGTTTTTTGTATCCTGTTTGTACCCAGAGGTTTTCTTGAGTCTTTAATGTTTTTCCGTCTAGGTGTTACTTAATGCGGATGTGAAGTGATCTGCCTGTTTCTTCAATATATTCGCAACCACATGTCCTACAAGAGATAAGGTATATTGTACCCACGCTCTTGCAATCACCGTCTCTACCGTTGGGACAAATAACGCAGTCCTTTGTGTTGCATAGACGGTCATATAAGCGGTTTCGAACTAACTGACGACGCTGTGTTTTAGGAGAAACTTCTACAATTCCTACAAAATCTTCTAGACCATCTTATCTCAAACTGATTTTCTTGCCTGGGTCTCAGCTGCCACCTATCGTTAATTTGACCTAATGACATGGGGGCCCGGTTCATATGTCACCCTGCGCTAACAACATAGGTAGTTCTTAGACCAGATTGCACGGTGAGTGGTTTTCCCTAAATCAATGATCGCTCATCAATACTCCAAATTTTTAATTTATTCTGTTTTTTCTCGCAGTAAATAGTCATATAAATAAAGTTGCAACAAATAATACTTTCAGGCTCTGAAGAAGGCGTATTTGCCGAAACGTCAGCCACTAGCAACCGAGAAAACCCGTCGACAGGAAAGAAGAACAGTCGATTGAGGAAAAGATACCAACCTTGTGAAGCCTTGATAAAGATTAGTTTTCTGAGCTTTTCTTCTCATTTTCAAAGTTTTATATTATTAACATGCCGAGGTTTCAAGAAAGTCGGTCTTTCGAGTTGTTACAAGAACATTCGATTGGGAAAAACATACCAACCTCGTGAAGCCTTAGATGAAAATCAGTTTTCTAAGCTTTTCTTCTCATTTTCAAAATTTTTGATGTTGTAGGTACATCACTGGGTACCAGGTATCACTCGATGTGATCTCTGATTGGTTGACCTCCATCTCAGTGGAAGGCTTATGAACAGTGATGAGCACGTTGCAGGTTGTCCTGTCTGTTCACCCGTACTTGATCGACTGAAATTTAGATTTGATTATTTTTGTATTGAAATCATGAAGGTGTTTGGCAGACTTGATTACAGTCATCCTGATCTTACTAGACTGTATAGAAGGCGTAACCGTCTAAATGTCAGAACGCGTTCCATGAAAATCTCGTATTTTGTTAGCCGAAGAAAAACAAGAAGCAAATCGCTATAGTATATCAGTTTGAGGGTTTAATTTCTTTCCCATATAATTCCAAATCGTTCATCAGAATTATATTGCGACAGCTCCTGAGTAGTGGTAAAATATCTGATATGTTCAATCTGATTAAGAATCACAAACTACGATATAGGAATGGAAATTAACTTAGTGCCATATCAAGTGTTATGTAAAAATAATTTGTTCATCACCTTGACCTGAAGGCATCACTCATCCAAGCACCGCCGAGACTGTGGCCAGCAACGAAATAATTGAAGAACTGGTCAAAATTTCGCCATGTTTGCACGAATATTCTTTTTATCTCTTAGAAAACCATGAAATCTTCCAGACTTAGGTGAACACAAAAATTTTTTCATCACCAGATCATTTACAATGTATACAACATTTTGACATTCAGCGCTTCTGGCTTTTTTTGGAGGTCCTTCGACCTTATCAAAGCTTTGAGTGCTCACAACTCTTCAACTGAAAGCACAAACTGTCGTGATTTATGTAGAAGATTATGCTATTCCAAACTGCAACGGAATCGCTTAATCAAGTGCAATGATGTTAAATGGCATGAGCTGCATGGAAGAGACTATTCGAACAGAGGATTGAGTGAATATGCCGATTCATCAGGTGCTACAGCATGCAATCGGTTCCGCCTTTTCATTTGTGGTACTACGGCATGAAATCCCGGCTGTCCCAAGAATGAATAGTTTTCACCGGAAAAAAATGCCGTTATCAAGAATTGCCTTTGTTCAACCTTGATGTTTTTACTAGCTTCATAAATTGAGTACCTCTATCAACATTTCTTTTTTCACGGAGATGTCGACTGAAGCAAAGCTAAAACATGATTTATTGGATACTTGGATACTTGGGCGGTCCTTCTCCATAAATTGTGCGGACTTCAGCACATTAACCATTCGTTCCTCCTTCTCGCAGTAGTCGTCCATGGTGGTGGTCTAATTCAAGCATGACGATTGGCGAATAACAATGTGAGCTTATAGAGCGTAACATTCGTATTTCGGCCTCGACAGCCTCGTCAGTCGAAAAGTACCCTTTTTCTTTACCCAGTCATCTTAGTAGAACCCATTTTCCATATGGAGTTGGTGCAGACAAACTTTTTATACTTGCCATCAAGTGAAAATATCACTGATTGGGCATGTTTTACATTCGAATGCTCTTGGCTGGTATCGTTAAATATATCACACCTTTCGCTCCAAGTGTCGCTCCTTTTGGTCACACTCATATTCCAATATACTGATAATTATTTCAAAAGACCACGTACGTGCCTCAAAAAAGGATTATCAGGCATAATAAAATTTGAGCGGGCTAAAAAAACACTCGAAATGGAAGATATCATATATTTAACGATACGAGTCAAGAACAATCGATTGTAAAGCACTGTCCATACAGTGATATTTTCACTTAATGGCAAGTGTATAGGTTTGTCTGCGTCAACTCTATGTAGGTGCTGGGTTCCGCCGAGAGCATCGGCTAAAATAAAGATGAAGGGTGCTGCCTGACTGGTTATGATGTCAAGGCCGAAACTCGTGTACCTGGCTCTATAAGTTGCCCTTCAAAAGACCACAGGCTTGACTCAAAAAATGATTATCGGGGCAATTGAAATTTGAGCGTGGCCTTGACAGAACACTCGAATCGAAGCAACCTAAACTTTAGTCTTTCTGAAAGCCCCAATGTGGAGGATGAAAAGAGGCATCCGTGACAGAATTTGTTGTAGAAAAGGCAACTACACTATGGCATCAGGTCCTGGTTGAGCTACAAGAATGGTACACTCTGATGAAATTGTTGACGTTGGGACAAGAAACTATAGTATCAAACTTATAGTGGATGTTCTCGAAAACACCACTGACTCGAGACTGAGTTGAGGCTAACTTAATGATACTTTTCCAAGTTTCTCACCATGGTGAATGTTTGTTAAGCATCGTCTATTTCATACGTCATTAGTAGGTTGGTAAAAAAATTCTGAAACTCTTGCAAAAATTGAAAATTTTTGCATGAATTCCAAACAAATACATTAATAACTATTCTTTAAGATAAGAGCTGTCGTTTTCTACGACTTTTTGCCACCGGTCCGCCGAGTTTCGCATATCTCCGAAGTTGCCAATTGGCGAGCAATTAACGACAATTCATCTTCCAAGGCAGAAGTCAAATATTCGTTGTTCAACTTTGATGGACGTCCTGAACGAGCTTGTCTTCAAGGTCAAGATCATCGACACTAAAGCGTTGAAACCACCGTCCAGTTGCCACATTTGCTTGCTGTGGCTTCCCTTCAACTTCATTGATTTCATCGACTGCAGACTGCTGTAAAATACCATTTCTCTAATAATGACGCCGTAAAACACAAAGTTCGAGTGTATCATTGGACATGGCAGAGGCTTGCAACAATGGGAAAATAAAGGCAAATAATATCTACGTCTTCACCGAGGAAATCCCAAGTAAGAAGCTGTAATATTCCTATGATATGCATCTAAGCTATCTCATGCTTATTAAAGTGCCCCAGAACATTCTTTATAATCTATTACCACGATGTGTAGACAGAACAAAAATTATTGTTGCGTTTGTTGTATATTTCGCACAGTAAGGTGTCATTCCGTTAGTGCAGCAATTGCAATCTTCAATGCTTTGTCTTATCTCTGCAAATGTTTTGAAATTGTCGCTTGTATTGTTCAAAGTGTTTTAATCAAAAGTAATCTTTCAGTACTTATTTTTAAGATTTTGATATAACCCAAAAACGATTACTTATAACAGCGCTTTGATGCTATAATCATGACATTTACAAGAAGCGAATTGCGCGGATTTGGATTTAGTCGTTTTCAACACTCCTGTATGTCCTGATTTTCTTCTTTGAGTCTAGCACGAAGTGTTACATTAATATTTATTTAACAGGTGATGTTTCGGCAGTTCGCTTTTTTCACAGAATGAAAAGGTCAATTTGTCACAATCCAATTAGTCAGACACTTCCATTCATCCTTTAGAAAAAATTATCAGACCCAGATTAATCGCGTCAAGCACAAATCAAGTCTTAATATACTCAACGCTTTCCATATGTGTTTTACTGAATGATTCAAGCGAAGATCACCGGAAGGACATCAATCAGGCTCGTAACGCACCCTACCCATCAGAACAATAGTCTTTTGCGCTGACTCGTATCACGAGTGATAACGAGACATTCCTCCCTGCGGTTATAGTTGGATTCGTGGTGTTAATCCAAAGTGCTTCCAAAATTTTCCGCGCTGATGTTTTTTGTTGTGACTTTGATCTCAAAATCAACTCCTGTTAGTGGTTAACAGGAGAACTCGTTCACCAGTTCATGAAATCGCTGAGCATTATGCCATGGTTTCAACCAGATATTGAGGAAATCTTCACTAAAGAATGCATATTAAAAGATTAATCACTTCTCCTGGTTTCGCTTTGCAAGCTTCATACCAGTAATGAATGATACAGTCTATAAAAATTGGATTTTACTCATTCCAAACATGTTGGAGTTCTAAAACTAAGAACATAATAACTTGTTACTCCGTCTGCTAGGCGAATGGTAAATTGAAAGCACCGTCAGCGTTGTGAGATCATGAGACATGTCATGAATTTGTCATGAATACTGATTGAAGCTGGATGAGCAGTTCCGTATTTTAACCGCCTTGTGCCGTTTTATTTAGATTGCCGAGTGTCGAATAGTTTCGCCTCATCATTCTTTCTGCGCTTCATTTACGATACACAACTTTCTTCAACATGTTGCTGAATGAAGTAAAAGAATTTCAATCACTGCTTGTGCAAAATTTTCTTAGACATAATCATGTGAAATGAGATGCTTCACCGCGCTAATATGTATGCGTTACTATAAAGTATTCATTTAAAAGTTTTTCTAATCACAGTAGCAATTAATTTTGAAAATTTGCGGTTTGGTATGAGCTATGTTTTCCAATCAATCGCTGGAGAATTTGTAGTACTTATAAGATTTAGTTGATTCTTTTAATCAAAGCACTCAAGAAAAACGACGAACTGATTTGTCGAGATGTACCACCTTCCTCTTCTCCAGGTAGTCTTGAATGCCCTTCCAATTACAGTGATGGACATCTACATTATCGATTTACCTGGTGGACAAAAACTACTCTACTTTAAATTCTAACATAGATCACACAGAGATTGTGTCGTATTCTCTGTGATGTCGAGTCAATTAGGTATGAAGTTTTTGTATATAAAAGTTTGGAGCTAGGGCACTACTTCATTTGCACTGGGTTTCACTCTATTCGATTCGTCTCGATGTACTGGCTGCGAAGGTCAGCACTGCGTGGATGACAAGTGCTCTAGGCACTGCAGGTGAATAGATGTAGCTTCGAGGGGAACCGTCGTTCAGCCAAAATAAAGATTTACAACAGCCTGTGTAAATCTATCAATAAAACAAATTATTGATGACCATATTGAAGGATAAAAGCAAATATGAACGCCCTTTGTTCTTATGTATATGGCGGATTACGAATACACATAAAGGATAAAGGATAAAGCTCTCGGCGTTGATCAATCCCTGAGGGATGCGCCATGCATTCGACTTCAATTTTTAACTTCGTTTGAGGTGATTGAAAGCATATCTGGCCTTTACAATGACTCGCGGAGGCCTCCCGCTGAACCGAGTCAGTGCTGCTTATCCTCCCAGACAAGTCTGAGACCTGTCTGGTACCAATTTACCGACCCCGGAGGGATGGATGGCTTGGTGAGCCATGAGCGCGAGATCGAACCATTGACCTCGTGTGCGACGCAGGGCACCTCTAACCACTGCGCCACATGCGCTCATGCGAATACACATAGTGTCTGTAAATGCGATATTCAAATCTCATCGAAGCCATTTTTGAGTCCTTCCCGCTTTTTAGGACTCATTTTGTAAGTCGAATAACAGAGCGACGATCCCAAAAAACTATTTAACCTTCTCGTTATCAACTACTGGTAACTAATTCAATAGTGGATAAAGTATCGCGTTGTGATTGGACTATGCGCTAAGTGTTACGCAGAGCATCAATCAGGCACATTTTGTGATTTTGTCTGCTCCAACGCTCAATGTTTGCTTACATAAGTCACTGCTCATTGGTAGCCCAGCAATTTCACCAGTAGAATATAGATTTGTAAATTGCGATTTTTATGTCTGCAGTATGTTACTCAAGTTCTCTAGCCAGGATTCACTGATCTGGAATTAGAAATTGTTTTCAAAACGTTTCCGAGTGCTAAAAAGCGTGTCACATTGGGCGTCATACAAATCACAGATTTCTAACAAATCACATGTGTTAAGGAGAATTCACCGATATGAAAGCAATCTATTATGTTTTAATTGCATATTTATAGTGAATTTAAAGTCACGTCAGCACTGTTTGGTCATCGAAAATATGAGGTTTTCAATGAGCTGTAAATATGGCTGAGTAACCATCTCCGTGTTCTCAAAATTTGATTGCTGAGTGGCGGGCAGTTTCACAAACATTCATTTTCCGATTTCAGTGCAATATTTTGTTTTCAACAAATATCGGGGAAAAAACATCACTGTTGTCTTTTTCAAACTACGGTAATCAACGATTTTTCAAGCAACTTCTTATTGCAGGAGCAGCAGCAACTCGACGGCCATTCTAATGTAACAAACGTAGACATGCTTTGCAATTTTGTGCATATTGTGAGGATTATTTCCATTCAGCTTCGGCGTGTCTAATGGCATTTTCCAAGAAGATCATAATCATACAATTCTTTGCAAGAACTTGTGTCAACGTCACACAGTACCTTTTTATACGTTTTAACGTTTCACAGTGAGTGTCCACCCATACTTCTCTGTGGTGAAAGAAATCTTCCCTTAATGAAACGATGACTATTTGCATCAAGATTTGATAATGTTGATTTTTTTCACAGACATTTTTATGCTTATCGCTTGACTATTATCTAAAGTCGGGCCCGTCATCATTGGTGTAGACGGACCAACAATAAGGGCATAATTCACCTATAAGATCGACTATTTTTAAAACTTTGCAATAAACATCCAAATTAATTCTAAAAAAGAATGTCTAAAGCCTAAACGAGGTTGGTACGCCAGGGCCATACACCGGTGCAAGGCTTAATGTGGGGCGAGGGTCACTGACAGGAGGCCGAACCCTCCGAAACACCAGTGTACGGCACTGGCGTACCAATCTCGTTTGGGCTTTAGACATTCTTTCTTGGTATTGTTTTGAGTAAGAGCATAGTTTTCAAACTGTAGTGCTAGACAGCCATTGGATCACATTCCAGTCACCTAAAAACAGACAAATGATTTTTATTCGTCTACGCTGAGCACATTCATCACGGGAGTAACCGATGAAGACTTCGAGTATCCGTCTTCCAAGTCGTGCAGATCAATTCGTTTCAAAAGCCACTCTTAAATTCTTGTACAGCACCAAGAAGCAATATGAATAAATTCTTGTAAATGAGCGGAGTATGTAACGATTGTAAGAGTTTCTAGACTCTTTAATATTTAGATCGCAAAGAGGAAAATGGCACAAATGAGAGAGTTCACGACGAGTCAGCGACTGGCTTAAAGTCTTGTAAATATTACCTTTATGTCCGAAGTGGAAGCTCCAGCAATCGATCTGTGGCCGTTTCTTTAGTGTGCATATAAAGATGAATGTTTCATCATCAGTTCAAAACAAGAGTAGATGGGCATATGTTGAGTGAATGAACACTTACATAAGACTCACCGATGAGATGCTAAAAGAAATATGCCACTCATTTTCGAACATTCAAGGCAAGCTATTCGAAAGCGCATACACCACAAAGTTTCTAAGACCTCTTCTTTTAAACCATTTGAGTCTGAAGTCAAAAGTTCGACTTTCTATAAACCTCGGCATAATCAATTGATATATGAAAATGGAGAAAACTTATCTTGATTAGCTGACGCGAGGTTGGTAAAGCAGTTGTAGAAATTCGGCTGACGTTTCGGCGACCCGCCTTCTTCTGAGCCTGGACGTATATAGTATTAGTCCATCTTAATGACAATACGTCCTTGACAAGTCGAGAATATCTTGCTGATACATATTGCAACAATTCAAAAGTTCGACTTTCTATAAACCTCGGCATAATCAATTGATATATGAAAATGGAGAAAACTTATCTTGATTAGCTGACGCGAGGTTGGTAAAGCAGACTAATACTATATACGTCCAGGCTCTGAAGAAGACGGGTCGCCTAAACGTCAGCCGAATTTCTACAACTGCTTTACCAACCTCGCGTCAGCTAATCAAGATAAGTTTTCTCCATTTTCATATATCAATTGAGTCTGAAGTGACACAAACATGTGCCACCGTTTAGACTTCAAGCGTCGCAAGCAACGGGAATTTTGCATTTGCTTGTAATATATGGAAGTATTTTCTAGGCAAACTGTGGTATGAGAGGACATTATTTTCATTGAGTGTTGGAATGTCACAAAAGAGACTTACGCAATGCCTTTTTATCAAGAATATACCCATTTGTCAAAAAATTTTCCGTGTTTCAACAAGAAAAGCAATAGTTATGAAATGAACACATTCGCGGCTGTCATATAACAATTGTTTTAACAATAAAAGTCTATCTATTTTGAGTCGTTTGACCTCTTATAAAATCGTGCTTTGACACCGAGATTTTCTTTTGCAACGGCTTTCATAGAACGTTTAAGTAACAAGATAAAAGATAACGTTTGCTTCAAGATTGCGTTGATTCAACTTCTCAGCGGATTCTTGGGTAATATATAACAGAATCTTGATTTCAAGCAATTTTTCCGCAGTAGAAAAGTGCTGGAAAGAATCAGAAGGTAGAATTTTTTGGACTGGTTTGGACTATAGGGAATTTCCAATGGTTAAGAAACTGTAGCTTCTCGTTGTAGATTTAGACAGAATGACGCGCTCGATCCTCTAACAGTAACAAAGTACTTCAGCGCAAAATCTCCGAGGCATTTAAGTTTATATAAGAAATCCAAATATGAATCAGAAAGACGAATGCTTTGTCATCAGTCGTCACTTCACGCCATACCTCAGGTCGATTTTTGTGGGTCCGAGACAAGCAGATATGCCCTAGCCAATGCAACACTCAGTGCGGCTAGTCCACATATTGATTAGTCGAATAGTTATCATCAGAACACTGTGAGTATTCAAGATAGTTGATTATTATAGGTTTAATTTCTATGTTCTCGTTCAACCTTTATCTCATTTGCTTGTTAAAATGTTCATCTATGTGGATTTCACCGATTTATCCCACTAGTGACAACGGCGATCGCGTCGGTGGTCAGCTAATGTTCAATTGAAAGCACTTCCTCCCAGGAACTTATTTGGAGCACAGCGTTTCCCTACACTTTTGTAACAGATTTTGATCATGGTGTTCTGTCAAACGTCAACTGGGAAAGCCTCCATAATGCAATTATCGAAAATACCTCCCCTCGTATACCTTTTTGTTCCATAATGTGACCACCAATTTGGCGTTTGTGCGCATGAACGTACTGCCATTTGGAATACTTAATCGAAAGGATGAGAGTTTGCAAAACATTTTTAAATGATGATAGCAAAGCTTGCTTGGAGACCATGGTAGTATTGAGTAATGGCACACACTATAATCATATCCATGCAGCGGTAAGCACAGTCTCTTTTACAGTACTGTCATGTTCACATTCCCTCTATCCTGGTCCTAGATGATGCACATCTTATCGATTTTGTTCCTAATTTGACTCAAAGCTAACACAAGGAATTTGGTCGCTCGGCCTTATCGCAATTACGATTGATCTGGCCTTGATATACGATAAGAGATAAGCTTCTTGACTGTGATCAGTCCATAAAGCCTGCGCCGCCATTCGACTTCATCAAACATCGTTTGAAGTTATCTTTACATATCTGGCCTTTACAATTACTTGCAGTAGCCTCTACCAATGCATCATTACAGTGTTGCAGTCCTCTCAAAGAAGTCTGATGCGAATTCGCCGAATCAGTAGGGATGGAAGGCTTGGTGAACCCTGATTCCGTGGTCTAACCATCAACCAGTGCGTAACAGAGCATCTCTGACCACTGTATCATACACGACCTTTTGAGGATTCTTTTCGATATGTGTTCTGAATTCTTGGCTACTAATGTAAATGAGAATTTTGGCATTTTATAGAGCACCAACTAAAATTTGTGAACTACGGAAATTCCTCCAAGAAACTGCTTTTACTCAAGTAAAAATTGAAATTTTATCAATGTCCTGGTCCTAACAGCTTTGTATCACTTTCACGCTATGACGGCGATAAATCGTAATACATTTTCTTTAAAAAGTTTTGAGATTACTGTACGTAGTACGCAGTTCAAAATCATTCATCAAGAGCACGACTACAACCTTCAAAGTCTCGGAGGGAGAGATGGAAAGTTCAAGAATGCCTTATACAACAAAGAGTTTTATATTTATCGCTTTCAAGATCTTTTTTGAGATATGAGCCAGATCCACTGAAAGATCGCTATTTTGCAAAACTCAAAAGTTTTTCATTCTTGATCTTGCCAACCTATTTTATTCTGGATGCACGAAACATCTTACTTATAAACTAGTTCACTTCAAATTGCTGTCACAAAAGACCTCATTCTAGTTATCCACTCCAAACCTCTTACTACATTCATCCTTGCATTCCTGATCCATTTAGTTTCTTTATAATCTGCAGAGAGGCAAATATTGGGCATTTTCTGAAATCAAAAATGGTGGAAAGTTTTTTCGGAAACTTCCTGTTGGTAAGATGAGTTGTATTTCAACACATTCCACTCAGCGCGTTTCTCTACTGAAGTGTAATGCGATGCGCACGTGTTCAGTGTATATTTTCCGTGGGACCGAAAATGGCGTAATGAATTGGCTCCTTGAGACAATCGTTCGATTGTTCGGTCCTTAGAATTGAAAAGATATAATATTCAGTCCTGAAGAAGACGATTCATGGTGGCCATTCAACGACACATTGTGCAGCTCAATGTAATTTACTTTGCTACTCTGTCCACTCAACAGCCATGTGATTTGACAGTCCATTGTTACTGTAGTGCTACAACAAATATCGATCAAGTGAAAGCGTTTATCTTGAGCACATCGCAGTTCAGGTTGAGATGTCGTCTATAGTGGCAAAAGCCGTGTAAAAGTGCGTTCCAAATGGATCTGTTGCTAGCATTCGAATCGCCCTGTTCACTACATTTTGCCATATTGCCTTCGACCAATTCGCCATGATGATGTTAGTGGTCTACAAAGATTTTTTTCATAAAAAGGAGTTGTAAATGAAGAAAACAGTTCAAACCGAGAGTGTTCCTGAAATGGACAAGTGCATAGGAGGAACTTCTACATATTTTTCGGGTCGCTTACACTCATCACGACCATCCATTCTCTGGCAAAGTGACGTCACCGTATTGTCGACAATGATGCAGCGCAGTTTTTTCTTGTCGCCTGCAAGAAACTATGAATATTAATAAGATACCTCCATCTATAACAGCACAAACAAAACTTGAGATGAAAACTGAATGGATTTCTTAGAACTGTTTTTTTCGTCTCTTATAGTCCTTCAAAACATCGCGGCACACTGTATAAAGCTAAAGGACAAAGCTTCCGGAGTTGATAAATTCCTAAAGGATGCACCATGCATTTGTCATTAATTTTCAACTTATTTTAACTAACTTGGTTGAAGTGATGAATGCATATCTGGCCTTTACAATGTCTTGTGGTGGCCTCTCGCTGAACCGAGTGCGTGCTGTCTATCTTCCCAGACAAGTCTGAGACTTGTCCGATACCAATTACCGACTTCGGAGTTATGGATGGCTTGGTGAACCATGGGCGCGAGATCGATCATTGACCTCGTGTGTGACGCAAAGCGCCTCTAACCATTGCGCCACACGCGCTCTTGGCATACTGAGTGCCCTGAAGTTTTCAGGAAAAGCTATAAGAAAGCTGACATGACATTGGTTGGTAACGGATTCTGACAGTCATTTGATCCAAAATGGTCCGTGTTACAGCGTCAAGGAGAAGTGCGCCGCGGCCTTGGTTTCGGAGAGCATCAAAGACCTTAAAACAAATTTTCTCCTTAGTTTGTAGAATAGAATCGAAAGCTTTGTTCGAATTCTATGGAGCTGTACAAGTCATAGAAATATTGGGAGGCCAGTGAATTGTAATAATGTTAAAGCTCCACTTCGAATACCTTCAAGAATAAGTAAGAAAAAAATTGAAGTCTAAGAGTTACGAGCTCACAGTTTGCTTCACAAGACGTTTCACAAATGTCCCAGCTCCTTTCCTGCTAGGTGCAATACCAGGGTGTTTAGCTAAAACTTCGGGCTTTTCACTGTACACCATAGATGCAGGCAGAGTGAAACCGGTGACGGTGAAGTTTACTGTCCTTGCTTCAACGAAATCGCTTAGTTCTTGCAGTGAAATTGAATAACAAATTACTATGTTCAATGATTTCAAGGTTTCCTATTTTCTAGCATAAAATTCAAGATCGTTCCATCAAAAAGCTCACATCGCGACGACTTTTGAGCGTTGGTGAAACGTGAAACGTCTGGTAATTTCTTTTTGATTTAGATTCATGAACTGCTATTTGAGAATGGAAACCTTTATTGTATTATAGCAGTCTTCTACTCATTACCTTGACCTGAAGGTATCGTTCCACATCCAAACACTGTCGAAATCGTGGCTAGCAGCGAAATTACAAAGGAATCGATTGAGAAGCTTGCCATATTCACTTTCGGCTCCCAAAAAAGTCTAAACTATTGAGAACTTAGACGAAAACAAATTTTACAACTGTCCTTTTCTTTGATTAAAATTTGCCCGAGAATGGCCTTCTTCTTTCAAGTCTTGATGGACAGTAATAAGAAATTTTGCAGTTTCAGCACTCATGCCGAGGATGTGAGAGAGTTCCTCTTTTGAAATTTCACAACGTTCAGATTGTTCGCAAGCCAACAACGGATTTCACTTCTCATCACATACGACTATTTAACGTCACCTTGGCAGCTTTCTGAGTTTTCCAAAAGCTTCACGGATTCCTTATTCTCTTAATTTGAAAAAAGACCTTATAAGCATATTTGTGACAATACCTCTATTTTGAAGAACAGAGAAATGAAATACAAGTCAAATCTCAATTGACAATAAGCTGTGTGGAAAAGACTACTCACACGGAAGTTTTAGTGAATGCACCCTTCGTTGGGCGGTACGAGTGAATTTTTGTTCCGCCTCTGTATTTGTGATGAGGCGGCATCAAATCCTGACTTTCCAAAAAAAAAACAAAATTGCGACAATTAAACTTTTATGATAATCAATTTCAAAGATTAGAAGTCTCATTTGCTCAACAATGTTCTTATCAGCTTCTCCAGTGTAATACCCTTATGAAATCCCTTTATTGACAGAGAAGAAGATTAATAGCCAAGCCGCAGAATTTTACGAAAAGATTTAGATCTAGGCAGGAAGTAGGATGACCCCAAGAATCCACCAGGTCAAAGATGGGGCTGGGTAGAGAAATGTAGTAGAAAATCAATCGCATTGAGGAACAGAAACTATTGTGAGACGCAGCGATGATATATTTGGTGAATTTGTCAAAATATTGAAGTGAGAAAGGCAAATGACGTTCTCTAAAACATGATCGGAAGAAACTGTGCTGAGGCCTCTTAACTCACTTTTTTGAGTGTTACAAGTTCATCATCATGATGGAAGTCGTAAACTTCAAACATTTTTTCCATGATGTAAAGGCAAAACAAAATTGTCGTTTTATTTGTTGGACATTTCGTTCAGTGAAGCATCACTCCACCTAAGTAACGAGCACAAACTCTTTAGTGGCTTGTCTCCTTTCCAGCAAATGTTAAGGACAATAATTTGGAAGGCTGACGTGTTAATTTTATAAAGGTGTTCAATTTAAGTCATTTAATAGTCCCTGTTTTATAAAGCTCACGAAGGATCATTATGTACCGAGTAGGGACGCCCTGGTTATCTAGAGCCTCTATAACCGCTTCTGTTTCCACTGAATCAAAGGCTTTCTTTAGGTCGATGAAAGTGAGACAGAGTGGTTGTTTGTACTCTCGTGAAACTTCGATGAGTCTTGTAATCGTGTGGATGTGGTCCATGGTACTAAATCCTTTTCGGAACCCTGCTTGTTCGCATGGCTGTCCTTCGTCCAGTGTTCTGTCAATCCTGTTCAGGATGACTCGAGTAAAGAGTTTATAGACAACGGACAGCAAGCAGATTGGGCGATAATTGCCTATGTCGTGAAGGTCTCCCTTTTTGAACAACAATACGGTCTTGCTGGTTTTCCATTGAATAGGGACCTTGCATTCTGACAGGTAGCGAGTAAAGAGCCGAGCCAGGGTGTTGATGAGAACTGGCGGCAGGTTCTTCAGGTGTTCTGGTCTAATCCTGTCTGGACCGGGTGTTGTTCTGTTTTTCACCGACAATATAGCATGTCGGATTTTGGAAGGAAGGACCGATGGAACGACATATTCGTCCTCTTTCAATTTATAAGATGGTAAGAGGACATGGCCAGCGAAGGGATCCGAGTAGTATTGGTGGATGATTTTCTCCATAGCCGTTCTAGAAGCTGTAAGTGTCCCGTCAGGGTATCGGAGTGCAATCATCTTGGTCTTATAGTTGGCAAAGCCTCGCTGAGCTTTGCGAATGCTCTTCCCAGCTTCTGCAGCTTCTGCCATAATTGCTGCTCTTCTCTCTTTGAGGTCTTTCAGCCTGATTTCAACAATTCTGTTGATGGATATAAGCAGAACTTGCCCTCCAGTTATTGGAAGTTCCTTGCAGTATTCTTGTGCTTGGACATCGCATATTTAAAAACCTTTTCAGCTGAAGGCCGTCATTCACATAAATCGTTTTAGAACACTTTCTTTCACTCTACGGAAGCCATCCCAATAGGGTGCGATTAAACTTGCGAAAGTGAAGGTTTCACCAATTTTCCAACAACTTAGACAAAATCTCAGCATCAGAAACATGATAATTTTGTTTTTTTGTTACACGAGTGATAAATGGAAATTTCCGGTAGAGCTGTATTAATCATAGTCGCTGTAATGAATTCCCGCCAACAATAATCGAAGCTGAATAAGCAATTCTTAATTTCGTCTTTCATTTAGTGACGCTTTATAAAATTTGAATCACTGAGTGACAAACAATTTTGCTACAGTATTCTCCTTGCGCTTTCATATGACACTTCACTTCTTCCAAAATGATACAAAACCATTTTAGAGATTTTATACCACTGTTGTGTATAAATGTTTTATTGATATACAATTAGCAGAGCAGTTTCACTGCGCTGTTTGAGGGAAACCCGTATAGTACTCAATCAATAGTTTTTACAACCACACCAGCATCGATGTGGTTTACTAAACTCATGATTTTGTAAGACAAGGTTTTGTGTCAAATGCAAGCACTGATTATAAGTTGAACTATGAGAATAAGAAAAGTTTTTCACTTCTTTAATAGAAGCGCTCGCTGGATAAGTGTTAACAAATATTGTCTTTCTCTGCACCTGATAATAAATATCCTTTCATTTAGAGAGTGCGATTACTTGATAGAAATTAGTGTATGAAGAAAATAAGCCATTCTAATGAAGATTCTCAACGATAACTCGAGATCTTGATGTATTTGCAGATTTTTTCAAGACAATTTTGTATGCAAGTGCCGTTGATGTTTTATCAAATCCAGCTAGTGCTAGGCCGACTACAAAAGGATGGATTGTCATCAACGGAGCAGACATTTTTTGTCGATAATAAGACAGCGACCTTGAAAACTGCATAAAATGTTAGGTCAGGTGCCACTTTGTTTGTGATGTGCTTCATCTTACGACGCAAGCACGAAGGTCATCATCACGAACGGACAATGTTGTAGGCATCAAATTCGGACCGTCAAGATTTCGATGAAGGCGAAAGAGTCACAAAGCTGATCACAATGAAGTTTTATGACATCGTCATTTATGCTCATCAGTTCATGCAATCAATTATTGACTGCCCATACTGAAGCTCAGCAGCTCAAGAAGAGCATGGATATTGTTTGTTATTAGACACAACACACCTGAATACACTATAGTGCTCGTTAACACGGTATTCATCGCCCTTCAACATTATTTTCAAGTCTCTTACTTTCTTCTCAACCACTTTTGCTATTCCGCGGAAAACATAGAATGATTATTTTATGAAATGGAATCCCTGAGTCTTCATTGCTCACTAATCTAAATAGGGCCCCGTAGCCGAGCGGTTGTAATGCTCGTTGCGGCGCGCGCGGGCTGGCGCCGCTCTTCAACACGCCGACAGTTAACAACAATTCCCTATGGGACGTCACAGTCAGGCCATCCTCAGGAATGCAGAGAGATACGCTCAACCACTACTCTACTACGTGAAGACGAAGAAACGATTTTAATGCTAGAAGTACTGAAATCCGCACAGTAAAAAAAACACTTTGAAAACTGATCATTGGTTTGTGCGCTAGATGTTCAAAAATACTGCGCTTAACATCACTTGCCCTCATTTTATGGCTTCGTCTGCTCTCACGCCCAGGGCGGTGCTTATTTACAGAAGTGACTGTTCATTGGTACTTAAACAATATCGTAAACAGAGAGTGGAATTGTAGGACTCATTCTTTTCCTTTGAAGTATGCTATTGCTCTGAAAGCTTCAGCTGGAGTTCCATTCATAAGAAGTTCAATTTGTTTTTATAAGCATTCTTTGCCTATGTAAACGACACTACACGTCGTAGAAAACAATAATTTCTCTTATTTCGACATATTACGGAGAATTCACACATTAGAAAAATAAAGTATTGTGCTTTGTTTTGCCCATGAATCGTGAGCTAAAACTGCAGTCAGCACTGTCGAATTATAGGATATGCTATGAGTTTTCATAAAATGGTAAGTCTAGCTGGATGAGCAGCCTCGGATCATTTCAATTTGAATGTTAAGCGAAGCGGTTATACCTCAGCACTCCCTTTCCGCTATCAGTGCAATGATGTGGCTAATCAGTGATATGCGGACAGTAAGAAAGGCAGACCGTTGTTGTTTTCTTATAGATTGAGGATAGGGTAACGGTTCAGCATGCGCCCCCTGGTAGGGTGAAATGTGAGTTCGAATCCAACCTCACGAAATGTTTTTGCATTCCACTCTACATTGCTGGGAATATTTTAATAGGGTTCTGCATGGCTAGCGCACCGGCACTTGCGCTTTCTTCGTGCACGACTGTTCTGAGTTGACCATATACGTCATACTGCTATATAGGCTTCCGCAGCCGCATCAAGTCGAACTCACCGCAGTAGAGCAACGCTTGAACGAACTTATCTTACTTATTAGGTCTCCAACTGTGTTTGCAAACTGGATTCAGAAATTTAAATATTTATTTTTCCAAGTAGTGTAAAGTATCAAATAGCACCAACTGAAGTATTCTCCGTTTGCCTGGATGCAATTCTGCCAACGCTTCAGCAACAAATCAACTCTCCGCTAATAGAACTCATTATTCTTCAATGCAAACTAAGCAGTCAGTTCTCAACGCAAATGATTGGTGTCTCGAAACGCTTCTTTTTGTCCAACCAATGTTTTTACAGTTTGAAGAGATGGAAATCTGACAGATACAGATTTGGCGAACACGGTGGATAATCCAAGTGCTTTCAGCCCAAATCGGTCAACTACTTCCTTGTTTCCTTGGCGACGTGTGGCTTTGCATTGTGTTTGAAGCAAAATGACTTGGCGACGGCGGTGATGTTTAATTGCTTGAATGCAACACACCAGTTTCTGACATTATCGCTCAGTTCTTCTCTATCCCTAAAGATGTAAAAATATTCTGCACAAATTTTTAAAATAAGAATTTGCTTTTGTGCAGAAATTTTTGTTTTCCGGATCAAGTTCGAATACTTGGTTGGGGACCTAATAGCAGGGCTCTTTTATAGGGAAAAGTTTTAGAGTGATTGTCCACACTGATTGTGTTCTGATGAGAAGGACCTTTTTCGTAGTTATATGATAACTATTTGCGCAAAGATTTCGTAAAGCTAGATTTTTTACAAATGATCTTGCGTCTATTGATTCATTGCTGTTCAAAGTTGACCCATCATTAATTACGCCAAACCAGCGCTTACAATGCTATGATTTTTGCATCCGTATAGCTTTTCAGTTCATAAGACGCTTCAGCCTACTTTATAACAGGCAAATGCTTCCGACTCGTCTATTCAACGCATCTCAAACAATGCATATGCAATGCAGACTTTGAGCGTATTTCGCCTTTATACCACGCCAAATGACTACGTTTTGCAAGTTATGCTTGAACTCTCAAAGCAACCTCAAGAAACATAGGCATGATGACTTGTACATGAAGTGGATGTGGGGCGGTTAAAAGAGTCACTGCTCAACTTCAGATAGTTTGGACAGTATTCCGCACAAATGAGAAGAGTAGCGATGGTGCACCCACTGGCTCCAAGTTGCGCTATTCGATTCATGTCTAGAATGAATACAACAGCAACCCATCTCTAACTATTATATCACTGCAGATATGTAGATGACTGCTTTATCATCTGTTAAACTCAAGACCAATTGATCAAATATCCTGAGTATTGTATGATCAAAATAATCAAAATTCTTTTGAAAAAATTTGGAAGCAAACTGACTCGCCCATTTGACGTTCAAGTTAGTCATGGAGAAACGCCAGCACCACAAGGTAATGCTAAAAGCCAGGCCAATTACTGAAAACATTGTATCATTAGCATTCCCTTCATTTATCACACAAAAAGCGCGATCTTGTGAAAAACATTTTTCCACAGGCTATCAGTGTGTGCACAAGAAAAGAGCTTAAGGAAGTTTTCGTAAACACCGATACAAGTAGCTATTTTGATAACACGGTGGAGCTCGTTGGCTCATATTCGAAGGAAAAGCGAGTTCTTCTGACGATGAGTTCAATGAAAATAAAGTAGAGCTTGAAGAAAATAAAAAAGCGATTGATAGAACAGGTATAATTCATTATACAGCTACGTGATCGACTGCCGGTCAGCGCAATGTCAGATAATTGCATCATCTGACTTGGGGTGATTTATTACCCGTAGCCGATTCCCTTATAGAGGATTATTTAACCACACGGGCTGCTGAACCGAGGGAGAGTGGTACTGATGAGTCCCAATAGGACGAAGCAGACCTCTATATACCACTAGACCTGACAGCTCAAAACAAGTTACATCCTTATCAGATTATACCGTTTTGAGCGGGTCCATGAAAAAGAGGTCGATAGAAAAGTAGAGTTTATCTTGCAATTATTTTCAGCGATCTAACACAACCAATATGTGCCACTCAAAAACTCTGATTGATAGAATATGCCGCGTGTGATTGGAATATCCCAAACACTCTAAGATGCCAACTGATCAACAACCGATTTTATAACCCGTACTGTGTTTTTCTTTATCACGCAGTCCTAGTTTTTTGTAATCTTGATTATAGCCATAATTTCGGCGATTTCGCATTCATCAGAGCTACGATGATTTGAGTCAAGTGTCACAAGTGTTGTTCTTCGTCTGATGTTCGTCTTCGCAGTCGCCGCATCAAAACGGATTGAGAACTGTGGATCGTCGTATAAAATAAAATTTTTTTCTGAAGAATTCCAACTACGTTGAAGAGATATGGCATCAGTCGCAATCATTCAAGTTTCAGGAAAGCCCCTGGGCTGTTGTCGACACATATCCTGTGCTCCTTTAATTACAATCCATCCTGCAGCAACCGAATTAGTACTAGGTGGCATATACGTCAACGTCATTCATTGAATCTCAGTGTGGATTTTCTGCGTTGAGTTTTTTTTTGTTGATCTAACATGAGATTTTTGGAAATCTAACTCCGCAATGTGATCGAAGAAGCAAGCAGACCTCAAAAAAACAAAACGATAAGTGTTATGTAGAGAAACTACATGAATCTTGTTAATCACGTTCTTCTGCTGAGCTTACGAGAGTATTTGGCAGATTATGTGGAACCAGCCATTCGAGAGCAATCGAGTGCAGAAAATTGCCGATCATGTGATTTTTCACTTGATGGCAGTACAGTGTGAATCGTTCGTTGGCACTTACCTCTAATAAAGAGAGTAGGGTCTCCCGAGATGATTGGTCAAAGACGAAGGGTTCTGCCCGGCTGACGAGACTGTAAGGTCGAAACAAGTGCATCGGGCTGTAAGAGCCCATTAATAGGCCACATGACGTACTGACTCAGATAACGATCACGAGATTTATCGAATCGAATTGCTCTTCGCAGGTTTTGAAAGAGGAGATTGCGTCCAAACGTCAGCCATTATCACACTGCATTGAAATATATCTAATAAATTTTACAATTAACAACTCATATCTGTTCGTCAAAAGAAGCCTTGGTTTTCAAACTATTATTGCTTGTTTGCTCGCTGAAAATGATACCAAGGAGTGTGTGATGAACTGTCGGACAAAAAGCATATTATTGTGGAGAACTATTCATATCATGACCATCTTGAGTAGTACCAGTAACGTGGTTAAAAAGTGCCTAAAAAGATGTGGTCTTGAAAATCCCGTGATAGTAATTAAAATCCCACCTCCCACACTACGCTATCAGCTGATTCGCAATAGACTTTACGATCAATTGTGCAACACAAAAATAGTGTGATCTGCTTTAACGTAAAAGAGGGGAATTGTATGAGATTAGGCACAATTTATTTGCTAACTAACATGTAAGACATGCGGGGAAGAATACACAGGCGAAACGGGTAGACCACTTTACATCCGCATAAGGGAACATCTAGATAGCAAGTCTCAAATAGATAAAACCAAACCATTAGATTTACATATTGCACAAAAACACAACAAGAAAGATTTTGATGTGACTGTCACAATCTTAGTGCAGGAATCAAAAACATCCACGAGCAAAATTCTTGAGTCATTTTGGATAAACGCCAAAAACCCCGAAATGAACTTGAAGGACGAATGCGTCACCATCACACGAGATCTCGCGCCCTTTCTTCTTTTGATCCTTTAACCTGACCTGGGCAGCATATAAATAAAATCCTCCAAATCATTCAAATAGACTAATAATACATACGCTCAGGCTCTGAAGAAAGCGGGTAATCGAAACGTCAGCCGAATTGCTACGACTAATTTACCGCCCTCGCGTCAGCTAATCAAGATAAGTTTTCTCGATTTTCATGTATCAATCTTCTTTTATCTGTTGCAGCATAACACCAAATCCATCATAAAGATAAATAAATTGTTGGAACTCTCAAGATTTGACCTGTCGATTGCTTAATAAAACTCTAGAGAAAAAGCTTTGGTCAGAGAGAAATTTTTTAATGAGAAACAAATACTATTTTTGCTCTCTCAGCACAATGACAAGGTCTTTTCTAATACTGAATATATCTTTCAGATTCTTTTGATTCGTTCTATCCATAAACTAGTTAATCATCGAAGAACACCAAAAAGTGCGTTTTTCATAAGGGGTCGAAGTGGCGTCTCCATAATAGAACAGTACCCAATTATTTAGGCCAATAACTCGAGGGTTTTGATGTAATTATAGATCTTTTCAAGGCGATTTAGTATGTAAGCACCATTGATGCAAAAGAATAGGTGGACTGTATCTACGCTCATGCAACACCGTCTCTGCCGTTAGGACATATTTTACAATCTTTCATTATACAGAAGTGGTCATATAAGCGGTTGCGAGCTAGTTGGCGTCTTAGAGTATTCGGTGGTATTTTAATAATAGCTCTAAACCCGCTCCTTCTAACCGCGTTTTATAGCTGCATGTAGTTTAGCGTTTTATAGTCTTAACAGACGGAACACCGCGCTAAGGACGCATAGAGAACAGAAATACGACGGAGTTGATTTTGAGATCGAAGTCACCACCATTGCGCACAAACAAAAAACATCAGCGCGGAAAATTCTAGGAGCACTTTGGATTAACACCACCGATCCAACTATGAACCGCAGGAAGGAATGCTTTGTTATCACTCGTGATTTGAGCAGTAAGATTATTGTTTTAATGGGTAAGGTGCATTACGGGCCTATGTGATCTTCCGGTGATCTCCACTTGAATCATTGAGAGGAGCACATACAAAGCGGTGAGTATGTTGAGAGTTGATTTTGTGCTTGATGCGTGAATTCTGGGTCTAGTGATTTTTTCTAAAGGAATAATGGAGGTGTTTGACTGATTTTATTGCGGACAATTTGATCTTTCCAGGCTCTGAAGAAGGCGAAGTGCCGAAACGTCAGCTGTCAAATAAAGTTCAATGTAACATCTCATGTTTGGCTCAAAGAAGAAAATCAGGAATTATATTGAAGCATGCCGAGGTTAATAGACAGTCGGTCTTGGGAATTGATAGAAGAAGGACCCATTTATGTTATTCTTTTGAATCCTTCAGCCGAAATTCCTCTCTTGAAGATTTACATCTGTTTTTATAAACAATCTTTCTCTATGTGAATGACATGCGTTGTTAAAAAACAATAATTTCTATTATTTTAGACATGTTACGGAGAATTCACGCATAAGGTAAATAAAGTACTATGCTTTGTTTTGCCTACGAATCGTGAATCAAAAATGCAGTCAGTACTGTTGGATCATAGGATCTGCTGTGAGCTTTTAATAAATGGTAAATTTAGCTGAAAAGGCAGTCTCGTGTCATTTCAATTTGATTGTTAAGCCAAGCAGCTCTACCGCAGCAATTCCCTTCCACTATCAATTCAATACTGTGGCTAACCAGCGATATTCGGGCAAGAAGAAGAGCAGACCGCCACTGTTTTCTTGCAAACTGGTGTAACCAATGAGTTTCATGCAGTTCCAGAAGCAGAGTCAGCACCGCGGACTTGTGCAATAACTTTGAGTTTGACATATAATGTGTATCTTAGAATTGAGATATATTTTAATGAGGTTTTGCTTGGCTAGCATTTCGGCACTTGCGCAACCAATATCCGTTTTACTGTTATATAAGTCTCCACATGCGCATCGAAATGGACTCAATGAAGTAAAGCAGTGCTCGACCTAATTGTTCTCATTTAGCAGCGCTCTTTTATAGGGCAAGCTTTAGAGTTAATGTCCACACAAAGCTTTTCTTTGATAAATTGCGTCTACTGATCGATTTCTGTACAAAAATATCCGACCATCAATTAAGTAGACCGGTCAGGAATTATTTCTATAATTTCTACGCCCCTGTAACTTTCCAGTTGTTGCAAGACTTCTTAATCTATCTTAGAACAAACAAATGCTTTTGAATCGTCTACTTAATGCGTCTCAAACAACGCGTACGCAGTGCAGACTTTGGGCGTCTTTTCGGCGGCTTTTATATCACGTCAAATGACGGAATTTTGCAGGACACCTCTAAACTCCTTAGGCAGCACCAAGAAGCATAGGCCTGGTAGCTTATATATGTAGCGGGTTGTGGGTTCGTTACAGCTCAACCTAAATCGTTTGGGCAATATTTCGCACAAATGAGAGGGTTGGCGATGTGCAGCGACTGGTTCCAAGTCTTGTCATTACCTTTATGTCTGCAATGGAAACACTAGAAACCAATCTCTAGCCATTATATCACTTCGAATGTGTGGATGACTGTTTCGTCATCTGCTATGCGCATGACGAGTTGGACAAATATTTTGAGTGTTCAACGTAAAGTCGGGATACGCAAAACTTTTCAGGAAGAGTTCGAAAGCAAATTCCCTTCCTCTCTTAAACGTTCGAGTCAATCTATCCGAAAGCGCTACAGCACAGAGTAATGCTAAAAACCAGGCCAAATACTAAAAACACTGTATCATTAGCGTTTCTATAATCTATCACACAAAAGACGCCAACTTGTGAAGAAATGTTTCTGGTGACTATAAGTATGTGCACAGAAAGAGAGCTTGAGGAAGGTTCCGTAAACTCAGCGAAAAGTAGCCATTTCGAATGACGGACGATGAGACCTTTGGGTCAGGTTTGCAGGAAGAGCGACTCCATCTGACGATTAGTTCGATGGAGGTAAGCAAATTCTATCTGATTTTATTTCCATGGAGATAGGCACAACTATTATACGCTACTTGAGAATTCTTTTGAGTATTCGGCTCGTGTGATTGAAATACCTTTAAAACTCTAGTACACCAGGTGGGCAGAAACCGATTCTATAGTCTCTACTCTGTTTCAATAATGAGTTGACACGAGGCTTTGATTAATTTTTATTATGGCCAAAGTTGGTTTCGCATTCATCAGAGCCACGATAGTTCGAGTCGAGTGCTCACAATTGTTGTACTCCTTCTGATATTCGATTCTGCAGTCGTCGCATCGTGACCGATTGAGAATTGTGGTTTATCGTACAAATAAAAAATTATTTCAACGCTAAGAGAATTGAGTTGTGAGCAAAAACGGCCTCAGAGGGGAGTTGAACCTGCGTTTGATCCATACCGAGGACTCGTGGTACTACTACACAACCGAGGTACACTCGCGCGACCACTCATTTTTCAACATTTCTATGTTAGCTGTTACCCACCAACCTTTAACAGGTTTGGTCAGCTATAAGATTTTGCTTTATAAGTCCAGTTGATCTGACAGCCATTGCGATAGGTTATACTAGAAAGGGTGTAGTGGTAGCATGCATTCCCGTATGGATGAAACGCGGGGTCGATTCCCGTCTGAGCTCGTATTTTGCTCACCAATAAATTCTCTTAGGAATATATGAGACGTCAGAACACTGCGAAAAATGCAGTAAAGACACTAGAAATTTCGAGTATTCTAATGCTGTCCTTTTATACAAAATTTCGACTACTCTGAAGAGATTTGGTACTAGTTGACAGCCATCCAAGCTTCACGACGGTCCTTCTCGACCGATGTCATTTCTCCTCATATTGCAGTCCATTCTACAGCTGTAAGATTTGTACTAGCTGACATATAAATGAATGATGCCATCCATCATTCATTTAAGCTCTCTGTGGATTATCATTTCTGTGCTTGTGTTTATAAGCTAACAGGAGATTTTTGTAGATCTTAGACTGGATTATGACCGATGGAGCAAATGAACTCAAAAACAACCGAACGATACATGTTTTGGAGAGAAGGTGCATAAATTTTGCTTACCGCGTTTTTCTGTCAGATTCACGGAATTATTTGGCTGAGTATATTGTAAACCATTGTGCCCTTTCCAGGTCTTGAAGGATACCGCCAAAATGTCGGCCGTTATTTCATTGCACTGAGTTGTATTCAATAAATTCTACAATGTACAATCTCATAAGAATACTTTTTAGTTGACTAATTTTTCAACAGCTGTATAATGTCACAAATCATAGGTATACACAATGTTGCTAGATGTGCAGAGATCCGATCTCAGGGGACATTCGAACCCGCAATCCACCCTTTCTGGGAGTCCGCCTAACAATTTGTACTATCGACGCTTGTTTTGCCACCACTCTTTCTATGCCAAACGCAGTAATCTGCCAGCAACCAACTGTTAACAATTTGTAGAGTTACCATTTTAGGAGGCATAACCTTCACGGATAATGCGCAATCACTATTAGAATTGGGGCCAAGCTTTTCCCCTGCTCAACCCTTTTCCAAAACATCGCTGCGTGCTACCTCTTGTAATCTGCATGAAGCTCCGTTTCAAAGCGAAACAAGAAAGACTGAGTCTAGCACAACGTAGAGAGGCAACATTACCACCACCTCCTTTTCCAAGAACGTTCTTCAAATAGCAACAACCTGATAGCAAAATTGGCTCAATCTTCCGTACATTTTCGGACAAACTTTTCTACGCACTTGATCGCTACCGACAAAACATGTTTAGCTCAAACCCAACCAAAAGACAAGTACATGGCAATGAAAGAAGTACGAGAGCTTATACACTCAAAAACTTGAGGTTATCTATTAGCGATAAGGTTGGGGAATTTGTAGTTATTTCTCGTCAGTTGAAAGTTGATATGACGGAGAAACATCTCCTGACTCTTCTCTCTATCGACGTTCTTCTGAAAAGGAATATAGATTACAATGCCAAAATTGAATGAAGAATGGGTCCGAACGGTAAAAGCTGCGGGCTTACAACAATCTCTTATCCGTCAATTAGAAATTGAATCACCCTCTTGCTCTGTCCTTCAAACACTCATCAAAACACATAAACTTCGTCTTAATAATTTTGAGTTTACCGATGCATCTACGTTCAAAGTTAGAGCAATCATTAGTTGTGTAGGCGGCCGACAGACAGAATTACATGGTTTCTTGGTATCATGTTGTCGCAATTATCAAAGTTCGTACCAACCCATCTTTCCAACACGAATATATTCCTAGAGCACCTCAAAAATGCGCGTCCAAATCATACGTATGTAATGGAGTCGTTTGATGCTACAGCGCTCTATACAAAGTCTCAAATGATGTCGCAACACAAGCCACTCATAAATTACCAATAGAAAACATGGAAAGCATAGATATGTTTGGCTTGTCTGTCTAACAGCTTATCACACTCCTTAAGTTATGTCTAAACGGTCCGACATTTAGGTGGTCGGGAAAATATTTCGCACAAATTAGAGGGTTGACAATGGGGCAAAGACTAGCACCAAGCTTAGCCATTGCTTTCATGTCAAAAGTGTAAGCTCCAGTTCTCCATCGGCGTTCAACACTCTACTGTCGATATATAGACGATTGTTTTGTCATCTGCTCCACCCGAGAGGAGATGGATAAATGCTTCGAAATTCTGAGCAGACAGTCAGAGTCTATTAAGTTGACGAGAAAACAACAACATTCAGAGAGCTGTCTTCCCTTTTAAAACGTTCAAGTTCAATTCAGTGAAAGTGGCTACAATACGAAATGGTATCGCAAGCCTAGTATCGAAAACGTATTGGTACATTACCTTTCTTCTCATCCCTCACACATTAAAAAAGCACTCATCCCAAATATGTATCAAACAGCAGCAGGTGCTTGTGCGGGAGACATGAAAGAAGGGAATCACTAGATTTAGCGCGAAAAATAGCCATTTTTAAAGGGTACGAAGAAAGAACAACAGCTAACGTTAGGCCCAAAAGGAGTGAAAACCTTTGCGATGGGAACGACAGAGCGCCACACCTAAACAAAAAGTCAGTACCGCTAATAGAAAGTGTCAAAAAAACAGTGGTCTAGAAGATTCTGTAGGAATTGTAGAAATCCCTCCTAAAACACTGCGTCGTCAAAAAGTTCGAATCCGCTTGTATGACCGTCTATATAGTACAAAGGACGGTAGAGACGGTAGAGACGGTGACTGCATAAGCGTAGGTACAATATACCTTATCTCTTGTAAGACATGTGGTGGCGAATATATTGACAAAACAGGCAGACCACTTTACATCCACATTAAAAAACACCTAGACGGAAAAACAAATGAAGACCCAAAAAAACTTCTAGGTACAGACAGGATACAAAGGCGCAACGATGACGACTTCGAGGTAGTAGCCAAAATCTTTGGACACGAATCAAAACATCGGCGTGAAAAACCCTTAATGCTTCCAGGATAAATTCCAGAAACCCACAAAGGAACAAATAGGGAGATTTCCTTAACCAGCCACATGGCACCTTATCTCAGATTGATTTACTGCCTGGTTCTCAGCTGACACCATCGATAATTTGATCTAGTGACATGGGAGGGAGGGGGCGGGTTCATACGTCACCCTGGCGCTAACAACATAGATAGCCCCTAGACCGTTTGCATAAGTTGTTTACGTCACATGAAGTCATCCATGATGGGATTGATCTTCAAATCCATGCTACAGATTTGCCAAGGATGCGAGATTTCCTATTATTCCCTGGCGACACTGTCAATCGCCTGAAATGAAGTTTGGTGCAGCTCCTTCTCTTGCAAAGTCTCGCAACATTTGTTTCGAAACGCTGCTATGGGTAAGAAATTCTGGACTACTCTAAAAATCTGGGTATTCAATGAGTCTAATTTGGTCAGATATAACCGAAAAAATTCGATTTGAAAGTTTCACGAAATAGGCTCAAATTTTTTTTATACGCCTCACGACGAATTTGAGACCATCATGCGAAATGTGCAAGAAATTCGCATTTGCCTGCACATCATAGACAAATTCCATGAAGCTGAAGGCCTTCCATAATCATACACCTTTATTAGACATAAGAACGGTTGAAAAGATGAGTAAGGAAACCTTTGTTTGATGTCAAGTCGGGCGTGTTTTTTGTGGAACTCCAATTTACTTTCCCATCTGAATACACTAGCAATTTTAATAAGATATAGGAGTTTAGCACTCCACAACAAAGCCCTGACACTACTCGAACGCTTCAAACGGAAATGTACTATGAAGACTTCTTATGAGCAGTAAAAATCGGTTAGCATCAATGACTGAGGAAAGCATTTGCGTATTGTGAATTGTCGATCTTTCTGTGGAATTAGTGTGGGTCCCATGAAAGAGGTTCAGAATGATAAATGTGGAAGCACTATCCGCTAGCGAGATTTTGAACTTTCTTCAGGTGTTCTCTTACATGAACATAGAGGGGCCTTCCCGTTTCGCCGATTTGTTCGTAGCCGCATTATTATTTTTTATCATATTAAATTTCAATTATTTTTACTTAATCTTGATTATAAGAACTTGATGGACTATACTTATGCTCATGCAGTCACCATCTGTATCGTTTGGCATATTATGCATCCTTTCTTTTTATAGAGACGGTCATAAAAGCGGTTGCGAAATAGTTGGCTCCTTAGATCAATCGGTGCTAATACAATAATTGTTACCAATTTCTCCAGATCGATCTGCGCTTTTCAAACAAAGTTGTATGGCCGAAAATGGCGCGTTCCGCAAGAGAGTAGGTACAATCTACCTAATCTCTTGTAGAACGCACTGCGGCGAATATATTAGCGAAGCGGGAAAGCCTTTCTTTGCCAAACGCCAAAGTAAACAAAGTAAACTTTGAAGTAGAAATATCATGCTCACACAGGAATCAAAACCTTAGCGCTCAAAATTCTCAAAACCTTTTGAATTTAAACAAGAAATCTAAATGTGAATCTAAAAGATTAATGCCTCGCCATCAAGCGTGATTTCACGCCATATCTCGAATCGATTTTTGTGGACCCGAGACAAGCACGTAGTCCGCTCATGTAACATTCGGTGCAGCTGTTTCGTATATTAACTAGTGGACTAAGAAACAATTATGGCGAGTATTCAGAAGAAGTTGATCACTATGCTAACTAGATTTTACGATTTCGGTTCCATATAATTTGATAATAAAAGTCTTCAACCATGTGAGTGCATGCCTTACATTGGTATGTGGATGAAATTTGCGACATCGGCATCAGGCCATCGCTTTTAATGCAAACTCAATAGCTACTGAAGCTACATGAAGCAGCACAAAAGAGATCTTGCCTAGAGAAAAGCCGTCGGAATCTGTGCGATTATAGTGTGCAGTTTGCAGCACTGATAAACGATGGTGGGAATGTTAGAACATTTCGCTATGACATGGAATTGATAACGGAAAAATTTTACATCAACCTTTTCCATTCCACAATCCCCGTCCCGGAAGCCGAAATCCCCACTGGAGAAAGACCACTTAGGATTTACCCTTTGAAGTATGAGTAGTTTGAAGCATGTGTTGCGATAGAAGGCATGAAGAATGACGCAGCTCTAGGACTTGGTAACATCACCGCTCTTTTAGCGGTTGAAACATTCTTCTAGATATAGTCACAATTCACCAAGCCTGTATTTGGCGCTAACAAATCTTCGTAAGCCGTCCGAGCGGCGGGGACAGGCGTGCATTTAAAATAATGCACATGACCTCAAAGGAACGATTGTCAAACAAGTGGTAAAAAATTAGCTTCCAAATTTCTGGAGATGTGAGTTTGAAGCTTGCGTAGCTGGTAAAACGTACTCTGGAAAGTGAGATTGTCAATTTGGATTTACGAGATTTAGATAGAAGTTTCAATAAATGGAGAGCTGTGCAGGTTTCTTTATAATTTAGGTAATGCTGCAAAATTGATATGAAGCTCCATTCAGATAGCGTTACCACCCTTTCACTGTCTTTATGTAAGAAAATTCGAATGAAATATTCACAAACGCTTACGTTCGTTGTGCTTTTCGGCTCCATTGCCGTTGGAATCAAATCCTCTTTGGTGAGCACCGCTCGAATGAAAGGACCTCATTCGCCGCTGGTCCTATATACAGGACGGCTGTCCATCATACGAACACCCTTTGATGATAATTTACGTTTTATAATACTCAAAAGTCCTTATGTTTTCAACTACTCTTTTCATAGTGTTATAATGCTTCAAATATACCTAAGTGAACTGAGTTGTGAGCAAAAATTCTAGCGCAGCTGGGATTTGATCCTATGTTTCACCCATACCAGGGCGCATGCTACCACTACACCAGTGTAGCCCCCGCTTTTGCACCACTCATTCTTCAAATTCCACTATCAAAGGTATCAACCACCAACTGTTAACGGGTTTGGTTGGGTGAGCACGTATCACTTTCAGAATTCAGTTAAGTTGACAATCACTGTGCAGAATAATACACAAAAACCCTTATGTTCTAACTACTGCATTCAGAAAGCGACATACGCTCACCCGCTTAATCGTGTCAACGGTTGGTGGCTAATATCTATGATAGTGAGACACTGAAGAATGAGTAGCGGGTAAGCGATAGCCTCGGTAATGTGGTGGTAGCACAAGTCGCTGTATGGGTGAAACGCCGTTCTAACCTCCGTGAAAGCTCGAAATTTGCTTATCACTCAATTAGATATCACAAGATCAGAAATACTATTAAAACCAGTGCTTCTTGATGTAAAGACATGAAATTTTTATTTTGTAGAATTTTGCAATACAACTCAGTGCAATAAAATAATGGCTGACGTTCTGATGGTATCTACTCCTTGACGTGGAAAGAGCCAAGTAATTTGCAATATACTCAGCCAGTACTCTCGTAAACCCAGCAAAAGAACGTGATAAACAAAATTCATACAGTCCTCTATAGAACACTTATCGTTTTGTCGTTTTCAAGCTTATGTTTTTCCGGTCACATTACGCAGTCAGATTTGCAAAAAACTTCGTGTTATTTCTTCAAGTCAAGCAGAGTATTCATAATCCACACTGAGCTTTTATGAATGATGTTATAGCAAATATTAGATAATACTAATACGACTGCTGTAGGATGGATATTAATTAGGGGAGCAAATGAGTCTGCGTGAATACAGTGCTCCGCTGTTAACGCTGATGAACGAAGATGAGATCAAGAAAACTTCCCGTTCTAATATGGAAGTAGTAACGGACCGAGGTTCTCTCTACTGAAGTGCGAGTTGCGATAGAAAGAATAAAAAAGGAACAGCTGCAGGACTCGATGACATCACTGCGGACTTTCTAATCGCTGGAGGTCACAGTTTGCATGTACATCTCGCAGCACATACGAAATCTTATCTTCAAAGGAAAGATTCCGACCAGTGGAGGACATTGCGCAAAGTCAATTTTTCACAATAAGGGTGACCGAAGGGATCTTCGTAATTGTTGCCCGATTTGTTGTTGAGTGTGCTCTGCAAGCTCTACGAGAAGATCATCCTTTTGCGCATGTTAACGAGTTTGAATGAAGCACACCCAGTAGAGCAAGCAGGATTCCGTAAGAGATTTTATTGCACGGACCAAATCCAAATCGTGTCAAGGGCCATTGAACATTTCAACATCATAGACATTTTGAAACTGAATTAACGAGGTTGATAAATATACACAAAACTACCGAAAGTAAACGACACAAAGATGTCAAAAAGTGATGTACCCTAAAATTTCTCATAACCCTCTGTTCAACTCAATAAAAAAATGCCAGGTGAATTTGAAACAATGCACTCGAAAAGCGAAGCATTTTTTGTTAGTGGGACTATGGAGGACTTTTCACAGATCATGCATAAGACAAAAATAGTCATCTCTCAAGCTATCACTTAATTACAAAAACGTAGACTGTGAAAAGCAAATGTTATATAGAAGATAAACGATAAAGCTCTCTGCATTGACCTATACTTGAGGGATGCGCCGTGCATTCGTCTTCACTTTTTAACGCTTTGTGGACGATGAGAGTCAATATGACTCTCAGCTGAGTGGGCTGTTCGGACGGGCTATGAAGAGTGGTGAGTTTTGCAATAGAAATTTGGGTTAATAAAGCTATCAAAGGGACACTTTCATCAGAAAATAATGAAATATCACTGATGAGACTCCCTGTATGAATGATTTTGGCAGGACGGACGCTAATGCTGCCCAAAATCTTTCATTCTCCAAAATAAAAAACCAAACACTTGAGAAAAGGATTATATTCCCACCTGCTGTTGGGCATTTTCTCATATCTTTTTTATGTTTTTGTAGTCGATAGATAGCTTTGGAAGATCTGACTCTAATACTAAGCTTGTTGTTTGAAATAATCCCACACTAAGTTTCCATGAGAAATAAAAGATGACGCTTTGCCATTGAAATCCAATTTTTTCGATTCATAGCAGATTTTTAGGGATCATATAGTTGGATTTCGACCCTTATAAACTTTTGATTAGAGTATTGATATCCGTTTAGCTGAAATTAAGTAAATCTGAAAGCTATGTTTTGTTGCCTGATTGGCCTGCTTTTTGAGCACTATCAGTCGAAATAAAATTTGGTTTTACAATCAGAAGTTTCTCGCCTGACAAAGATTTTTCTACAAGCATTTAATAACCACTCGATTGTGAAGATCTCAGCAATTTTGATGACTTTGCTCGTTTTTGGAGAGGGCTCCTTAGCGAGCTGCGAGAGACAAAAGAAGATCAGATTTCGCACTTCAAAGGATGAGATTTTGCGACATTGGCGCGAAGTCACTGCGCCGCTAGCAACACAACAACTAACCGCGAAACGTGAACTTCGTTTGACTGCTACAGTACAATAAGGAGCCCCTTTTAAAAGCAAAGATCCCAAGGAAATGGTCGAGACTTAACTATCGAAACACTGTTAAAGTCTAGCAAAAAACTTTGCACTCTGTTGGACGAGAAATACTCGAGTGCGAAAGATATTTTTATTTTTAGTGTGAGAGCACTTAAGAAGCTGTTTAGAAAACCATCAAATTTTCCGAGATTTGAGCTATTGAATGGCTTTTATGGCTCTGAAAAAATCGAAAAATGCGTTCTTTCCAATAGGTCAACACAGGACGCGTCCATCAAAAATGATCCAAATTTGCGAATTCCAATCTTCTCTTGACTGTCACAGCACTCCGAAAAGTCCTTTCCAAAAAACAAGTACATTGTTGAAATCATTGAGATCCAGCCTATCCAGTGATTTTCAAGTGTCTATAAAAAAGCCTTTATCCGGCGAGAAATACTTGGATGTGAAACAAAATAACTGCTACAGCGAAGAAAACAAGCCATTCAAGGAATAACAAACGCCGTTCAAATTCACTTGATTTTAGCTATCGAATGATTATCGGAACAATCTACAAATTGGAAAAATACATTCATAAAAAGCTTTTCAAAGAGGGTGCAGCTAACGGGAAGAAATCGCTACCTTTTAATTTTAAAAAAAAAACGTGGTAAATGAAGCCACTGAAGTTATACCACATAAGGTGATTTACCTAACCGCCGGTGGAAATTCATCTCGTTAAAGGATGCTACAACTGACAAAGATCTTCGTGCTTTGGAAGATTCCTTGAAACGTTGCTCTATAACAAGTAATGCTGATTGTTTCATAAACGCAGCATAATGTAGAACATCGATTGGCGTCATTTCAGTCACAACAATCGAAGTGGTGCTCAGTAAAACCAAATAGTGCATTATAACTTCAACAGTCTGGAGATTAGACAGTAGAAGATTTCACTCGTCAGTTCGCATAATTACTATTCAGAGAGTAACAGTTCCGTCGTTTCGTTCGAAAGACATTTCACTCAGTGCTGCAAGTAAGGAGCTGGGACGAAAGGCAATTTTTAGCTGAACTGCTGAGCGAAGAGCACTTTAGATACATTACCGTACTGAGTCGGCAATTTTCAATCGATACTTCTATAAGAATGCTCTATCGCCGATCAAATGATCAGAACTGTTTCAGAGCGTCTCTTAACGTTGATTGCCGTAGAGTATGCACCAGATCACTTTCAGCTTGACTGGAGTCTAGTACGAAGGTGAAGAAAAGCCAACATCGGGATGCTATCTCATTTGCATGCTACTTGGATTTATCATTCGTCTGAATGTGACGACTGTGAAGACCAGCACCATAAAAAGATCTGTTACCGTGGATGCTTGATTCAAATAACTGTTTCTTTGGTAACGGCAAAACGCTCAAAATGTTATCCCTACAGATTCATAACAATTTTGTCAAAGTTTATTAATAAAATAAGATATAGATATTTCATAGAGAGGATATATATACTTCATAGCGAGGTTCAATAAGAATCGGAATTGAACGCTGTTTCTTAGTTCAAAACAGTAAAGCGCATAACATCGACAGTCTCTGTTGGTTGGCTTTGAGCGCTCAAATGCACATGGTAGTGTTATAAATGGCCACTCATAATTTTAGTATCTTTGCATTTGATTAGTAGAAGAATGTAACAGTAACCTCACATGCTAAATTGTTATGAGAAACTTGCGTGTCCATATGTATGGCATTACGCTATTAACCGCAAATTGTATACAATCCTCACAAATCCATTGTGTTAGAGTGAACTCTATAATTTGTAAACTAAATGCTAATGAAAAACTGAAGACATAGTCAGCAATGTTAAATCATCAGCTCTTCTAGTAATTTATGAGTGTTATATGTAGCTAATCCAGTGGGCTACTTTGACACGCGATAGGGAAAAACGGAAGTGTCATGTTGTTGTCAACGTTGCTGGCGCCCGTTCAAGTCACTCGACTATGATAAAATACCCAACAGCAGCTGGGAAATAATCCTTTTCAAATATATGCTTTTTTTGATAAAGGAGAGAGTTTGGGCAGCATTAGCATTAATCCTGCCAAAATCATATATACAGGAGTCTTATCAGTGATATTTAATCGTTTTTCAATGACAATGTTTCTTTGAGAGCTTTAATAACCTGAATATGTGTTGGAAAACGCACCACTCCTCGTATCCCCGTCCGAACGGCCTACTCAGCTGAAGGTCATCCTGACTTTCATCGTCCGCCAAGCGTTAAATATCAAGACGGATGCATGGCGCATCCCTCAGGGATTGATCAATGCCGAGAGCTTTATCACATATCTTTTATATAACATGTGCTTTTTTTAGTTTACGTTTTTGTAATTAAATGATGGCTTGGGAGATGACTATTTCTGTCCTATGCATGTTCTGTGGAAAGTCCTCCGCACTACGTTCTACTAACCAAAAACGGAGCTCTTTTAATGTGCATTGTTTCAGCTTCACCACGCATTTTTTTATTAACTTGAACAGAGGGTTCCAAATATTTTTGGGCGCATCAGTTTTTGACATCTTTGTGTCGGTATTATTGATAGTTTTGTATATATTTACATACCCCGTTAATTCAGTTTCGAAATGTCTATTGAACGGTACGATTTGCGTGTGTTGATCGCACAAAGACAAAATCGTCTATGGGGTAATGAATCAAGCAATCCGAAGAAGGCAATTTTGATTTTTGAGGCATGCCTTATTCTGATCGGCCATCTGTTTAATAAAAGTGACTTACAGGCTGCTTTGAATGATGAGCCTTCAATGAGTACTCGTGATCTGACTGAAGACCTGAATATTTTACATCCGACCGTGGTCAACAAGTTGCACCAATTTGATTTTGTCTGCAAGAAGAAGAGAAAGAATGGTAGTGAGTCGTGGGCAGTGGTGTTGTATACTTTGAAGAACAGTTATTGCTCGTTTGCATTTTGAGCATTAAATGGGGCTTTCAGAAATTCCCTTAAAGTTTCTACCCAATCCTAGTATTATATGAGAAAATTTGGTTATAAGGAAACTTCATTGCTATGAAAGGATAGAATTCTACCAAAGAACTAGTTTTTATTGAAAACATGCTCTGTTGTTATGATATTCTTCTTTTTTTCATTACGGATTCTGTGGAATTCAGTCGCACTGTGTGAAATGATCTTGTGTTTCCTGGCCATTTTTATCCAACAGAGCTCTTTCACTAAATTATCAGACATGATTCGATAGCTCGGAAAGTGAAGAATTCAGCGCTTAGCTTGATTCTAGAAACATTCATAGCACGTTCTTATAACAGCACGCTCTTATAACGAAAGGAGATTATTTTCCTCTCCTGGAGTCCGCTGTCTGAACTTACCCAGACACTTGTCCTAGCCTATCATTGGAGTTTTGATTTAAGAACTTCATCGCTACGAAAAGGTACATTGTTATTAGCATAAAGAACTCGCATATCGCTTTGAAATTCCCATTTTAGATCAGAAGGGTACATGTTCTAGAAACGACGTACCTACAGCCCTTACCGAACATTTCTATTCATTATATCATTAAAATGTGGCACGAGAACACATTTTCTGAGGTGTGTAACTTGAGAAGGACCTTATATGGAGTTCTAGTATGCAGCCTTAGTAAGCTTTGATAGAGTTTACAAATCCCTCATGAGAACTAGCTTTCTAGGATGAGATGCAAGCTTATACAATCACCATCGATTAACAGCAATTTACTTTAACCATACATTACATTGGTCAAAATTTTACCCCCGCTGCGTAAAAATTGTTTTTCTTACAATCAATAAAAAACACTCCCTGATTTTCAGTCAGACTACTGACTGTAATAAAATCTCGATACCAGCCTGGATTTTTGAAAAGGCCTTCTAAGTGACAGTGCCAATGTGGAGAAATTACGCATCAATTTTTGGATAACTAACTCACTGTTTGAACTTCACAGAGAGTTCTTTTAGCAATTGCATAGCAAAGTATAGACGATATGAGCACATAATTGCTAAAAAAAAGGGTGGTGGGATACTAAGAAGACTTCTATGAGGCTTGTCTAGTAAGAACAATAGCGCTCATGCATCCTAATGATCTGTAACTTTCATGAAGCAAGATCTCTGAGGAATAAATAAATTTCCAACCCAATTGCGTATTCACATCGTCTTAGTGTAAAAGTGTCTCTCTTTACTCTTCAATACCTGTAGATGTTATGGATAGACACAGAGAAGTGCATCATTTTCCATGTATCTGATCAGTCACTGGCCATCATCTCACCTTCACTGCTTGGCAGCATGCTAGCGAGCAGGATTTCCTGGTTTCTATCTGTGGGAATCACAAAACTCGCTACTTGAAAGATACGGCCTTCTTCTGCAATAAAAATGGATAACGGTAAAAATCTGAGCTCTTTTAATCGACTGTTTTTTATAACTTCGTTTTGACACCATTCAATATATAGCCTGTGAGAACGTGTGTAAGCCACGGGCGAAACGTATCGTATCAACTTCGAAAACGATTGAACATTCTTACAGACTTTATATCGAATCTGAACTGTTTTGAAATCATTCTGTGTAGGTTTCACTCTTGATGTACACTACTAATCGAAAAGCTGTTGAGAAATTCCGATGAAGAGGTATCACGTACAATGTGTGGCGACGTTTCTAACAAACGGTTCATTGTTTTGTAATTATTTCATCATCGTCTGGACTATTACCACCTCTTAAAATCTCTCCATAGTATCCTATCTCATACTAGTGGCAAAACTTCATACTTTCAGTGACGATAAAAATCACTCCTATGAAGCCACAACATTCAGAAGATGACCTGCTTTACCTCCAAGGTTCATCGCGTCGACTGCAACACAAGCGGCCACCTCAGCGCCGCCTGTTTTTGGCGGCCGTCCCCAGGAGTTAACTTTTTCACGCCGGCCGTTGATAAGAGGCGGTATCGTGCTGTCGCTCACGCTATACTCTGTGCGGTCGACCTTGTGATTGGAGCACGTAATCTTTAGAATATTGTTGTTCCATAGTGAACTCGGACCAATCAAGAAATTCTGTTATTAGTAAAGGGTGTAATTTGAAAAAAAAACTTCGATAAGGTTATTTTTGGTTGAAATAAGCCAGACGATCACAAAAACAATGACATGTTTGTAAAACTGATACTTCGCATTGCAATACGATAAGAATTCATGAACACATCGGAGAAACCTTTGTTATTAGTGTACTTCAGGGCTTGAAACATTTACGGAGCTGGTATCTTTAATATATCATACCTTTCGTTTTGACTGTTTTCTTGAGACCACGCTTAAATTTCAGTATACCAGATTATCATTTTTCAAGCCACTCATGTGGCCTGTTATAAGATAAACTTATAGAGCCCGAAACACGTGTTTTGACCTTAAGAGTCTCATCACTCAGGCGGTACCTTTCGTCTTTTACCAGTCTTCTCGAGGTTCTTCATTCCCCGATAAAAATGATAACCTGGCATATTGAAATTAGAGCGTAGTCTCGAGAAAACACTCAGAGCAAAATGTATGATATATCAACGATGCCAACCAGAAAGAAACACTGTCTATTTAGTGATAATCAAAAAAATGGACTGTTTTTGAAACCCCGAAAAAAAATTCAATATAATTCCAAAAAAGAATGCTTAAAGCTTAAACGGGGTTGATACGCCAGGTTCATACACCGGTGTTTCGGAGGTTCGTCCTCCTCGTCAGTGACCCCCGCCCCACATTCAGCCCTGCATTGAAGCAAGGAGGGTCGATCAAAAACAGTCGATCTTTTGAATTAGTTTTGATCTAACAGTAAAAATCTATCGACTGAGAGGTGGTGATGGACCAGTGTCATTGTACACTGTGCCATCACCACATATGCCTCCCTCTTTGCTTCAATGCAGTGCTGAATGTGGGGCGGGGGTCACTGACGAGGAGGACAAACCTCCGAAACACCGGTGTAATGACCCTGGCGTATCAACCCCGTTTAAGCTTTAAGCATTCTTTTTTGGAATTATATTTAGTGATAATCCTCGTCGGTCGTCACTTACTTTTAGTATAGGAGATTGAAGCACACGAAGGGATTGGCAAAAGACGATAGGCACCAGCCGACTGATGACACTGTGAAGGTTAAAGCACGTGTATCGGGCTCTACAATTTTGCCCTATAACGGACCACATGCGCTGCTCAAAAAATTATTTTCTGGCAAATTCTGCAGAGTTCTAGAAGAGGTCTTGTTGTATTGTCTCATGAGTAATAGCTCTATACATCCATTTATCTTCATTGACGAACATTATTCATCTCTGCAACCTGAAGGCAACGCCGATACTTTTTGTAGGCTTCTAAATTATAACCCTTTCAGGACCACGTCCTACCACTCATGGCACACGCGCATTTTCTTGGTTTTCGCGGCGACCAGGAATTTTTCATGAGACTCCAAATAGTAAGTCGATAACTGAAGAAATTACCGATCTATAAATATGCTTGACTTTTAGATACGCTTTTCCAGTGAGGTGTAGCAAAGCTAAAGGCTATAGCTCTCAGTGTGGATCAATCCCTGAGGGATGCTTCATGCATTCGTCTTCAATTTTAAACTTTGTTTGAAGTGACTGAATACATATCTGGCCTTTCATAATGACTCGCGGTGGCCTTCCGCTGAACCGAGTCAGTACTGCTTGCCCTCCCAAACAAGTTTGAGGCCAGGCCAGTGGCCAATTTACCGACCTTGGAGGGATGGACGGCTTGGTGAGCCATGAGCGCGAAATCGCCATTGACCTCATGTGCAACGCAGAGCACCTCTGACCACTGCGCCACATGCGCTCTAAGAACTGTAACAACAAAGAGAAAATTCGTTTTCCTCTGAAGTGCAAGTGTGATTTGCACCCTTATTTGCATAGTCTTTTCAATGAACAAAATTTTTTTCACTGCCGCCTTAGCAATTATTCGATAGCTCGAGAAATGGTGATTCTATAAGTCTTATTTTCAAGTTGAATAGCAAATGCAATACTCAATGCGCTGTAAAAACAGTGAACAAAAAATGCGACTCGCTTCCGAAGTGTTTTTGCGTGCTTCACTGTCGTTTATGCTTGGCCTTATAGTGAAGTTTTTACCATCGTTTAATAGTTCAAAAAGTGCAAAATCTGAAAACTAGATTGTCCTTTAAACAGAATTTTTAGTGCACCATAACAAGGAAATTGAAATCGCATTTGGCGCTCATGGCGAATAGCCCATCTTTGAACATCGTAGTGGGTGCATTGGTGATTGTAAAGTTAAAATGCGCTGGAGACAATTTATGATTGGAAGTAACGAAAGATTTATAACTGCCTTCTATAAAAATTCTTTTAGTGAAAAGGACTCCCACGTGTCCAAAATTTTCACTTTTCAATACCAATGTCAACACATCAATAGGGAAACAACTCATCTCCATTTCGTACTCCTTGTTTTTGGAGATATGTAACACCGTAAAACAAACACATCTCCTCTGACGTATAACTTTTTAGAAGCTTTCGTAGTGTGACTTTCAGTGAGCAGTCGGAATAAGCTTTCATAAAGCCCACAATAATCAATTTCTAGAGTACTTCATCGAGAAATTGCATATTCCTCATCCAAATTTTTCAGAACTTTTATTGATGCTGTTAATTTTTTGTTTTAAATGCTTTTCAGCAATCAAATATATACGACAAATATTGATCATTAGCAGTTCACTCCACATATCATTAGCGCTCAACATTTACCTGCATTGCATAGAATTTTGCTTGTTCCATTTAACAACTTATGCGTTATATAAGGACAGGCATCAAATCCTGAAATAATCTATTTCTTGGCTCATTATTGTCTACAGAGTTATACAGCATGATTTGTTGACCTAAATTATACAATTCGGAGGCCAAAACGCCTAACAGCGCATCTCCAATGAGCAGTATTAAAACAAAGTAAACAAGTATACTGATTACATCGACCGCACCTCGTGCTTACTTGTTTAGCTTTGTTTTAATCATAGGTAGTATTTACATGCATTATCAATTTCCTATAATATCCAAAATAACGTCCACGACGTGGTAAAGTGACTTTGAGGAAACGCCTAGTCGTCGGTTGTGGAGCGACATGATCTGTGCCTTTTGCTTGGAAGGTACTGCCGGAATACAATTTTTTTTCTTGAAGGGTACTATTGATTGGTCGATGCATACATCTTTCCCAGGTCTATATGCAACGTGGCAATTCCGAGTGACAAGTTCCATGAGGTTTTCGATTTTGTGTAATTTGCACTTTCCATCCCACCTGGAGTTATCGGCAAAATGCAAATGCTTGATGATCCTCAGAAATTTACGCCTGGACATTAAATCTGCTTCTAAGACGGGGTTCCTAAGAGATGATGACAGAACTGATGATTTTCAGCTGTGGCGGGCTTAAAGCACTAATTTGCATACACAAAGCTAAGAATGTCATCATTTCTTGCACTTCTCCTTCCTTCTATCTTCCTTTCTTTCCTCTTTATAAGATGATATCGTCTAGAATATGCAATGATATACATAGTAGATCTTGTGACTAATTTTAAATCATTATACCTGGTGAACTTGATGCAGCAGCTAAACCAACGCATTTTCGAATTATTAAGCTTCGATTGTCAAGAAAGAATGGATTCAACGCCTAGACTATAAATAAAATCTGGATTCGCTGAAAACAATGATAGAACGGGAGGCCTGCTTTTAGTTCTTCTGAATGCAGTTGACTTCTCTTGCACAAGCTCTTCTGTATTTTTTGAGTTTCCATCTTCTTCTTGTGAATCAGCTATAAATTATAAGAAATGGACGAGTTTTTGTTATAAAAACGTAGTTATGGTTAGAATTATCGATGACCTGACATCGCATGCAATCTACAACAGATTTCTTTTTAGATATACTAATCATTACTGTCCGAATTTCAGACCATTATAACTTCTAGGTATTGCTTATAATGAAGTATATCAAAACTGATAGATTTGCATCATTAGTTTCTTTGTACAATATATCAAGACTGACGAAATGCAAACACCACTGTAATTGAGAACTAAAATAAAGCTTTGTTTTCGAGCACAAACGTTATATTTGCGCCAAAAGCATGCGATTTGAGCAAAATAAACCTCAAACTATTGAAACATCACATAAAACCCCACATTTTTGCCCAAAACGGTGAAGAAATTCCAATCAAATACCAAAAATCGCGCGCAAGGGCAGTGACTTGTGCTGCGCGTAGCGATTACAACTGCTGGTCCAGAAAGTGTTAATATTCCCTTCAAACACTTTATTGATCCGTATTCACACTGGACTGTTTTTTTTTTTCGTTGTGCGGATCACAGTACTTCTAGCATTCAATTCGTATTTTCGTCCTTTCTTGGGTCTCATGGCATGGATTATCTGTCACTGTTTGAGCACGTCTCCTTGCAATCTCGAGCATAGCCTCTCTGTGACGTTAATAGGACGTTCGTTGCTGACTACCGTGGAGTGTTGGGAGCGGGGGCTTAGCCGCGCTCGCCTTGACAAGAATCGCATTTACTCGGCCACGGAGTCGCCATTTTGATATCCAGTCAATAATTCAAATCTCGAAATTTTCAATGGTGTCCTTGCTTTCTGAAAAGAAATTTCTGAACGCGCTGTAGCAATGAGAATGGAACTGTGTTGCACATTTCTGCTGTTCGCTGGTCACAACTTTTCTCTCACATTTTCATACATCTCCAATAGACCGCATTTTTTATAGACCTTGGTCAAACAATAATAATTTGACTAGGATACAACATGTTCTAAACCATGTCCAAAAGCTATACAGGCGCCTGTTTTGTCTCGGGGACTCATCATCCTCAATGCAACCGATCCATTGAGGCTATACTCCTTCAAAAAGGGATCGATGCCAAGCAATAAGTTACCTCATGTTAGATGATGGAATTACCTGGCATTGTAGTGACCAGCAGTCGAGCTTGTGGCTTTCGAAATGAATCAGACTTTTCCGCTTGACTTTTCTTTCCATTTACCAAGTTCTATATAAAAAAAGCGGTCTAATGGAGAGGTATGTTTATTCAAAAAACCACAAGCTCGACTGCCGGTCACTACAATGTCAGATAACTCCATCACTGATTTGCAGTAGGCTCGGCGTCGACCCTCTCATAAAGAAGTGTAACCTAAAGGGATCGGCAGAAACGAGGACGGTGCTACTGATGAGTCCCCGTAGGATGAAACAGACGCCTGTATAGCACTTGGATCTTGACGGCTCATAACATGCTATAACCTTCCCAGGTTTTCATTAACCATTCGACAGCACAAATCTCAAAAATTTCAGTGGTTGTTTATTTAAGGAAGGCTTCTTAGTGCAATGTTACTACTAAGGGAATAATTGGGTTTCGTACTCGGCGCTCCCTGCGCACCACATGTGAATTACGCTGCACGATCGACAATGAGACGATTGGGAAACCCAATGTTTTCTTAGTTGTAACAACGTATTAAAAAGTCCACGTTAAAAACGAAGTATTTGAGATCGCTAAGATTTGTGCTCTTGAATGGTTATTGAAAGTTTGAATCAGCAGCTGTGCCCAGCATAATATGCTGAGTGTGGGACAAATTTTGTTTCTACTGTTACGGCATAACACAAAAATCATTCGAAAAATTGAATACGTCGTTGAAATTTTTGAGATTCAAGCTATCGAATGATTAATAGAGCGTCAAAAGAAGAAAAAAAGTTTTTTTTTTCCAGATTATGGGTGTGCATGGGAGAAAAGCACCGAAAGCCTCTCCAGATAAATTTACCTTTCCGCATTGTCCTTTCTTTATACTTTCGAGTGATTCCTAATTCAGTGGAAAGTCTCTCACGGCGAACGAGACTCCTTTGAATAAGCCTTTCCGAAAACAAAAAAGTCCCCACATTCTAAGCATAGTTCCAGAATCAAGAATATTAAATTATCGTTTGACTACTAGAGCTTCTGTTATAACACATGCGATTAATGAGTGATAGAGTATTTGAAAATATTGATTAAATAAGAAAGCACTTCATAGTGAGTTGCCAGGGAAACGTACATTCGTTCTGCTGAAAAGTTGTTAATTTTCTAAAACTGAAAACTACTTCGCTCCTTTTTTTCTTGCTCGCCAATTTCAATGCGAAAATAAGAGACATTTTCGGCGGAAGCACTTTGCTCCTGCTCAGAAGTGTTGTTGAAGTAATCGTAATCCGCTTGTTTATTCTAAATTTCTTATTGTCTCTTATATCCTTGCGATCCTTATCCAATTAGCTTTTTTAGCCAGTGATTAGTATACAGGGGAGCTTGTTCTTAGGTTTTGAGTAGAGACAAAATTTTCAGTAAATTTAGTAGGTGAGTTTTCTCAATTCTTTCCAAGTAAGATTCTCAATCGAAATTCATCATGATGTACTCTTAGATTCATTCCATTGCTCTGATTATTTAACTTCCAAGAAAATCGTGAATCTGTTGCTACAATGGGTATAAATTGAACGAGTTTCGAAAAGATGTTTGTGGTATAGTCATAGCAGATCACTGACAGTTGCAAATGCCGAGAAAAAGTGCGATCCCAATGGGATCATTGCTAGCATTCGAAACCGCTCTGTTCACTGCATTCTGCCACATCGCTTTCGACCAGTTGCCATGATGATGTTCGTGGTTTGAATAGATTTCTTTGACAAAACTAGTATGTAGAAAAAAAGTAATTCTAACCGAGATAGTTTCTGATATTGTTACACGCCGGGTTCCCCTGTGCTACATCGCAAATGCCCGTTACCGTGTTGCCGACGATAATACAGCTCGGTGAGCTCTCCTTCATAAATGCAAGAGATTCTCTCATGATCTTCAAAACTTTCAAATCATCATTTACCTACTGAATGCTACATCATTCTCAACAAAAGAAATAGAAAAAACTCGCTCAAAAAAGTAGCACCGACTTGAAGGCTTTGTTTTCAGTGCCATGGTAAATATTTCCATTATATTCTGAGAAATCTTGTAATGATAGTAAAAATTATTTATCTTAATTTGAGCATAATGATGTCATTTGTGCTTTTTTTATACTTCTGCCTTCAGTCTTCCAAGGATTATCAGGCGTTATCAAGCACTGTTTGGAAAAAGGAGGCCTGGAGAAATTGCTAATAGGACTTGAAATATCGCGGACTACTTTAAGGCGGCATCTAGCTCGCTTCTACCTTGCAAAAAAATACCAGGATGGGAAGATTAACACCGAGCCGATCACCTCACTAGGCTCTTATCTGACGCCGATACATGGTGAAAAAAACTTTGAAATAGAAGACAGCATCCTCGCCAAAGGTGAGCATAAATTTTAAGCAAGTAGAACTTTGGAGGCATTATAGATAACTTCATCAATCCATGAACCGCAGGAATAAATGTCGTTATCACACGTAACTTTATAAAATATTTATGATAACTTTTATTAAACAGTTTATGAAAAATTTTTTTTGCAGATTTTCGTAGGTGCATCACTGCATTACCAGTCCATGTGATCTCTGATTGGTTGGCCTTTCTTTCAGTGGACGAAAGGCGGTGAGAATGTCACAAGTTGTTCTGTGCTTGGTCGACTGGAATATAGATTTGATGATTTTTTATAATGAAATTACGGAGGTATTCGGCCGGCTTGATTATGAGCATCTTGGACCACCCCATGAAGAAGGCGAAAGTGTCGAAATGTCGGCTGTTAGAAAGTGTTTCATACTAATCTCGCGTTTTGTTAGGAAAAGAAAAGCCAAGCAGATCACTAAATTTATTGAATTTGAGGTTTATTTTCTTTACTCCCTGAGATTTCAAATCCTTCATTGAAATTGTATCGCGGCAGCTTCTGGTTACTTTTAAAGTATTTGATATATTAAATCTGATTAAGATTCATAAATTGTAATCCAAGAATGAAAACCAATGTATCATTAAATGTGATGTCATGAGAAACATTTAGCACGTTGACGTGCAAGCATCACTCCACATCCTAGCACTGTCGAGATTGTGGATAGCAGCAAAATCATTGAAAAGCGGGTCGGACATTTCGCCAAGCTTGTAAGAATATTTTTCTGTCTCCTGAAAAACCGATCAATTCTTTCAGACTTAAGTGGGGACAAATTTATCATCATTAGATCATTTACAAGACAGCAACAATTTTGGCACTTAGTACTTGTGGCTGAAGTTGCTTAGGAAGCCGTTTGACCTTATCAAAATTATAATTGCTCACAACTTTTCATTACAAAGTATAAACTCTCGAGATACGTTATGTAGAGGATTCTGCTATTTCGGAGGGCAATAGATCGGTTAATCAAGTGCAATAATTGTCAGATGACATAAACTGCATGGAAGAGACCACTCCAACAGAATTTCGAGCGAATATGCCGATTAGTCAAGTGCCACAGTCTACATTGGGTTCCGCTTCCTCGTTTGTGGTACTACTGTATGAAATCCCGGCTCAACCTCTACCAGATATAAATTATTCTTATCAGAAAAATGCTGACGTTTGAGATGTTTCTAGCAATAGCAATAATATTTTAGCATTTGTTCACTTTTGATATTTTCACTACCTTCTTAGATTTAGTACCCATATCAGGTTTCCTTTGTTCACGGAGAGGCCGACTGAAAGCAAAATTAAAACATAAACTTTACTTGGATTCTTGGGTACATTGATACTTGGACGGGCCTCTTCAAAAACTGTACAAACTTCAGTATATCTTGAATTCAATCCTTTTTCTCGCCATAGTCTCCCATGATGGTTGTTGGAAGAAAAGGTAACTACACTAAGGCACCAGGTCCTGTTGTGAAGTGCAAGCATGCTACACTTTGATGAAATTATTAACGTTGGGGTAAGAAACTATAGTGGACGAGATCAGGAGCACGACTGACTCAAGACTGAGCTGAGCGCTCCTTTACTGGCCCTCCTAAACGTTTCCAAGTTTCTCATCAAGGTGGATGTTTGTTGAGTATCGTCGATTTCAGGAGTCAATTAATAGGCTCGAATAAAGTTCAGGGGCACTTGTGAAAAATTAAAAATTCACGCATGGATGCAAACAAAAGGATTAATAACTAATTTTCAAAATAAGGCCATCGTTTTCTACGACTTTCTGCCATCGGTCCGTCAATTCTCGTATCTGATCTAAGTGGCAATTGGCAAGCAATGCTAATTTTTTGTTCCTTCTTGGCGGTTCATTTCCGAAGCAGGAATCAAATATCCGTTATCCAGCTTTGTTGGAAGTCCTAAACGAGGTTTGCCTTTGACGCCAAGATCTCCGGCAATAAAGCGTTGAAACCAACGTCCAGCGGCAGATTTGCTTGTTATGCCCTCCCCTTTCAACTTCGTTGATTTCATCAACTGTAGCTCGCTATAAAATACCCTTTCTCTAATTAATGGTGCAATAAAACACGAATTCGATTGTATTGTTGGACTTGGCGAAGGTTTGTGAGCTTGTCATGTGGTCTGGTAAGGGCTCTACTACAGCCCGATACTCGTGCTTCGTCCTTACAGACTCGTCAGCCGGGCATAACCCGTCGTCTTTCGATCTTTTCATAGTCAGTTCTCTCGGGAGCCTTACACTCCTTATATAGAGTCATCGAAGACGGACGCTTTACATTCTACGTCAAGTGAAACCTTCACCTAACCTAGAGTGCTGTGCACTCGATTGCTCTTGGCTGGTACTTTTGATAATTATACCTTTGAATGGTCTAAACAAAGCACTCGAAATAAAGGTATAATTATGATAAAAAACCAGCCAAAGAGTAATCTAGTGCACATCACTCTAGGTTAGGTGAAGGTTTCACTTGATATAGAGTGTAAAGAGTCCGTCTTCGATGACTCTATATAAGGAGTGTAAGGCTCCCGAGAGAACTGACTATAAAAAGATCGAAAGACGACGGGTTCTGCCCGGCTGACGAGTCTGTAAGGACGAAACACGTATATCGGGCAGTACAAGAGCCCTTACCAGACCACATGACAAGCTGGCTCAAATAATAATGAAAGGATAAAAGAATTTTAACCACTGCTTTCGCAGAACTGCTTCAGCGATAATCATGTGAACTGAGCTGCTTCACTGAGCTATTATATGTGAATTACCATAAACTATTCAATTTATAGTTTTTGGAATATGTTCAATTAGAAAATTTACTTTATGATAAAAGCTAGGTTCCCCAATTAATCGCTAACGAATTCTTGGTATTTGGAAGATTTACTGAAGCCCTTTAATCGAAGCATTCAAAAAAAAATGACGAACCTAGTTGTCGACATGTACTAGCTTCTTGTTCGCCGAGTAGTAATAAATGTCTTTTCAATTACAGGGATAGGTAAGTTCCTTATCGATTCACCTGCTGAAAGATAAAAGAACCACTCTACTTTTAATTCTAACCTAAGTCAAGCAGAGATTGTGATGTTTTCTCTGTGATGTCGAGTCACTTAGGTATGCCTAGAGTGGTGCATAAAAGTTTAGACTTAGGGCGCCACTTCATTTGTACTGTGTTTCACTCTTATCCATTCGTCTTGATATGCCGGCTACAAAGGCCAACATCGCGTGGTGAACAAGTGCTCTAGACACTGCAGGCGAATAGATGTCGAGGAAGGCGAAACTGTAGTATAGTCAAAATAAAGATTTATAACAACCTTTTTAGGTCTATCAATGAAACAAAACTGGCTGCTCATACCGAAGAAAAGGAGGTTACGAACGTTGTTTGTTAAGTATATGGCGTGCTACAAATACACAATAGTGTCTGTAAATGCGATATTCAAAGCACATAAAGTGTTTAAGACAGACATTTCTATTTAGCTGACAGCTACTGTAGCATTACAGCAATAGTAAACTGACGAATCATGTGAGGCGTAATTAGTCAAAGTATTGCTGTGAATAAATTTGAAGATGCAACGTAGATCGTGAATTATATCCTTCCTATAATATCGAATGGTTAGCAGATATTGTAGCAAATGTGGAATCACCATATTTTAAGACCCTGATACAAAGACCAGTCCACGCCATTGTCTAGTAATCACGCTTCGATTGCCTAGGAAGAGCAGATGTACATACACAACAGTGAATTAAATTTGATTTGCTGAAACATGGTAAGGAAACCTGTGCTACTTCCTGGCCATCACAAAGTACGATTGACATTCCCACGCACGAGATTCTTTTGCAATTCTTATATTCTCAACTGTTCCTCGCATACATCAATTATGAGTATTTTACATCAAACGTATTACTGATATAAATTTAGTAATAGCGGGATTTATTAATGAACTGGTATTGTTTGCACTGTGTAAGACATTTTTTCAACAACATACACATTGTTTTCACGTTTCCGTGCACAAAGCCGACGACTAGGCATGGTTTGCAATGAAAAAAACCCGTAATATTATATGCTTATATTGCAATTTTGATTCCAAAACTTATGGCATTTAACTGAATGATAACAACAATACGGTTGATTTCAAACAAGAGTTCTTTTTTTGCACTTAAGAGATACATATCTGCATGGAAAGCAAATTCATCTGATGGTGCAGAAGAATCGTAGAGTAATAATGTAATACAAAGGGGTTAGTATTTTTTCAAAACTAAGAAAAACTTGAAGTACACGTATTCTAACGCTTCCTACTTTGCCATTTTCGCTGCGCGCACCAACTTCGAGTGCTATCCCGAACGGCTTGAAATATAAATAAGAAAGCCGATTTAATAACCAAATTTTATGCACGTCACACAGTGAGTCAACCAATGAACTCTGTTGCTTTCTTATCTTCAAAAAATCGCTGAAGAAGAAATCGAGGTCAAAGAAGAAGAACACGGACGCACTGAAACGAGTTTGAACTGCGTGCATCGTATGGAATAACAAAATTCGCCCAGAAAATGTCTGAGCATAGCATAAGTGTGAGGTTGATGTCTCATGAGCAGCTGGACTTCAGTGGGCTATCGTCGGAGGTAAGTCAAAATGGGAGAAAAGGCTGTTAATGAGAAGAAATGATGTGAGGGACAGATAGCGGCCCATGAGGTTGACGGATCAAAAAGGCTGAAAGACTGGAGGCTAAGTATACGTATTTGCTGTGGTTATTGTGTTTTATCACTTAGGTAGCAAAGCTCAAGTTCTGCAATGCCTTGCAAATGTTCTTTCTTTTTCAGATTGCATTCTCAGTGCTGTAGTAGTGTTTGCCCCAAAGAAAATTTGAAACTTTCTGATTATGCATAAATTTCATACAGCTTTTAGCAGTATTGAAGAGGTTTCAGAGCCAGACTATCAATTGACCTCGGCATTGATTATTACTCCGTATTTTCTTAATCACCGAAACCGAAGTTGCTCACAGAAGAACTGCAATATATGCAGAGTACAGAAAAAGTCTTCACAATTTTTGAGAAGTTCATGCAGTAGAAGAATACTGCATAAACAAATAAATTCAGCCATTGAAAAGACAAATTACGTTTAGTACTTTACTTCTATTTTTAGCACTTTATTTGATCCGTCATCATAGTGTTTTTTCACTGTGCAGATCTCAGTATTTCTAGCATATAAATGATGCTTGAGCGTTTCTCCTTGCAAATTCAACGATGGCTTGGATGTGGCGTTCCATAAGGCGTTCGTCGTTGACTGCCGGAGAGTGTTGAGGCAAGGGCGGGGTTCGCCCGCACGCGCGCCGTGACGAGCATCACAACCATCCGGCCACAGCACCTCTAAGTAATCAGCAAAGGCTTAGGAATTCCATTTCATGAAGCCGTCATTCTGTTGTTCTTCACGGAATGGGAAAAGGGCTAAAAAGAAGTAAGAGATTTGAAAATGATCTTAAAGGGCGATGAACACCGTATATACGGACAATATAGTGCATTCAAGCGCGTTATGGTCTAATAACAAAGAACATCTATGCTAATCTTTCAATGCATGTCATAAAGGGCAATCAATACTTTATTAGATCAATTGATGAGCATATTTTATTGTTCTTCAGCCGTGATATTGGCCTTCGCTCTCGCATTGAGACGATTCGGGTAGGATGAAGCACAGTAACATAAAGTAATGCCCCAGGTCTACCATTATATACAGGTTTCTAGACATGTTTAAGTGACTCAACATCACAAGGAACACAGAGCTGTCGTTACGGTATTATCGACAATAACTTGGCCTAACAATGGCTGGCATTTACTAAAACATTAATGGTGCTTGCTTACAAAATCGCTTTGAGAACATCTATAAATACATTCAAAATCTCGTGTTATTGAATTGATTCCTGAGGAGAATGACTTATTTTCTTTAGGTAGGCGAATTTGACTAAGTTATCGCCTACACTGTAAATTAGAGAACATTCATTATTAGGCATAGAGAATACCAATACTTGTTTACAGTTATCTATCAAGCGCTTTGATTACAAAAAGTGATTAAATTTTTCGAATCTCATGGTTTCACTTGTAATCAATGTTTTCATTTGACACAGAGCTTTGTTCTAACAGAGCTATAAGTTCAGTAAACTACATCGATACTGAAGTGGTTTAAAAAACTATCGATTGATTACTATACGGTTCCACACAAAATAGCGAAGTGAAACATCCTTGTTCACATGAATAACGATAGAATAGTTTTGCATAAGCACTGGTTTGAAATCTCTAAATTTGTCCACTCTCGTTTTGGAGACAGTGGAGTGCCATACAAAAGCGCAAGGCGAACACTGCAGCGCTAGTGTTCGTGCTCAGCGATTCAAATAAAATGAAACGTTACTGAACATTCGAAACACAAAATTGTTTATTCAGCTTTGGTCATTCTCGGTAAAAAAACTCATTATAGAGACTATGATTATACAGCGCTATCGGCAATTTCGTTTATCATCAGTGCAACAGACGGAATTGGTAAAAACTTTAAATTTCGCACGTTGCATCACTCCCTACTGAGATGGTTTTTGAAGACTGAAGGAAACGTGTTCTAGAACGAGTTTTAACTTGTATGAGATGCTCCCAAAAGTAAAGAGTATTTCAATATGTAATGTTCAAGCAGTCGTATACGTCACGTCGCTTTCAATAACTGGAGACCGAGTTGTGCTTATGTCCATCAACAGTTATTTAAATCATAATGAATACAATTTGTGTGGTAGTCCTCTTCCTACAGGATTGAGCAATATTGCTCTGAGGCGTTGTTTGGAGTGAAAATGCTCGAATTACATCAAAAACTCAAAAACTACCATATGAATTGAATTGATCATTTTTCATAAAATTGCACGTCTATCTTCCAGATGATTGTCTTCAATATTTTCAGAAAGGAGACAAGCCACTAAAGAGTTTATAATCGCTACACGGGCGGGATGATGCTTTACTGTACGGAATCTTGAACAAATACAATGGTTCCGCTTGGTCTACACATCCTGGATTAACCGTTTGAAGTTTATGACCTCCACCTTAAAAGCAACATGGAACACTCTGGAAAGTGAGTAAGGAATCCTACCTCGGTGACTTAACAGTTATATTATAAGAAACGCTCACTTTACTTTCAATTCTTTATACTTTGGCAAATTCGCGTTTCTTAATGCGATTAGTTTTCAATGATGGTCCTGACGCTTTTTTAATCGTTAAATTGGTGGATCTTGGGGTCGTATCATATCCTACTTAAATCTGAATATTTTCGTAAATTGCGTAATCTGGCTATTAAGTTTCTTCTCGTCAATAAACGAATTTTATAGAGGTTTAATACTGAAGAAGCTGGTAATAATATTGGTGGACAAATGCGATATCTAAATTTTGAAATTTGCTGCTAAAAACGTTTAAATGTCGCAATTTCGTTGAGTGCAAACTATCGTTTTTCTGAAGAGTTGGGATTTGATGCCGCCACATCATAAATAGAGAGGCGGAACGAAAATCAGTCCGTTACGCCTAACGAACAGTGCTTCACTAAAACTTCTGTATCAATGGTCTCTTTCACGAACCTTTTCGTCATTCAACATTTGACCCGTTTTATTTCTCTGTACTTCAAAATGGCGGAATAGTCACAAGCGTGTTTATAAAATTTTTTTTCGATTAGGTGAATCGTGAAACTTTTGAGAATCTCAGGAAACTACCAGGGGACGTCACCCAGTCATAAATGCTAAAGGTCAAGTTCCTTGTTGCCCAGTGAATGATTTGAGCATTGTAAAATTTCAAAAGTGCTACTCTCTGAAAGCGACGGTATGAGCAGTGGAATTGTAGAATTTCTCATTACTTTCCACCGAGATCTAAGAGAGAAGTACCAACCTCGTGCAAGTTTTGTTCAAAAAAAAAAAGAATAGATGTATAAATTGTATTTTCTTGTGTTATTTATAGTTTAAAGTTCTTTGGGGACCGAGAGTGATCATGGCAAGACTTTTTATCAATTCCTTTCTAATTTCGCTGCTAGCCACAATCTCGGCAGTGTTTGGATGTGGAACGATGCCTGTAGGTCAAGGTAATGAGTAGAGGTTGCTATGTTACTATGAAGGTTTTCATTCCCTAGATAGTAATTTATAAATCTTAATCAAAAGAAAATATCAAACGTCTCACCAAAACTTAAAAGTCGTCGCAAAATATGCTTTTTGATGGAACGACTTCGAATTTTCTGTACGAAAAATACGAGTCTTGATATCATTAGACATGGCAATTCAATGTTGAATTTCACTGCAAGTACTGATATGATTTCGTCAAAGCAAAGACTACAACCTTCACCGTCACCGGCTTCACTTTGCCTGTAGCCATGGTTTACAGTGGAAAGCCCGAAGTGTTTGCTAAAGTGCCTGGTATTGCACCTAGCAAAGAAGGAGCTCAGGCATTTGTGCAGCGTCTCGTAATGCAAATCGTGAGTTAATAACTTTTAGGTTTCGATTCTTTTATTTTGCTTAATCTAAGAAGTTTCGAATTAGAGCTTTAACTTTATAACAATTCATCGGCCTCCTAATATTTCCATTTATTACATATTCAGAGAATTTAATCGAAGCGTCCGATAAAATTCCACAAAATAGGGAAAAAATTTGCTTTTCAGGTCTTTGATGCTCTCGAAATCCAAGGTCGTAGCGCTTTTCTCCCTGATGCTCTAATCTGGACCATTTTGGATCAAGTTACTGTTAGGACCAGTTACGAACTAATGTCATGTCAGAAAGTTATTAGCCTAATGGAAGATGGTGATTTTTCAATATTTCACATCGATTTAAGAGACTCGAGGCAGAAGTGTAAGAGGCATTGAAAAGTGGTATGGTGGTCTTTACTTGAATAAACGCACAATGTCGATTTGACGATAACTGCCGTAATGGCGCTAAGATGAAATCCTCTAAAATCTATGATAGTTGTTAAACAAGTTTTCTTGTAATTTTATAACATATTTTGAGCCTTTTATAGGGTTTTTATAGATTTGCTTGAAAACTGTACGGGGTAATTGTCCATTATGAGGCGACAAATAAAAAACCGATTTCATTCGCTGGACAGAAAATTTACATAGGAGTGTTGGTGATCATTCGAAAGCTCAGATTTTTGGCTAAATCCCCACGTGGTCGGCTTTTGGAAAAGCCTTTTTTCTTACGCTGCTACAGAAGGAGATTTCTTGGGTTCAGACGCGTATATATCGCCGAACTTTTTTAGAGTATTGCCAATCATTCGATGGCGTAATGGTCACTGATTTCAAAGCTGCGCTTATTTTCTCGAAATCCCTTTTCTCTGCTATGCAACAGAGAATATAAATTGAAATCATATAAGCAAGCGAAGCAATCTTGACCAGTTCACGTGCCGGAGGGTGAGGCAGCCATGTGTGCTGCTGGCGCGATACTTTTCTGTACCTTAAAGATCGATGATCATCGCGTTACCGCATGTGCACCTTCAGCCAGCGGCACATAAACAGGCCAAAGGCTCCTTTGTTCGCATATATGAATTGAACTTATTTTCCATGTTGTATTGCAAGGAAAAGATCTTTCCAGAAAATAAGCACAGCACTGGAATCAGCAAACATTACGTTGTCGAATGATTACTAAAAGTCCAAAGAAAGAGCTCTGTCCGAAGAGAATTATATGCGTCTGAGACATAAATTTGTGTTAGTTTTACAGCGTTATAAGAGGGATTTTTCGCATACCGGCGACGTGGGGTTATAATCAAAAATATAAGCCTTCGAATATTCACCCAACACTCCCGTGAAAATTTCTTATCCAGCGAAAAAAGATATCGCTTTCCATTTGTAGCCTTATAATAAGCAAGTATAAGGGTGCAAACAAAAACGATCTCTTTCTTTGCTGGATAGGAAATTTTCATAAGAGTGTTGGGTAATTATTCGAAATACGGTACTCAATGCGTCAAGTGATGATTTGAAGGGCTTTAAGAGACAGAGAAAACAGTGCTGAGAAATCTATTTAGTTATCCTTCTAAATTCTTATTATTCAGGAAGGAGGTATGTCACTATAACTCATAGTCTCCTGCAGGCGACATGAAGGAAGTGAGCTGCATCATTGCCGGCAGCACAGTGATGGCAATTTTCCCGGAAATGCCTAATAACGTTAAGAAATGTGAGGCAGGCAAAAATGTAGCAGAAGTTCCTCCCAAGCACTTGTCTGTTTCAGGAACTCTCTCGGTTTGAATAGCTTTTTTTTATTCACAACTTCTTTCTGTGACAAAATCTCTGCAGACCACAAACATTATCATGGCGAACTGGTCGAAAGCGATGTGGCAAAATGTTGTGAACAGGGCGATTCGAATGCTGGCAGCAGGTCCCTTTGGACTGCATTTCTACGCGGCGTTTGCCACTGTAGGCGGATACTAAACTTGAACTGTGATGTGTTTTAACAAACATTTTCACCTGATCAATATTTGTTGTAGCACTGTAGTACAATAAACTGGCAACCACATGGCCGTCGAATAGTCAAGGTAATACAGGAAATTACATTGAAGTGCACAATGTGATATTGCTTAGCCACTTTTTAGACCCACATACCTTTTCTACCTTTCGTTTGTAGTGCTTTCTCAAACCAACCTCAAATATCAATATGCCTGATAATCATTTTTGAGCCATGCATGTGGCTTGTTACAGGACAACTTATGTAGTCCGATGCACGTGTTTCGACCTTGACAGTCTCATCAATTGGGCGGTACCCTTCGTCTTTAGAAAATCCTCTTAGGGGAACCTAATCAATTACCAAGAGTAGGCGGCAACGAACATTTCGCACAATCCATCAAGTGAAATAATTACTGTTTGGAAAGTATTGTATACTCGATTGCTCTTGACTAGTACTGTCAAATATATCACGCCTAATATATAATATGACATACATAATATATCATATTTTTCTAGTTCTGAGAACCGAACAATAGAAGGATAGTTTCAAGGAACAATTTGTCACGCCTTTTCCATGATTTTCAGGAAAATATACTCTGAGCACTTGCACATGGCATTTCAAATCAACGAAGAAACGCGTCTATTAGAATGTGTTGGACTGGAACAACTACGAATTATACAATATAAAGTTGCCAAAAAAAACTTGTCACCGCTTTTGATTCCAGAGAATGCCCTCATACTGCCTCACGACAGGTCGTAAAAAAATCAATTGGACAAGATCTGCAAAGATAAATACGGTAAGAGATTTGGAATGATTAAGTGCAATACCATTTTGAGGCAAATCTGTCTTCAATTATGATGTTTCTTACATCCACTGTAAAATCGGTTAGCAAGATTAAGGATGAAGCCCACCGCGAGTGGATTGGCTAAAGACAAAGGGCCTGCCCGACTAACGACTAAAGCCGAAGCACGTGTATCGGGCTGTGCAAGAACCCATAAGTAGACCAAATGACATGTTGACTCAAACAATATTTTAAAGATGAATGAACGTGAGTTGCACAAACTGGCGATCTTCCAATGGATCTGATGGACGTTCCAAAAAAATTCTGGGAAGCGATAAATATAGAAACCTTGAGATGTATAAGCATTTTGAACTTTTTCATATTTACTTCTTTTAGATAGAAGATTATAGTCGTGCTAATGATGATCCATTTCGAAATAATGACTTGGCAAGGTAATCTTAAATCTTTTTAGAATTTATCGCAATCATTGGGTGAAAGTGATACAAAACTATTTGGACTGAGACATTAATGAAAATTCAGATTTTCATCCTAATGAAAACCAGCTTTCTGGAAAGAGCTCCTGTAGTTTACAAATTTCAAGTAGTGCTCTTTTCTAAATGACAAAATTCTTAATCACATTAGTAGCCAAGAAATTACGGTTACAAATTGAAAATTCGCCTCAAAAGGCGTGTGTTGCAGCGGTTAGAGGTGCTCTGCGACACATTGGTCGACGGCTCGATCACGCAAGCAGGAAACACCAGATCATCCATCGTTTCTGGTTTGGAGAATTTACACCAGGCTCGTTTGAGAGGACAGCAGCATTGGCACGAGGCATTGGTAGCTATTACACGCCATTCTAAATGTCAGATATGAAATTGGTAACATCAAACAATGTTTGATTACGTCAAATGGACGGCGCATGCTTCAAGGAATGATCAAAGCCAAGATCATTCTTCCTTAGTTCATCAAATCGAGAAGTATTCTAATTGCGATATGACCAAACGACGAAGTTGCTTATGGCAGCATTGAGTTAAATAAAGAATAAAATTGGCAAGATGTGAATCATATAGGACCACGGACAAGAGGGAATGTGAACATAACAGAACTGTAGAAGAGACTGAGCTCTACCGTTGCACGGATATGATTATAATTTATGACATTACTCAGTAGTACTATGCTCGCCAAACATGCTTTGCTATCTTCATTTATTAGTGTTTTGAAAACTCTCATCTTTTAACTGTACTATTTTTATGGCAGTACATTTCATATGCTAACTATACCTCCTCCAACAATCAAATTAAGAAGACAGTCAATTGCTGGTCACATTATGAAACAATAAAAACGAGGAAAAGTCTTTTTTTGATAAGTGCAGCATGGAAGCTTTCTAAGTTGACGTTTAACAGAACATTCGAGCTCATAATCAATTACAAAAGTTGCAGGCAAAATGCTGTGCCCCAAGATAATTTTTTAGGAGAAAGTTCTTGAATAGAACACAGAATGGCCACCGAAGCAACCGCCGCTGTCACTAGAGAGATGAACCGCTCACATTTCACATTTCACAGAAATCCATCAGACATTAGACTGCGTCTGAAACATCGTAAAGATTAATGTTACATATTTATTCTACACAATCAACTGCAGTAGTCGATATCCTTATCAAATGCAACAAAGTGCAATAATAAAAAAATATTTGTTTCTTCAGATGAGCAGATGTGAAGTTGACAGCTCATATGGGTGCTCTTATATGCGGGCAGAAATGGTCTACTCGTTTTGTCCGTGTATTCGTCACCATATGTCCTACAAGAGATCAGGTATATTATATCTTACTGAATTTAAGCTGTATTTCTCTCTACTATCAGGTCAAGTCACCCGTTTCGTCCACACGCCGCTTCCGAATCAATAAGCGACATAATGTGTAATGTGGATTTTTTACAATGTCCTCAAAATTTCAACAGTCAGGCCACTGTTTCAGAGACATTTTTCAATTGTCGCACTTATTTCGCTCGATATTACGAAAACATTCAAAGCTATCTTCTTATTTGGGCTTAACGCAGTATCGTTCTCGTTTTAAGGCCTATTTCTCTTCTCAACACCATTTGAATGGCTGCAATGTAAGTGCTCGCTCACTCAAAACACATGCCCGTCCGCTCTTGTGTGGAGCTGATGATAAAACACTCACCTATATATGTACACTAAAGAAATGACCGCAGATCGATTACTGAGGCTTCCACTTTAGGCATAAAGGTAATACTAGCAAGACTTGGAGCCAGTCGCTGACTCGTCGTAGATCCTCTCGTTTGTACGATTCTCTTCCCATCGAGCTAAAGAAGGAACAGTTCAGAAGTTCTTATAATCGGTGCATATACCGCTTCATCTACAAGAATACATTTCTGTTGCTTCTTGGTGTTTCATGAATTTTAAGGAGGACTTGCAAAGCGAATTAATCTGGCGTGACTCTGAGGTTGGATACGAGAAAGTCTCCATCGGCTGCTCCCGATGAATGCGCACATATGCGGTAAAAAACATTTGTCTAATCTTAGGTGGCTGGAATGTGTGCCAATAACTATTAAGCCCTCTACTGCAGTTTATATTACCATGCTCTTAGCACTGGTCCGTTTACACAGCTCATGATGGGCGCGACTTTGGATAACGTGGAACCGACAGACACAAAACGTCTGGAAAAAAACAACCTTGATGCAAATAATCATTGTTTAATTAAGGGAAAGATCTCTTTCACTAGAGTGAAGTGTAGGTGGAACACTCACTTTATAGCCTTCTATAAAAGGGCGCTGAGTGAGCTTCTGACAAATTCTTATAGTAATTTATGTGATTACGATAATCAGAGAAAATATTATTAGGCACATAAGCTAGATCAATATGGGCCTAACAATATGCATAAATTGCAAAGCGTGTCTGGGCTTGCTATATTAGAATGGACGTGGTGTTGCTACTTAAAAATCGTTGATTACCTTAGTTTATGAAAAGACAACAATGATGTTTTTTACCTCGATATTCGCTGAGAAACAAAAATATTGCACTGGAAGTGGAAAGTGAATATTTGTGAAACTGCTCGCCGCTCAGCAGTCATATTGGAGGACACGGAGCTGGTTACTCAGCTATACTACGGCTTATTAAAAACTCTTATTTTGGATGACCAAACAGTGCTGACGTGCCTTTAAATTCGCTATTCATAAAAATAAAATATAATACAGTGCTTTCGAATCGGATAATTTTTATTAACAAATTTGATTTGTTAGAAATTTGTCCTTGTATGACGTGAATTGTTACTCGCTTTTTAGCACTAGCAGACGTTTCGAAAACAATTTTCAATCAGACTATTGGATCCCTGTAAAAAAATTTGAGATACTCAAACTGCAAAGGAAAGACTGAAATTCACAATTCTACATTCTACTGGTATAAATTGCTGAATTAGCGTTGAGCATTCACTTAAGTAGTCGGATACTATTCCCGAGTGTTGAAGCAGACAAATTCATATCATGTGCCCGACTAATGTTCTTCGCCGTTTTTTTTCAACATCTAGCGCACAGACCAATTACAACGTCATAATCAATTGAGTATTCATTCAGCAATCATTGATTGATATTGAGAGAGTTAACTATAGTCCTTTCATTATTACTTGAACCAACATGTCATGTGCTCTGGTAAGGGCTCTTTTACAGCCCGATACACGTCTTTCGCCCACTATGCTCGTCGCTCTGTCACTCGACTCACACAATGAGTCCTAAGAAACGGTAAAAGCTTGAAAATGGTTCAGTGTCCTTTTTATATCGCATTTACAGACACTATTGTGTATTCGTAGCACGTCCATATAATTAAGAACAAGCGACGTTTATATCCACCTTTTATCCTTTGATATGGGCAGCCATTGTTTCATTGATGAACTTACACAGGTTATTATAAATCTTTATTTTGGCTATATGACGGTTTCGTCTTCCTCAAAGCCACATCTATTCGCCTGCAGTGTTTAGAGCACTTGTTCTCCATACGATGTTGGCCTTCGTAGCACCCACATCGAGACGAGCGGAACAGAAAGAAACACAGTACAAATGAAGTGGCGCCCTAGCTCCGAACTTTTATACACGACTCTAGGCATACCTAAGGGACTCGACATCAAAGAGAATACAGCACAATCTCTGTTTGATTTAGGTACAAATTGAAAGTAAAGTGACTCTTTTTTTATCTTCCAGCAGGTAAATCGATATGGTAGATGCTCATCCCTGTAACTGGAAAGGCGTTTATTATTACTTGGCGAAGAAGAAGTTAGTACATGTCAACAACTAGGTTCGTCAAAAATTCTTGAGTGCTTCGATTGAAGGGATTAAGTAAATCTTCCAAATACCATGAATTCGTTAGCGATTGATCAGGAAACCTAGCTCTTATCAATCACTAAATCTTCTAAAATTATCAACTATAAATCAAGTACTTCATAGTAATTCATACATTTAGCTCAATGAAGCAGCTCAGTTCACATTATTACCGCTAAGCAGTTTTGCAAAAGCAGTAATTGAAATTCTTTCACTTACTTCAACATCATGTATTTTAAAGTTTCGCAACATAAATGAGACGCAGGGAGAATACTGAGGCGAAACTATTCGACACTCAACAATTTGAATTCGGCACAAGGGGGCTAAAATGCGGAACTGCCCATTCAGCTTCAATCATTCCTCATAATAAATTCATAACATAGCCCATGATCTTGCAGAGCTTACGGTGCTTTCAATTTATCTTCGCTTAGCAGACGGAATAAATGTTATAATGTTCTTAGTTTTGAAACTCCAACTTCTTTGTAATGAGTGAAATACAACTTCCACACTCTGCATTATTCATTACTGGGATAAGGTTTGCAAAACAAAACCAAGACAAGTGTGTATCTGTGTAAAATGACGGCAGCATGACGCGCTCGTCACTGCAAACTGCGGACTGCGGACTACTCGCCATCACACGTGCAACGGGGAAGGGGAGGCTAGCATCGTGGGTCCGTTGTCGTACTCAGTCTATTGAACTCACTTGTGGTGCTGGAGCAAAGGGAGGTTAGTAGAGAATTTGTATAGTTTGGATTGATTTGGCCACGCGCGCTTTTGTTAGTTGCTTGCGTATCGAAGTCCTCGTATTTGATTTATCGTTTATCTTTCAGATATACAGGAATACAGGAATGTACAGGAAGATTACACGGAGTATACAAGAGGAACAGTAGTCGATATCATCAGCAAGCGCAAGAGAAAGGAAGAGAGAGAGAGAGGGAGTGAGAGAGGAGAGAGAGTGCTTAGCTGTAACTTTCGGCCGCTTGTCATTAAGGGACGGGCTTGGGTTAGAGCAAAACAAAGTCAAAGCTAAGGTTGGAGACTCCAGAATATGATTACAGAGCACACACTCACAATTAGCTCACGTGATAAGGTCAAATACCAAAATAGGCTGGATGGCGTGACTAATTCAAAAGTACAAAGCGAGTTCATTGATATCGCTCTAGTCACGAGATTGTTCGAGCCTCTTACTGTAACCACGATCCAAAGTGTATCAAAAGTTCGACCGTCTTTCAATGCATAAACATAGATTTACAAAATCGGAATATACGGATTCAGTGTAACAATAAAAGTGAGTGATTTACACTCAAGAAAATGTAGACAATATTCGTTATTTTATGGAGAATGATGTCTACAAATGTTGTAGCATAAAATCCTGACATTAACAGAGTTGAAAAATTCTCAGCCGGCAGAACACTGACTTTGGAAACGTTTTCAACATTGAGATTTTTGAAATTAGAAATCATGCTTATTCAGCTCCGACGTTTATATCAGTCAATCGCATCATGCACAAAATCAACTATCAACATATTCACTGCTTTCTCTATGTGCTCCACTGAATAATTTGAGTAAAGATCAAGGGAAGGAGACCACATAGGCTCGTAATGCACCCTGCCCATAAAAAACAGTTTTGTATGTTGACTCATATCACGAGTCACAATGAGGCATTCCTCGCCGCGGTTTATAGTTGGATTGATGGTGTCAATTCAAAGTGCTTCCAGAAATTTTCATATTGATGTTTATTCGCGAATGCTAGAAACATCAGCGCGAAAAAGTCGGAAGTACTTTGGATTAAAACCGCCGATCCAACTATAAACTGCAGGGAGGAATGCCTCGTATTTACTCCTGATATGAGTCATATATAAGACTGTTATTTTGATGGTTAAAGTGTATTACGAGCCTATGTGATCTCCTTCCGGTGATCTCCATTTGGATCATTCAGTGGAACACATATAAAACGAGGTGAGTATGTTGAGAGTTAATTTTGTACTTGTTGCGATTGAAATCTTGGTGCGGTGACTTTTTCTACAGGAGTAATAGAGGTGTGTGACTGATTAGACTGAGGACAATTTGACCTTTCCAGGTTCTGAAAAAGGCGATCTGCCAAAACGTCAGCTGTCAAGTAAAAATTGATGTTGCACCTCGTGTTTGGCTTAAAGAAGAAAACCAGGAATTATAAGAAAATGAACGTTCCCAAAAACATGATTGCTTGACAATTAGTATGGCTTTCTTGCTCACTTCTCAAAGGTTCCAAGTCACTGGTCAAGGTGTATGTCTACGGAGCGCCATCATTCCCATTTCTATGGAATGTGTAGAGACAAAATTTGATACCGAATTTGCTGCGGGTTTTGTATAACAGTATTATATCACTTCCATAGCAGTTGAAAATTCATTAGTAGTTCCTGAGCGTTAGGCGACATGGCTCAAATTCGGTTTATGCTATCTCGTAGTAATTGAGACATAAAAATGAACTATCTTATAAATAAAATTTTGTGATCAAGAAAAACGCCGAAATAATAATGAACTTCAAAGAGAAAATTTGTAAAGGGAGAGATATTGAACGACAAATATGAAGTGTATCAATGGATGCGAAATGTTTCTTCCAGCAGATTTCTGAATAGCGGGAAATGCGTTTGCTGAGCTTTGGTTATTGCCCCGTTGGTATTTCTGTAAAACCTCCTTTACTGAGAGGAGATATGACTGGTGCCAAATTGAGACTTTTGCAAAATTTAGCGAAGGTTTTAGAAATAAGAGGAGATGAGATTTTAGCAAGAAATTACCCAATGATGAAGGGACTTGAAAATCACTCCAGAACTGGTCGTGACAAAATGACCTACACTGCGCCGTCAGGTCTTGTGGCTAGTCATCAAAATCCTATACTTTGATGAGCTTGCTATCGGGATGTTAAAGTAAAGCGGACGTTGTTAAAGACGCAAGTTGGATGACAATGATTAAAGGCTTTCATATGAAACGCCTCTAATTTGTTCTAGTCAGCCCACGAAAGCAGGCAAACAAAATCTGTTAGTAGACTTTTCGTATAGTGTAGTCTAATGTCATCCGTGTAATGGCCACTAGCTTCTCAGTGGTTCATCTCATCTTAATGAATTCTTTGATTGGATCATATGCAAGGTCAAAGGCTATTTTCTTACAACAAGTAATCAATTCGGTTCATTCTCTGTTCCAAGTTTTATAGTAAACTTAAAATTCCTACTCAAAAGCAAGGCTCTTAGAAAATATTGCTGTTGTTTGAAAGAGTAAGAGAACTGCATTTAATGCGATTCCCACGTTTTTGTCACTGGGTGACACTGAAAACACATGCTGTGCAGTGGTTAGACGTGCTCCATATCGCACACGTCATCGATGGTGCCATATCGCACTCGATGCTCACAAAGCCGTACATTTTTTGGGAAATAGTGAACTGGTATCAGAGTTGCCGGGGAGGACAAGGTCATTGACTTGATAAATCGGTAGACCACTGAGAACCATTGTAGTGGCCAGATGTACATTGTATTTTCTTGCGATAGTCATGACCTACCGAATCGAAAAGTATGCGCAAGTATCGTTCCTTGATGTTATGAAATGAGTTCAGCGATCTATAATACATTTGAAGAAGAAGCGCCAGAACCCTTCGTTGCAACACAGAACATACAACATCCCTGTCGAATTTTTGATACAGCGGTCACCGATGCCATAACGTATGCCTTAGAAACGTGGTGGGTATGAGCAGGATAAAAGCAGGATATAAGCAGGATGCTTTTATGGAGCATGCAGTCAAAAAGTTGACGTTACCTGTTTAACGCAATCACAGATGAAGAAAGATATGCAAAATTTTGACTTCTGTCGGCGACTGAAAATGGGGGATGCCGTTATAGAAGCCACGCTATTAAATATAAGGTAGCCGGAAACGCATTGAGCATACTGATTACTGCTGAGCCGAGTCTTAACAGACTGCAGTTATCGACATGTTAAGCGCACTACAATAAAGATCTAGTAATATGTTCTGATTTCTTTATGATAGGCCTGGATGTGAGATATCATTCCACAGATAGAAGAGACTCACCGTTACTCCCTCACGCGATGGGGGAAAGGGAGAAGCTTACAGAGGTTTGGAGTCATTAGACGGTCTCTGGTATGATAGGTGATAGCAATATAAACAAACTAACGATGAAAAGCAACTATCTTTAAATAACCTTCGATAAAATTTTTTGTAAATGCAGCACGTTTGCTCGGAACGACATTGCATAAAATTACACGGAAGATACTCTTGCAAACTGCTTGGGGTTATTCAATTAAAATGACATTTAACTGCTAAAACACGGAACTTTTTAAAGCAGGACTGTTGCACCACGGAACTACCTATTCTGTTGTAATTCGCGCCGTTAGATTACAACAGTGACGATGATTCTTCAGTGCCAGAGATGTCTTCAGTATGTCATTCACACAAGAGATGTGACGACCGGTGTTACATTACAGACGGCATTCCCGTCAACATTTCAGAAGTGAATGGGATTCCTCTTTGCACATTACGTCGTTCACTTTTGCAATGAACCTTGCACATTGAGCAAATCTTTAAAACGACATTTTTCATAGAGAGGCATAATTTATTCTAGCAGCCAGAAGCTGAAGTGCTGTTCTTTACAATGTTAGAGGTTTCTATCACCTGACTTACGGTGATTTATTACTCGGCGTCGGTTCGTTCATAAAGCAGTGTAGCCTCAAGAGATAGGCTGAACAGAATATTGTGCTACTGGAGAGTTCTGGAGGGCGAAACAAGCCACTGTCTAGCACTTAGACCTAATTTATCTTCTGCAGCAAAGTTCCTTATTGATTAGAAAATAAGTAGCTAAAGGATAAAAGACAAATTCCAGACGTGTATCAATCCCTAATAATTGGCAGGCGTATTTCCGTCTTCAATTCCAGCTTATTTGAGGTCACTAAATGCATATCTAGCGTTTACATTGACTCGCTGCAGCCTATGTATCGACTCAGCGCAGCTTACTCTCCCTTCCTTCAAGTCTTGTATCAATTAACCGACCGAACAGATAGCCCGATGAGCCTTTAGTGCAAAATCAAACCATCGATGACGTGTGCGACGTAAAGCACTTCTTGCTCCGCCCACGCTCTTAATCTAACCAAACAGTGAAAAGGTCGAAATTGATTTAACTACTTTTCGTTCATTCCTGCAAGTCAAAACGGTCTCTGCGCGAGCCATTACTTAAAATAAATATTAGATCCTCTCCAAACACCAAAATAATTAATCAGTCGAGTTTATTGCTCATTATGAAAACCGCGCTTCGTACTTCACGTAATCTTCACAAAACATTTGCTGAGCTGACATAATCCTCTGAGGAGTAAGGAGCCATTATATTAATGCCATGAGACTACACTGTACGAAGTTCACTGACAAGTTCTCAGATCTGGGCACTACGTTGGAGCCGCTGAAAAAGTACGATATCGAATGATTATTCATAATTTTGATGGAAAACGTTTGTCTTGCAATAAGTACGCGTCTATGATGCACAAAATTTATCTTTTCGCTACTGCGTTGTATTAACCCTTCTCAGAAAACAAACACACTTTCGAATTTTGCGAGATTCATCATATAATGAAGGCCGGCAGTTTGAGGAAAGAGTTTTGTTTTGTGACAAAACGAGCGATAACGCGCGAAAACGCTAAAAAAAGTGAATTACTCAAAAATTCTATACCTTGATCATTCTGCCAATGTATCGGAAGTTGAAGTGAAGTGGAAGCTGTAGATTGCGTGTGGGCTGACATTGAACAAAGGCTTTATTATGAGACGCGGCCTCTCTCCTGTAATTTTTTAACGTCGTACAGAGTAATAGAATATGTGAGCGAGCTTTGTCTAGTGTAGTTTCATGGTACTAATGTAATGGTTACAGGCTTCTCACTGGATTACCTCATCTCAGCAAATGTCTAAGAATGGTTATCTAGGGTATGAAGCTTGGTTTTTTCATAACAGGCAATGAGCTCTATTCATTCACTGTTTTGGTTTTTGGAGTAAATCTAGAATTTCCATTTCAAATAACGCTTTAAGCGAATGTTGTTATGACTCAAAATATTGAAGTAACGTGCATAATTCATACTGTTCTTTTTGACCGCTTTTTGAGAACTCGCTTGATGCAGTATAATCTGATAACATATTTGAGCTGTTATGAGGTGTGTTATGGCACCCATCTCATACTGTGCGGGGCACGTGTTTCGGCATTATAGCCTCGTCAGTTGCACGGTGCCTTTCGATTGATATAAATATCTCGATCTCGGTTCCTCTATATAAGAGATATCTCCACGCGGAAGTGACTGAACTGAAGGGCATCGTGCAATTGACGAGGGTGTGATGCCAAACACGTGCCTTCCGCTGTATAACTGCCATAACAAACTTCATGGGCGACCTAAAATATCTTATCAGATTGTATTAAATTCGATTCTGACGTATTCGTTATTGGATTAGAATAAGAGCACGTGCGGAGCAAGAAGTGCTTTACGTCGCACACGCTATCGATGGTTTGTGACAGCGCCGAAGGCTCATCAGGCCGCCTTTTTCGTTCAAAGAATTTTCACTGTGCAAAGTCCATTTCAAAAGTGAACAGCGCAGAATGTTGAGCGGAATGGCTTCCTTCGGTTATCAGGGGATAAATGAATATTCGACCTGAGTTGCTGGATTAGATTTTCATAAGATTGTTAGTAAACCTTTGAAAGTACAAATCTCTAGCTAGAAGCCGTAACGTGGTCGGTTGTCCACGACGGTGGAGCATACAAAATAATTATACATTGGCTGCGCCCTTATTTTTATCACGCGCATATTTCGCTGGAAGCATGAAAGCATATGAACGTGTAGACAAAATCTCGTAGAATTTGATACAACAGTTACATATGAAGTTTCATTGAAAGCGAAGATAAAAATTCCAGTTGAAAACAAGTTTGACCCCACATGTCCATCCTATCAGGGGATTGGTCAGTCGACCCGCCTCCAGCAGAGCACAGTATTCCTCTGCGGACAGCGCCATTCCTGGATGGCGGCTTCCCGGACGGCTACGAAGAAAGCCTGCCCGCGCCTGCTCCAAGGCTGATGTGGCAGTTTTCTAATAAAAATTTGTACTTTTGTCGTCAACATGAGGCGTTTCTGTGTCAATAAATGATCAGATATTCTAGAACACATCAATAAGGTTATTTTTACCAGAAATAATGTATGAAAATCGAGAAAACTTATCTTGAATAGCTGACGCCAGGTTGGTGAACTAGTCGTAGCAATTCGGCTAACCCGCCTTTTTCAAATCCTGGGCGTATGTAGTACCAGTCTATTCGAATAATTCGAAGGATCTTATTTATATGCCAGGTCACCTAGGTTAGGTCAAAAGATCAGACGAAGAAAGGGCGCGAGATCTCGCGTGATGGTGACGCACTCGTCATTCCGATTCATTTCGGGGTTTTTGGTGTTTATCCAAAATACCTCAAGAATTTGCGCGTGGATGTTTTTGATTCCTGCGCTAGGATTGTTACAGTCACGTCAAAATCTTTGTTGCTGTGTTTTTGTGCCCTATGTAAACCTAAAGGTTTGTTTTATATGCTTTAGATTTACTATTTAGATGTCCTTCTATGCGGATGGAAAGTGGTCCACCCGTTTTGCCTATATATTCTTTTCCGCATGTCTTACATGTTGGCAAATAAATTTTACAACTTAGGGCGTTAGCCATGGGTCAACGCTTGGCACCTGGTTTTGCCATCGCTTTTATATATGAGGTGGAAGCTCCAGTTCTAGTTTACCAATCTCGCATCAGCTAATCAAGATAACGTTTCTCGATTTTCATGTATTAATTAATTATGTCGAGGTTTATAGAAAGTAGAACTTTTGAAATGTTTAGAAATAACGTATTTGCTCCATTCGTAATCCACACATGAGAAGGAAAAAACAATTCAATAATGAACAGGCTATATTTGGAAGCTTCATTAAAAATTTCTACGATGACTTATCTATACCTACCTAAAATTCAATCAAATTTATCCTCTATTTCTTCCAGCTTTCCGTATGCTGCGATTGCATGAAGCACATAAAAGAAATGATACTGGCTGAAAATTGGAAAGCAATGATTATTTTGTCACAAATAGTGCTGCTTGTTGCATGCGATCCCACTTCATCGATAATTCTTGCTATTTTTTGATTATGAGTGCAGTGTAGACTCCCATTTCTCAGATAAGTGCATGAGTGCATTCGAATTCTCTATTAGTGGCGATGGTATGCGAAGAAGGGAAGGAGGTATAGCCGTTCGTTCTCCGTTCTCCTCCACCTTGTTTGATCCCTTTAATAGAAACGTATGAAACGTTTTAGCAGTCAATCGATAGCTAAAATCAGGTGAATTTGAACGATGTATTTTATTCCTCAAATGGCCTGACTTCCTTGCTGTAATAGTGGAAAAAATATTTTGTTTCCTATTTGAGCATTTCTCGCCGGATAAAGCTTTTTATAAGCAATTGGTATTCAATAAACAGGGAAAATCCCATTAATATCAGCGGTGGACTTGATTTTGATAAAAGGCTTCTCATAGTTTTGTAACGGTTTCTCAAATTTGGATAATTTTCAATGTTCGCATACTGACTTGACCTTTACACGTTTCCTGATCACTGTCAGAGTTATATTAACCGTTTGATAGTTTAAATCTTGCAAATTTCGAAGGCATACGTCATTCTCAAGTGGCTTCCTTATTGCGTACTGACAGTAAAAATCAGAATATCTTTCACATTCAAGCATTTCCCACTGAAGTTAGCTTTTACTCTACACTTCTAATGATTTTCGATAGCTCAAGAAGATTACGTTTCATGATTAGTTGATGTGCTACTGAAAGCACAGTGACCTGAGGCCAATTTTGCGAAATCCCGGAAAGAATTTGCGTTTTGCAAAGCTCAACTCAGTAATGAATAATGCAGTGTGTGGAAGTTGCATTTTACTCATTACAAACAAGTTGGAGTTCTAAAACTAAGAACATAGTAACCTTTATTCCGACTGCTAAGCTGATGATAAATTGATAGCCCCGTCAGCGCTGTTAGATCATGGGATATGTAATGAATTTATTATGTTGAATGACTAAAGCTGGATGAGCAGTTCCGCACTTTAGCCGCCTTGCGCCGTCTTATTCCGATTGTTGAGCGGCGAACAGTTTCGCCTCAGTATTCTCCCAGCGCTCATTTACGATATGCAACTTCTTTCAACATGATACTGAATCAAGTAAAAGAATTTATCACTGCTTCTGCAAAACTGTCTTAGCGACAATCATGTAAAATGAGCTGCTTCACAGAGCTAATATGTGTGAATTACTAAAAATTTTCAATTATAGTTTTCAGAGCCACAGTGGTATTATGATTAATCTAGAAAATTTACGGTTACATAAGAGCTAAGTTCCCTGATCAATCACTAACGAATTTATGATATTTGAAAGATTTAGTTAGTCCCTTCAATCGTAGCACCCAAGAAAAATGACGACGTACTATCTTCTTCTTCGCGAAGCTGCAATAAATGTCTTTCCAATTATAGAAATGGGAATCTCCCTTATCAATTTAGCCGCTGGAAGATTTGAAAAGACCACTCTACTTTTGATTCTTACCTAAATTAAATAGAGATTGTTTTGCATTCTCTGCGATGAGTCATTTAGTATACCTAGATCGTGTATGAAAGCCTAGAGCCAGTGCGCCACTTCATTTGTAGTGTGTTTCATTCTATTCCATTCGTCACGATGTGCCGGCTGCGAGTGCCAACATAGCGTGAAGAACAAGTGCTCTAGACACTGCAGGCGAATAGATGTAGTTTCGAAAAAAGGCGAAGCCGTCGTATAGCCAAAATAAAAATTTGTAGCAGCCTGTGCAAATCAGTAATAGAAGCCTGACGAATTCTTAGAGTAATAGAGTTGGCCTTCTACGTCTTACAAAGTCTGCGAAAGAAATTAGAAATTTAAATGTTGCAAGGTCACTGTTGGCATATCAGGACTCTCAAGTATTGCCTTAGCTCCTGTCTTGCTAGTAGCAACAGACACTCTAGCAAAACCTTCGGGCAAATTTACATAACCATGGCTACAGGCAAAGTGACGCCGGTGACGGTGAAGGTAATATTTCGCGCTACAACGAAATTTTTTGCTTTTATGGTATAAATGACGGTTAACTTGCTATATTTGAAAATTTTGAGGATGATTCTTGCTTTCTTGAAATTCGAGAGCATTCAATCAAAAGCTGGAACACTCTTCGAGCAGCGTTGAAGTGTGTAGTATATTCATTCTGAGTAAGGTTCATACGCTGCCATCCGAGATTGAATGCTTATGTAGGACCATGAAATTTTCTGCTCTCACATTGACCTGCAGGCATCACTCCACATCCAAACACTGTCGGGATTGTGGCTAGTAGCGAAATTATAAGGGGATCGATCGGAAGTCTTACCATGTTCACTTTCGACTTCCAAAAAAGGCTGAGCTATTGAGAACTGAAACGAAAACAAATTCTACATTTGTTCTTTCCATTGACTAAAACTTGCGCAAGGCTGGTACCTCTCTCTTAAATTGTTGAACGCTATCAAGAAATTTTACAATTTCAGTACTCGTTCCGAGGTTTTGAGAGGATTGCACTTTCGAAATTTTACAATGTCAGGTCATTCGCACAATCAACACGGAATTGACTTCTCAGCACTTATAGTTGGGTGACGTCGCCTTGTCACTTTTTTGAGTTTTGAAGAGCTTCACCTCCTGATTCTCCTAATTTGAAGCAAAGCCCTATAAGCACTTTTGCGACAATTCTGCTACTTCGAAGTAAAGAGAAATGACAACAGGTCAAATGCTAAATGACAATAAGCTGCGTGTAAGAGACCAGTCACAAAGAAGTTTTAGTGAATACACCGTTCGTTAGGCGGTACGGGTAGGTTTTTATTCCACCTCTATATTTGTGATGTGGCCGCATCAAATCCCGACCCTCAAAAAAAAAAATAATTCGCATTCGACAAAAGTGCGACATTTAAACGTTTTCGGCAATCAATTTCAAATATCAAAAGTTGTATTTGTCTACCATAGTTCTCCAGTATTATACCCCTATAAAATTCCTTTACTGCCAAAGAAGAAGATTCATAGAATAACAACGGAATTTTACGAAAAGATTCAGATTTAGGCAGGAAATGAAATGACCCCGAAAATTCACCAATGTAACGATTTAAGAGTGGTCAGGACTGTCGTAGAAAACCAATTGCCTTAAGGAAGAGGTGCTATTGTGAGGCACAGTATTGCTATACTTGATGAAAATGCCAAAGTGTTGAGGTGGGAAAGTGAAGTGGCTTTCTCTAGAATATGACTGCAATAACATTGAGCAGATGCTTCCCTACTCACTTTCTTAAGTGTTCCAAGTCACTCATCAAGATGGATGTCGAAAACTTCATATACTTTCTCCATAATGTGCAGAGAAAACAGAATTTGTTGTTTTATTCATTGAACATGAAAAACTTCGCTTGCATTCCCTTCTGCAAAATTGAAAGATCATCTAAGTTTGAATGCTTTTTTATGAAAAGTGATCAATTCGACTCCTATTGTAGTTTTGATTTCTTAAGGTAAATTGAAACTTTTCACTCCAAAAAACCCCTCAAGGCAATATTCCCAAATTTTGCAAAAAGAGAACTACTACACAAAACTGCATTTAGTGCGATTTCAACAATTTTATTGATGGATATAATCAAAACTCGCTCTCCAGTTACTAAATTGCAGTGCAGTATATGACTGGTCGGACCTCACATATTGAAAAACTCTTTGCTGCTGGAAAGCACCTTATGCAAATTTAAAATCGTTCTAAACCACGTTTCTTTAACTCGACAGAAATTATCACAGTAGGGAATGATGTAACTTGTGAAGTTGAAAGCTTCACCGATTTTCCAGCAACTTAGCTAAAACCTCGACATCAGATATATGATAAATTCTGTTTCGTCTTTTACATGAGTGACAAATCTAAATTATCAGTAGCACTGTATAATCATAGTCCCTGTAATGAGTTTTTACCAACAATAATCGAAGCTGAATGAGCAATTCTCTTTATAGTCGTTCAATGACGTTTTATTATACTTTAACGCTGAGCGATGAACACTTCCGCTACAGTATCCTCCCTGCGCTTCCATTTGATACTCCACTGTTTCCAAAACGATATTATATAAATTTTGAGATCTTAAGCCACTAGTTGTATAGAAGTGTTTCATTGATATTCACGAGAACAAAGCTGTTTCACATCAATATCGATGTGGCTTACTAAACTTATGACTTCGTAAGAGCAAGGTTTTGTGTCAAATGCAAACTCTGATTACATGTGAACTATAAGATTATCGGAAAAATTGATCACCTCCTCTACTCCAAGCGCTCGATGGATAACTGTGAACAAGTATCGGCTTTCTTCTCGCCTGACAGTTAAAATACGGTATTCATCGCCCTTTAAAACCAATTTCCACTCTCTTACTCCCTTTTTGATCCTTTTCCCACTCCATAAAGAGCAATTGAGTGACGATTTCATAAAATGGGATTTTTAATCCTTTACTTTTTACCAATTCAACTAGGACGTCGTGCCTAAGTAGATCTAATGCTCGTCGCCACGCGCGGGCTAAACCTCGCTCCTTCAGCACTCTCCGGCAGTCGACAACGAAAACCCTATAAAACACCACGGTCAGGCTCTCCTCGAGACTGCAAGAAGACGCGTTCAACCAGTATTCTACAACGTTCAAGAAATAGCAAAAGAATACGATTTCAATCCTAGAAGTACTGAGATCCGCACAATGAGAAAAAAAAAGCGAACACTGTGAAGACGGATCAGTGAAGTTTTAAAAAGTGGATGAAATTGTGATTGGCCTGTGTGCTAGGTATTGAAAAATACAGCACATAACATCGGTCCCCTACATTTTATGGTTTCGTCTGCTCTAACGTTCAGGGCGTTGCTCGTTTACATATGCGAGTGTTCATTGGCACTTCAACAACTTTACAAATAGAGAGTGGAAATGCCAAACTCATTCTTTTCTTACACAGTATGGTATTTCTTTGAATCCTCTGGGCAGGAATCCACTCGTAAGGAATTGAATTTGTATTTATGAGCGCTCTTTCTCTATGTGAATGGCATTATACGTTGTAGAAAGCGATACTCTTCAATCAGACATGTCACGAAAAATATACATATTTGTAGAGCAAAGTATTATGTTTTCTTTGTTTACGAATTGCGAGTTGGAAGCGCAGTCAGCACTATTGGATCGTCGGACTTGCAATGAGCTTTTTGTTGATTGGCAAATTTAGCTGAATAAACAACCCTCATCATTTCACTTTGAATGCTGAACAACAAGCAGTTTTACCACGGAATTCTCTTTCCGCTATCAAAGTAATGATGTGGCTGCCCAGAGATTTTCGGACAATAGAAAATACACGCCACTGCTGTCTTCTTACAAATGAAAGCAATCAATGATTTTTATCCAGTTTTAGGGCAGCATCACAGCCATTCTACAAAGCAGAATCAGACAACACCTTTCAGTTTGGTACATGTTGTGAAAAATATCTCAAAACCGAATAATGCAAAAATTATAAGGATTTCGCTTGGCTAGAGTTCCGGTACTTGCACAATAACATTTCGAGTTGCCCACATCCGCTTTACTGTAATATAGGTTTCCGCAATCGCATTAAGTCGACTCCGATGGAGTGGCGCACGGCTTGAACGGTTTTTCCTCACTTAACACCGCTCCTTTACACAAGAAGATTCTAGAGTGAATCTCCACACATATTTTGTTTTAGTCAAAAAGACCTTTTTCGTGAATACGATGATACCTGCATCTGGATTTGGTGGAGTACGATGTTTTCACAGATATTTTGGCGTCCACTGATCCACTTCTGTTCAAAGTTGGCCCATCGTCAATTGCGTAGACTAATCAGCGCTTGAAATACTATGAATTTTATATCCGAATAGCTTTCCAGTTGTTAGCACGTTTTAGCCTACTTCAGAACAGGCACATGCTTCTGAATCGTCTATTTAACGCATCTCAAACAATGCCTACGCAATGCGGACTTTTGGCGTATTCCGCTAATATATCACGTCAAATGACTACATTTTGGAAGTCATTCTTGAACTCCCTAGAAGCACCAAAGAACATAATCGTCATGGCTCTGTACATGTAGCGGGTTGTAAACGATCGGAAGAGTTACTGCTCAATCATCAGAGTGCTTGGGAAGTATTTCGAACAAATGAAAGGGTTGACGATGACGCAGCAAGTGGCTCCAAGTTTTGCCATTACCTTTATGTCTGATGGAAACTTCAACCAATCTCTAGCCATTATTCTATTGCAAATATGTATATAACTGCTTTTCCACCTGCTGCACGAAAGACGAGGTCAACAAATATCTTGAGTGTTCAATGAACAGTTGGGATACGCAAAATTTTCTTGGGAGTTTTCAAAAGCAAACTGCTTTGCATCCTTAAGCATTCAAGTTAATCTGTTCGAAAGTGCTTACACCACGAGGTGATGCCCTCAGATCAACTTATAAAAACATGCTGTTTCGTTAGCCTTTCCTACATCCATCACACAAAAAACTCACACTTGTGAAAAAAGGCCTTTATAACGGCTACGACTGTATGCACAGGAAAAGAGCTCACGAGGATTCCGTGGTCCATGCGAAAAATATCTATTTCAATTGGAAGTGGTGGGGCCGTTGAGTCAGATTCAAAGGAAAAGCGACCACTTCGAAGATGAGTTTAGTGGAAATAAAACAAAGTTTATTCTCCTTCTATTTCCAACAAAGTAAGTGCGCCTAATAAGCGCTTATTAAAAAGCGCTGGTCGAGAGAATTTGGCACGTGTGATTGAAATACCCGAAGCACTCTGAAGCATAGGTGGTTAGAAGGCGATTTTATAGCCTGTACATTCGTTTTCACATCTTCGCTCAGTGGACGAGTCAAAGAAATTAAAGGAAGCGGAATAGAAAATCGAAATTGAAAAACCAGTGGTGCAATGGCAATCAAGTCAAAATGAATGGTTCTTTGATTGCAGAAACCATCGCATGTGTACCCTGGGCGTTCATTGAGCGTGGAAAACAGTATAAAGGAGAAACTAGTTAAAAGCAGGAAAGCACCATCGACCAATCAACTGCCTAAAACTCCGTGCCCACCTTCTCGATTCATGGGTCCTCCCGCCGCTCTGATGTGCAGCTGAGACGTGGGCTGATACTCCAACCACATCGAGTCTGCTACGAACAACTCACAGAACGCTTGAATGATATTTTCCGTAATCTAGTCGGCGCACGCAACGTGTGGCCAGCTTGAGTAGCTCACATCCTCAAGGCCTATCGCATTTTCCTGACCCAGAGGTCTATACATATAAAGCGAAACACGGATAAGCCGGTCATATACTCAGAAGTACAGACGACAGATAGACAAGAAAAACTGTAGTGTATTCCACGACAATGTAAGCGTTCTCGAGAACGACCACCTGCACGTTGGGTGGATGTGCAAGTTTAAAGAGTTAAGGAGCTATGCTCGCAGCTGCCGATATTTTGAGATCGTGGTATGACACCCGCACCAGCTGTCATGCTCAAATCAGACCATCGGCATGGATGACTGTCACGCAACAAAGGGGCCAATATAATATGTGGTGGGATTCGCACAACTAGTGAAGACGGACAGTCCAAGTTTCCAAGTAAGTAAGCACTCTAATTTTCCTAATGAGCTAATAAGAGTTTCTTAATCTTCATTATGTGCAAAGTTTTGGAAGTTTCGCATTTATCAGAACCACGATAATTTGAATTGAGTGTTTACAACTGCTGTTCACGTTCTGATGTTCACCTCCTACGCTGAAGAGATTTGAAATTAGTCGGAAGTCCTCCAAGTTTCAGGATGGCCGTTGGTCCATTGTCGGCCGATACCATTTGCTTCTCTGATTAAAATTTATCCTACAGCAGTCGCATGAGTATTATCTAACATTTACGATAACATCATTCACATACTTTAGTGTGCATTATCAGTACTATGCTTGTCGTGAAAAAATAACACGAGGTCTTTGCAAATCTGACTGCATAATGTGACCGGAAAAGCACAAACGTGAAAACGACAGAACGATAAGTGTTTTGAAGAGAACCTGAATGAATTTTGCTTACCATGTTTTTCTGCTGGGCTTACGAGAGTATTTGGCTCATAATATTGCGAGTTAGTTGGCTCATTCACTTCTTGAAGGAGAAGATATCACCGAAACGTCAGCCATTTCGGAAGGGGTGCTCTCTGCCGTTCCTAGGTCTTCCGACGACGATTGCTTGGTTGATCGACAGATTGCCTTTGTCGGCTTTGCATTGATCACCGTTGTACGATTAAGTATTATTGACAGAAGCTAAGACAACTCAAAGATATATACAATTAATACAATAATATAAAAGAATAACACATAACAATAACGCTCCGCCTGAACGGCGACGATAACATAAGAATGGCGCTTCTACTGAACGGGGGTAATGACGTAACATCCTGAGTAACTAATTACGTAACGCTAATACTGCGACATTGAGTAAGTGAAGAATGTTGAGAGCTAGTCAACAGATCAAGACTGCAAGAAAATTCAGAATGGCGGAGCTTGACTAGGTGGCGAACCTTGGGGTGCAGTTGTGATTGCTCCAAGAAAGAACAGAACACCGGTGGGTGTGGCAGCCAGTGAGTGTCAGAAACCTGGGCTATATACATGGGCTGGGAGCCATCCTCCTGTGGCAGGTCAACCAGAGCGCACACGGGGTTGGCCCGCCGCCGTCGTCGACAAGTGCGCTCAGAAAGTATGAGCATCGTAAACAACCGCGAATGGTAAGAGTCAATAGACAACAGAGTCATTCGATAAGGTGGCTCACGACCACTCACGACACGATCACTTCACATAGTAACGAGAGCAAAGGCAGAAAGTTAGAGCAAAGAACTGAGGCAGGAAGCCAAAGACAAGAACAGTGGCAGAGTGACGTAAGGGATATACGACCGTCCACGCCGCTAGCACGACTCGAAACTGATCGCCGCCCGCTGAAGTGGGGAGGGGTGCGCAACCATGGCTAGGACCGTAAAGGTCCCGCAGCAATATCCCTGACCATAGTGCTCGCCCATGATCTCCCTTTAATTGCTCAGAGATGTAGCAGGAAGGAACGGAAGGAACGGTCGCTAGAAGTCATTGTACTGAGTTGTATTCAATAAATTCTACAATTAGCAACTTAATGTTTGCTCATCAAGAAGCATTGGTTTAAAGTGTTATTGATCTTGGGATAGCTAATATACATGCAAATTTGCCTAATGGATTAAGTGGTGTGCATAATTCGATCTCAGACGAGAGCTGAATCAGCGTTTTACCCATAACGCAAAACGTGCTGTCACTATACCACCCAGGCCACCGTTTACTTACTACGCATTCTTCAATGTCTCACTAACGTAGAAATCAGCCACTAATTGATGACACGATTGAGCTGGTGAGCGTATGTCGCTTTTTAAATGCAGTAGTAAGAACATAAGGATTTTTGAGTATTGTAGCTGCACAGTGATTGTCAACTTAACTGAAATTTGAAAGCGATACGCTCTCACCCGACCAAACCCGTTAGCAGGTGGTGGCTGATACCTATGATAGTGGAATATTGAAGAATGAGCGGTGGGTATGCGGCAGCTTCGGTGGCGATGTGGTTGCTCGCACCCCGGTATGGGTAAAACGCGGGTTCAACTCCTGTCTGAGGCAGAATTTTTGCTTATTACTTGATTTTCTTGGGTATATTTGAAACGAGATTCTTGAGTATCATAAAATGCAGTTTATCATCGAAAAGTATTCGTATCATGGGCAACCGTCCTCTATATTTGAACAACGCTTAATGAACTCCTTTCATTCGAGCGGTACTCACCAAAGAGGATTTGACTCAAGCGACAACGGCGCCGAAATGCACAACGAATACGAGCACTTGTAGACATTTGACTGAAATCTTCTGATATAAAGACAATAACAAGGTCGTAACGTCATCCGAATGGAGCTTCATATCAATCTTTTGGCATTAGCTAAACTATAAAGAAAACTTGTACAGCTCTTCATTTATTGAAACTTCTATCTCTATCCCGTGAATCTAAATTGACAAAGTTATTTTATAAAGTACGTTTTAACAGCTGCGCGATATTCGAATTCACATGCCTGAAATTCTAGAAGCCAATTTTTACCGTTTGTTTGACTTTTGCTCTTTCAAAATAATGTGCATCATTTTCGATGCACGCCTATTCCCGTCGCTCGGACGGCTTACGAATAATTGAGAGCGCCCAATACAGACTCGTCAATTGAAACCCTATGTGAGAATGTTCCAGCAACTCTTCAATGTGATATACTGTACTTTCCTGACTAGTCAGCACCCATGTGATCTGCCTTCATTGCTGCTGTAATGCTATAATAAATGTCGGTTGAATAAAAATTTGTTTCGGACGCATCATTTCACTTGACAATGGCCGATGCCGAGAAGAAGCGTGATTCAGTGGTTTCCATGCCAGCATTCGAACCGCTCGATTCACCACATTTTGCCACTTTCCTGTTGATCAATTCGCCATAATGATGTTTGCTGTCTACAAAACTTCATTTACAGAACGAGCTTGTGCAAGAAAGAAAGAAATTTCCATTGAGAGAGTTATTAATTTCGTCGAGTGTGTGTCGGGAACAGCTCTTATAGTCACTTTTCTCTTTACTGTTGTCATACATGCTTTCATCGTTTTCGTGTCGATATTAGTGCCAATTCTTGTGACCGTGCTCTCGATGATGACTCATGCTTAGCAACTTGTCGACTGTAAAAGCCTTAAATCTTAGGAAGGCACATTCATTTTTAAACAGAAAACTGAAAAGGCTAAAGAGAGTTTTGAGCACTGCGTGCTTTTATTCTTTAAAATCCTCCAAACTGTCACTTGCCACAATGAAGTAAACTATTCTGAGAAAAGAATTTTAAAACTGGCCTAAGTGATCAAATTGAAAACTGTCTTACAGTGCCATTATGACTACATTTCTCATATTCTAGCACGACTAATGAATCTGCAGTTCAGTGTTCTTTATAGAGAATTTCAAACAAATTTCCGCCATTCTGATGCCTGGAGACTTCTTCCTGAATTCTTTCGATTGGTCGCTATGTATCAAGTACTCAAGAATCAACTAGCACTTCGTTGGTTTGTAATTGATTTGAACACTAATTTGGCCGAAAATGGTTGAGATTACAGTATCATGCAAGAGTGCATTCCAACATTAGCTTATAAGAACATCACAGACTCAAAAAAACTTTTTTTAATAGGTAGTATATTCCAGAGTGCTTCAATCAAAGATGTGAAGATATGTGAGTCATGAAGGCATCAAACCACTAAGTATTGCCAAAATTTGCTGCTCACCTTCTACGCCTTGCCAGAACTCACAAAAAACTTCAAATCAGAAAATTGTAGATTTCACTGTTTTTATTACAAGACGTTTTACAAATGTCACAGCTCATGCCTCGGTAGTTGCAATACCAAGTACTCAAGCAGAAACTTGGGACATGCCTGTTTGAGTCAACGTTACTGGCAACGTGAAGCCGGTGACGGTGAAGGTCCTAGTCGTCCCTAACAAAGCTTTACAATTTTTACAGTATAAGTAAAAATTGTAATCGGTATATCTATTCCGAATTTTAATTCTGACCATCTTTGTTGCTTACGCATCAGCATCAAGCTATGACGAAGACATAGTCGAAACCTTTTATATGGTCCTTGAAAAGAAGACCATACATTTTTCAAGGTCATTGTTGGAGATTTTAACCAAAAATTGGACTTAGGAAAATTCTTGAACAACGTCACGTTGGGACCCACGGACTAGAATGGAATGAGCAGGGTGAGAGGCTGTCTGAGTTCATCATGACGACCCAAACTCCATGGTAACTCACAGTTCCAAAAGTCTCACTTTTGGCGATGGACGTGAGAGTTTCTAAATGGTGAGTGTCATACCGAAATAGACTACTTCTCAATAATTCAAGGGTTAGCCTGATCGGTGTCTCTGTGTTCCTAAGTTCCACACGGGATCACACCACCGCCTCTTTTGTACAACGTTCCGTTCTTCGCTGGAAGAAGAGAAGACCGCTAGGTTCAAACAACGAAGTTTCAGAACTACCATAAACTGGGATGTATTCAGATCATTAGTCGGCTCCTGGAGAGATACCGCTGTCGACAACACCGACGAAGAATACGATAGACTCGTGGCGTCTCTTCACGTTAGCGTCATGAAAGCCGATAGTCCTAGAGTCAAGAAAAGTCATGGCAGAAGCTGCAGAAGCTGGGATGAGCATGCACCAAGTCCAGCGAAGCTTCGCGAATTACAATACCAAATGATTGCACTGCGACGCCCTGATGGGACCCTTACAGTTTCTAGAAGGGCATTGGAGAAATATCCACCAGTACTACTTGTATCTCATCGCTAGCCACGTCCTCTTACCGGCAGATAAATTGGAAGAGGATGAATCTGTCGTTCCACCGGTCTCCCTTCCAAAATCCGACATGCTATATCGTCGGTGGAGAACGGAGCAACACCCGAACTAGACAGCAATAGACCAGAGCATCTGACGAATCTACCCACAGTTCTCATTAACACCCTGACTGACGCTTCACTCGCTGCCTGTCGGAATGCAAGGCTCCCTTTCAATGGAATACCAGCAAGGCCGTGTTGCTGTTCAAAAAGGGAAGCCCCTACGACATGTGCAATTATTGCCCAATCTGTTTGCTGTCCGTGGTCTATAAACTCTTCACTCGAGTCATCCTAAACAGGATTGGCAGAACACTGGACGAGGGACAGCCATGCGAACAAGCATGGTTCCGAAAAGGATTTAGTACCATAAACCACATCCATACAATTACAAGACTCACTGAAGTTTTACGAAAGCACGAAATACGGAAGCTCATTTGTTCCTGCTTCAAAGTGGTGTTCAGTGGATCGTATTACGCGCTTTCGTCTCGCTATCATTATCCACATAATTTTTTTATAGCCAATGACACATCGGAGACTGGATTTTTCACACGAATCAAAAGCAGAGAATTTTTTTAGTGATTTCCTCCTTGCAAATTTAGTAAATATATTTCAACACATCCCACTCGGCGCGTCTAGCAATTGCTTCCCTGTTCCCTTTCCCGCAGAATATTTCGAATGATGGAATTCCTTGAAAAAAAAATTGTGTCTCTGCTGAGGGTTTTTCGTAGGACACGAGGTATTTCCACATGGAGGTCACAGCATGCGAGCGCTTTTACTTTTATTTGCTTACTGTTTCTCACAACGCATATGGGAAACATCTTTACAGTAGCGGATTTATCTGATAATTCACTATTACTCATACTGTGAATACTTGAGCATATGAATTTAAAAAAAAATTCTCCTTTCACCCATCAAGCTTTTCAGTCTTTTCTTGACGAAGGCTTTGAATTCGAATAGCCTTGTGCACTCTAATTTACCTTAGTGCACTACTCTGTAATCAGACTAATCAACATCCATGTTACTTGCTAATTTATTGCCGCTGCGAAATTACAACAAATGTTGGTTTCAGAAAAAATAATTGTCATAAACATATCACAGTTCAATTGACAGTTGCAAATGCCGAGAGGAAGTGCGATCCAAGAGAGCCCCATGCTAGCATTCGAATCGCTCTGTTCACCACATTTTGCCACATCGCTTTCGACCAATTTGCCATTATAATATTTGTGGTCTAAAGAGATTTTCCTCATGAAAATAGTTTGCGCAAGAAGAAAACAGTTTTAACCTCGAGAGTTCCAGAAATTGACAAGTGTATGGGGGAAACCTCCGTTATCGTCACTTGTTGGTTTGCTGCCTCACATTTCTGTGTTTTTGCCTTTGCAGTGCAAATTCCTGTCACAGTGTCACCGGCGATAATGCAATAGTACAGTGGCATTGTTTCCTCGACTGCAAAAAATCGCGAGATTTAGAAGTTCGTTCAATAAAGTAGAAGACTGAAAAACTGTTGACAATTTTGAGCCCATGTTCTTCTCCTATTCTCCAAAACATTTCATACCATCACTTTCGATATTTGATACTCTCAAAAATGAATGGAATTAAAAGGAACTGTAGCAATTTGAAAAGTTTAATTTCAGTGTTATTATAGCAGTTCCCCTCATATAATCTGATAGAATATTTTGAGCCTTTCATAGGTGTGGTAAGACACTCTTACCACCAAACGTACGTTTGGGCTTTCTCGTAAGCTTTCTTAGTAGCACAAGAACGGTTCAACCTTGACGAGCAGTGATACATGTTCGGCACTGCTGTCTTCAGTTGCAGGAGAACGGCTGAACGGGAAGGTATGTGCTACTGATAAGGGTTGTGAAAAACTTTAAGGGTACGTCTCCAACAAGACAAGAGTGCCGTACCAGTCTTTCAAAAGATTTGAGTTATGCTGTCACTGTGTATGAAACTTTGAATGAAGTCTCAAAAAGCAGTTGATAAAAAAGTTTTTTTTTGTGTACTGACGCAAGATCAGTGCAATACGATAGTTTTCGCATGTTCTGGAACACTTTATAGTAATTATATTTCTATTTGAAGAATAATAAAACATTGCAGCTTTTTCAATGCCTTTTGTACTTCTGCCTACAATCTTCCAAGTGACTATTCAAGACTGAAGGCTCACCTGTTTCTCCTAGGTTAGCAACCATATTGCAATTCATTGGTTCATAGCTGACCCGAACACTAAGTTGGCTCAGAATGCTTGCGATTACAGCATCGGGTAGAAGAGCGCTGCGACCTTGGCTTTCAAGAACTTCAGAGACCTGAGAAACCAATTTTTCATTACTTGGTAGAGTTTTTTTTTTGAAGTGTCTCTAATCAAACATTGTAAAGTCATGCTAGTCGTTGTAGTAATAGAAACCTGACGATTTCTTAGAATAATAGAGTTCTTCTACGTTTTACAAAGTTTACGGAGGAAATTTGAAATCTAAAAGTTTCAAGCTCACTGTTTGCATAACAAGACGTTCAACAAAAGCCCTAGCTCCAGCTTTGCTAGTTGCAATACCAGGCACTCTAACGATAGCTTCGGGCTTTTCTGTGTAAACCATAGCCACAGGCAAAGTGAAGCCGGTGACAGTGAAGCTAATAGTCCGTGCTGCAACAATGTTTGGCTGTTTTTGTAGTATGAGATTTAGTTTAGTATATTTGAGGGAATTTTGAGCTTATTTTCTTTTCTCACTATTCGTATCGTTATCAGAGATTCAGACTTCAGCACCTTTTGAGTACTGGTGAAATGTGTCATATGCTTTTATCTTTCTAATCGATATTGTTTTCAGACATCGCTTAGCGTTCGGTATAGTCTAATGAAATTTTTAAGCTTTTCAGGTGTCTAGTATGGCATCTCTAATGTTGGACGTACGTTTGGTATATCCGCACACCTCTACAATAGCATATGCCTTTCGTTCCACCCCTACAACTAAGGGTAGCTGCGCCGAGGATCTATCCTGTACGTCAAGTGATCCTTTCAAGATCTTTTCACTTGTCGTGAAGTGATAAATCTTTCGTGTTGTTGCCCTTCGTTGTAGAAGTGGACCGAAAGACGTGTGCTATTGATGAGGTGTGCGAATACATCGAAACGAACGTTTAAGCACTTAAGATGTCACATCAGACCTTTTGAAGGCTTCAAATATTCTATTGGACTATATGTGATGTATTTATCTTGGTTAAGGCTCATAAAGTGCTATCTAAGATTAGGAGTCGAAATAGTACCATAAATTAACTATTCATTACCTTGACCTGCAGGCATTACTCCACATCCAGACACTGTCGACATGGTGGCTAGCAATGAAATCATTAAAGGACCGCTCGGATATTTCTTCATGTTTGCAAGAGCTTGCCTTTTAGACTCTAGAAAATGAGAACAAATATTCCGGACTAGTTTTAAGGCAAATTTTTCATAATCTTGCCACATCGTTTACAATGCGCATCAAATTTAGTACTCCGCACTTATACGTGCGTGATGTCCTTGGCGTTCTTTAACTTTCCCAATGTTTTCAGGAGCTTATACCTCTGTTACCGTGAAGCAAAAGCTGCACTCCTTTGTTATCCAGCAGAGGATTGGGAAGGGAAATTCTTGATGGATAATGATTTTCCATTGCATTTTTAGTGAACATTTGAAAGCCACGATCTCGAAAATTGCTATAATTCTTATCTTTTGAAGGCGTTTTTACAGCGCTATTGCACAAAAAACAACAATCTGTTTAAGATGCATTACAAGTTTTCCCCGTTTTTGCACGTTATCGCTCTTTTTTGTAGAAAATCCTTCCCTTAGGTTGCTATAAGCTCTCCGACAGCTTGAATCTCAAAGAGTTCACAATAACGTTTGTTTCTTAAAGAGGCTTCTCACCGAGCTTTACAAAAAAAAAAAATTGTATTTCACATGCGCGTATTTTTCGCCGAATGGAGCCGTCTTCTAGGACTATAAATGACCTCTCAATAGCGTAAGTTTCGAGTGTTTTAACATTTCCAACGCTGTACTTATTTGCTACAAAAAAACCGCTTCACTGCGAAACAGCAGGAAATAAGATTGAGTTTCACATACGCGGAGCAATTCTTGTACGTAGGATGTGTGATTATTATGGATTAATAATGCACGATCGATAAACAATGCAGATGCAATTCACAAGTGACGCCCGATTTTTGTTTTTGAACTTAGGACCTTTCTAAGCTTGGAAATGAAATCCAGATATAAGGTACGACGTGGTGTTAAGAAATTTCTCTAATCCATAAGTTTTCTTGCTGCCCTTCAAGCTGAGGCTTAGACTTATTGGATTTATTTGGCAATATGGAATAAATTGAAAAACTTTAAGCTTAATTAAGATAAAAAGACTTACTGCACAATTTTGATACAAAGAATTAGAAACCTTTGCGAAATGGAGAGAAAATTCTTGAATAAAAAACGAAAATTCGCCCAGTAACGCAATATGGCGTGAAACATGGATTTAATTTTTCCGCTACAACGCTATTGAAAGGTTTGTTTAAAAAAGCTAAGTATATTTTTCAAATTTTTTGAGTTCGCTGTAATGCATGATTAACAACAGGTTGGAAGAAACGCTCTCCCCAGTGAAATGTATGCGAAATGATAATAAAAGCGCGCAGTGCATAGGAGACATAAGTTCATTCTCATTGCCATGGCGCAGCAAGAAGCGGTTTGTACAAAACAAACATTTATAGCTATTTCGCAAAATTTGTGCTTTCAAATAATTCAACACTCTTAGGAGAAGTTCTTGTACAATAAAAAATTTCCTTCGCAAGCCCTACCGATCAAGCGAAAACACCCCAAAACCTTTCGAATTACGTTTTGTAATAGATTCTGCAGGCAGCTAGAAACAAAGCAGAGATGGTCAATAAAGTCGAATAAAGGTTGAGTGCTAAGAAGCTGTACGTAGAAGACCACTCAAACAGGAGCTTAAATATATGCACCAATCCGTCAGGTAGCACGACACATATGTGGTTCCGCCTCTTTATTTGTGATGTCAGCGCATAAAATTTCGGCTCCACCAAAAGTAAATAACTCGGAAACAATATTAAGCCGTAATTTGAAACGTTTTTAACGATGAGGCCAGAAAATTAGAGGTCACATTTGTGCATCTTTGATGTTCTTATAAGCTCTCCCATGTAGTGCCCCCAGCAAATATTGGTTGAGGAAAAAGTTTTTAACATCCGCGAAAAAACTATACTTCATATCTGTTTCACATAGTATCGATTAATATAAATTTATGGGAATATCTCAATTTTCAGTGGGTCTATCTGGTCAATAACTATCGGAGTTAACATTGAGCTCCAAAAGGCTACACTCCGCCATCAATTGCACGTCAAAATCCCTTTGGCCAAAACATTGTGATCTCGGTTGGTGGGATTTAAAGGTGTCTTCATTTTGGACCTGTCCAAAATGGTCGCTCTATCAGTGCCAAACTCTATTGCAGACACTTGGACCGAGCCAACGATGCGTTGAAGGAAAGTACCCGACATTGATTTGTTGAAAGCGTGCGCTGTTTCAACAAGACAGTGTCAAATCTCACACCACAATGAAGACCAAGGAAAAGTTTGATAAAATGAAGGTAGTCGAGGTCTTGCCTCACCCAGCCCACCTTCAGATCCTGCGCCATCCCATTATGGTTTTACCTGCTTAATGAAACATTTCGTGCGTGGACGCTTGTTCGACACACTTGATCATGTTTAAGGAGCATGTCAAAAGTTTTTTTTTGATTCAAGCTCAAAGAACGGTATTTCGAGCAGATCCGAGAGTTTGCATATTGTTAGCAAAAGACTGTTGATAAAATGGCCTAAGCGATGTAAGTACAGAGCAAAAATTGCTGCTGGATTCGTTGTGCATTTTATTAAGAAGTTATTCCCTTTATACAACAGTTGTAAACTCTTCAGTGGTTTATTTCACTGCTGCATATGCTTAGGAAAGATTATCTCGATGTAACAAACATTATTTTCTAAAAAGTAGTCTGCCTAGTATTTTGAGTTCTCAGAACAATTCAAAATGATCTACCTAAAACAATCCGATAAGGTATTATGGCAAAATCATACAGGAAATGAACCACACATATCTGTTACTAATAGAAGCAGCTCAAAAAAGTGAAGTACGCCCAGTATTCATTTCTTTCATTGTTCAAATTATACTAGTGGTAATCAATATAGCGTGTGAAAGCTGAAAACTTCACTTATTTTGAATAAATTGGAAATCGAAAGACGGCAGGTCCTGCCCGACTGACGAGTCTGTAAGGACGTATGTGTATCGGGCTGTACAAGAGCTTCACACCAGACCACATGGCATGTCAGCTCAAATAACAATGAAAGGATCAATTGAAATTTGAGCATGGTCTCTATGAAACACTTGACACGAAACTATAATGTAATAAAATTACCAGCCAAAGAACAATCGAGTGTGCAACACTCTGTGTTTGGTGAGAATTTCACTTGATACAGAGTGTAAAACGTTCGTCTTCGAAATCTCTCTGCAGGGCGAGCAGGCTCTCGAGAGAACTGACTGATGAAAAGATCAAAAGACGACGGGTTCTGCCCGACTGACGAGTCTGTAGGATGAAACACATGTCTCTGGCTGTACATGATCCCTTACCAGAGCACATGACATGTTGGCTCAAATAATAATTAAAGGACTAATTGGAGTTTTGAGATTAAGAACCTGATATGATCCGTTTTGTCTGCCTTGTGAATGTTAGTCGGAAACGCCGTCAACGGTGTATAATCATTGCCCCTTTTATGAATTTTTTGCCCACAATGATCAATTCTGAATAAGCAGTTTTGTATACTAGACATCCTTCGTCGTTCAATTTGGATTGCTGAGCAAAGAGCAGTTGCGCTACAGTATCCTCCCTACTCTTTCATTCGGATACTCAGCTGTCCTCAATACGACAATGAACCAAGTCAGAGAATTTCCATTGCTTGTGATGCAAAGCTGTTCCATCGACAATTTTGTGAAGAAAGGTTTCACCATTGATTTTGTCTGCATTGTTGCAGAAAATATAATAGTAACTGGAATCACACAAGCATCATTATGAGAAGTTGAAAAATTTACGGCTAGGAAGGGCTAGCTTTTTCGTCATATGTGAACATTGACTGTGAGTGAAACTTTAGGATTCGAAAAATTTATTAGTGCCTTCAATCTAAGTAGTAGCGGGAAATGATAAACCGATTTTAGTCATACAACGCTTCCTATTCTCCAGATACAAATGCCCCTTCAGTTACGGGGGTGGATTACTCTATTAAATCGATTTGCCTGCTGAAAAAGCCGTCTTTGAGACAGTGATAATTCAAAGTATCTGATGTATTCATGGACCTTACCAGCAAGCACCGCTGTTGTTTTGGTAAATGACATTCAATGCTAATTTGACTAAAATTGGATGAATTGTTACTAGAAGAGCATATATTTTTTGTCGACCATGGCACAGAGACGCCTTGCAATTCTTGTGATGCAACGTCTCTTTAGCATGTCAAGAGAGGGTCCTACATGAAACTGCACCGCTTTGTTTGTGCTGTGCTTCATGATACTCGACTTGTCTTGATGAAACGGCTACGAAGGCCAACATCACGCAGAAATATGCTGTAACACTTATGACGTATCGTCGTAGCTTCGACGAGGGAAAAGTGTCGTTCAGTCATATAAAGGATAAAGCTCTCGGCGTTGATCAAATCCTGTGGAATGCTCTAAGCATTCGTCTTCAATTTTTTTGAGGTAACTGAATGCATTTCTGGCCTTTACAATGACTCGCGGTGGCCTCCTACTGAACTGAGTCACAGTGCTGCTTATCCTTCCAGACAAGCTTGAGACCAGCCTGGTAACAATTTACCGACACCGGAAGGATGAATGGCTTCGTGAGCCATGAGGGCGAAATCTAATCATTGACCTCGTATGCGACTCAAAACACCTCTAACCACTGCTCCACATGCGCTCCTTGTTCAGTCATATGCGTGAGCATATCAATAAAAAAATATTGACTGTCCATATCGAGGTTTGATAATACGAGGATATAATCGTTGCTGCTATTCAAATCATACACACTACGAAAACACAATAGTTTCGTAAAGATGGCGTTAATCACCCATTAAGACCATTTTTGAGTCTTTCAAAGTTAGATCTTTTTCACGCCAATTTCCCTCTTTCGAACACCACGATCTCAAAAAATTTGTTGACCGAGTCTTTACTGATTACTGATCACTTGTCAAATCTGACTAAAATATGACGTGGCAATCGACCGATGCGCTAGGTGTCGAAAAAATACGACGTAGAACATCGGTAGGCCACATTTCCTGGTCTCGTCTGCCCAACGCTCGAGTGCTTGCTTACATATGCGATACTTCACAATCTCACGACTATAGCGTACAGAGGTGAATTACATCCTTCTACCTCACAGCAATGTTTTTTTTTTGAATTCTTCCTTAGCCTATGTTTTATTGATAAGGAAACAAAATTTTTCCGAGAAGTTTCTTCTATACGAAAGGCACTGCTTGTAGAAAGTAAAAATCTCTCACATTACAAAACTTCAACGATAATTCATTTGCAAGGCAAAATATAGCTATGTTTCCTGCCCAGGAATAGCTGACTGAAAGGGCAGTCATCACTTCTAAATCATAGGCTCTGCCTTGAATATTTGATAAACGGTAAATATAGCTGAATAAGCAACTCCGTGTCACACCAATTGATTGCTGAACCACAAGGGTTTGGCCGAAACATTTTCTTTTGACATGTAAGACGGTACTGTGGCCAAACAGCGCGAATTTCAGCTGAAAAAAAGGCCTAATTGTTATCTTTTGCTCTGCAAAGTAATTATAACTCAAAGCAAACATTAATTTTTCAAACCTTTTTTTTTCAATTCAAGAGCAAAAGCCACGCCACAGCCATTCCTATCATAGCAGTCCTAGAAGATGGCTTCCAGTTTTACTCAAATTTCATAGCCAGACTTTTTCGACCTCAAAGGGCCTTGTTAATATTTCTTGTATCATCGAATTTATTAAAAAGTTGTTTTGGTAACTTTCCGACACATCTTTTCCAGAGTCAGAATTTTCTTCGTTGTCTGCATCCGTTCACTACTCTTATGTAGATCTCCGTTGCCGTATTAGGCTCAATTTAGTAAAGTGAAACAGCGTTTGAGACAAATGTTTTTACTTAGCGTGCGTCTGCCACTCTATCATTATTCAAGATCAGGCTCGCTCAAAAGTGCGAACGGACTAGCGGTAGCATGGTTTTCAAATCCTCATAGGTTCTCAGCTCTTTGAACACATTACAGCAAACCCTATAATAAACATTTCCAAATTGTCTACGTGACGCGTCTCGTGACGATGCAGATGCAATGTAGGTTTTTAGCTCTTCTACTACTTAACACTTAATGGACGACGTGTATCAGCTGAGGCACGTGATTTATGAGGGCCTTTCTCGTTGCATAAAAGGTTTCTCCTCGACCTTTGGCAATCATTTAAAGGCTCAGATCTCTACAATTTCAACAATCTGTTCAGCTCTAGAAGAAGAATTTTTTTACGTTGTTGTAACGAAAATAACATTATGTTTTACACTCAAATTTCTTCATTGCTTGATTGGGGCTTCGATATGGCTCTCAACAAAACTATTATTAGTCAATAGAAAGCTCAAATCTCAGAAATTTTTTGACAAAATTTATTTCTTGAAAGAGTATCACAAAACACTGTGAGAGCGAAAAAATACCACCTCTACTCCAGAGATATTACTCTGCCGTTTGGAGGCATGCGTGGTTTATTGGTAATTATAGGTGAAGTTTATAGATCAGAGGTATCCATCGTTACATAGAAAATGGGATATTACGAATGAATATTTTGAAGGCTTTTGATATAAAGAGTGGTTAATTTTCTTGAAAAACTTCATTTTCCAATGGTAATACTAAGTCCTTTTAGAAAAGTAAACAAATTTCAGTACTGTTCTTTTAGGCGGCGCCATTTGAGGCTTCGGTAAAAACGTATTTTTTGCTTTTGCAAAACTTTTATATAGTTTTTCTATAGCTGAAATCAAACTCTTTTCAATGGCATGTATAATTTCTCAAATAGCTTATTTTTGACGAAGCATCAGTCAAAATAAGATTTTGTTTCTCATTCGAAGATTTCTATCTGGATAGAAGTTTTGTTGTGATGAACGTCTAATCGTTGAAAAGAGAAAGTCTTTTCAACTACAATAAATCTGATTTGCGAAAAGGAGTTTTTCGAGCTTTGTAAAGACCGAAAGAATATTGGGTTCCAGACTCAGTGAGCACTTCTAGCCTGCTAGGGTGTGTGTACAGCTGCTATATCAATCCGCTACATAAGTCACATGTGGGTTTTATGATGAAAGTCAGAAATCTCTCTGACGCTTTAGAGTTTTTTTGCGTGTCCATGTGCTTTTTCGAAAATAAGACCTGTCAAAAATGATTCATCGTGTTTCAATGAATGGCAAACTCACAACAAAATATAGATCACTGTCCAAGAGGCCAGAAAACTTTGAACGCATCCGAGGGCGATTCAAAAAAGAATCGTCACCTAAATCGACAGTAGAGATTGCAACTGGAACATTGGCAAAAAATAAACTGAAGGCCGCAACAATCATATGTTTTCACCTGCGATCATTTTACGCCACATGAACTACCTGGCAGTGCGTCGTGGCCAAGTGCCGTCGCTGCATTGTGCGCCCTAATCTATTGCAGCTCACTAAGAAGTCCTTTTAGAAAACCAAATACATTAATAAAGTCAACAGAATTCAGACTATCAATGATTTGTGAAAGTCTGAGAAAAATGCTGGCTCCGACGAAAGACGCGTTGAAACGCCTCAAGTGTGAAACATACTTTTATTTTGGCTACTACAGCAAACTGAAAGGTTTCCTTCAAAACCGAAGTTTATCGCTGGAATTGCCTGAATTTGAGCTATTGTAAGCTAAAAAGCAAATTGAAAAATTTGAAAAAACACCTTTGTTTCTGAAGGGGCGCGGAAAATAGCTATATTTTGAAAGTGTAGAACCCATTATTCTTGTGCAAATTGCAGAGCTCTAAAAAGTTCCTTCTAATGAGCAAACACATTTTCTTAATCAAAAAAATTTGCCCTATCTAATGGTTAAAATTTTGTTATAAAAATCTTTTATTAGGCGACAAGTCCTTAAATGTGAAATAATATCTCATTTTGACTGGTACGGCGTTGAAAACAAGCAGTAAGAGAAATAAAGTATATTTTTGAGATTCAGTTGATTTGAGCTATCAGATAATCATACATTCATCAGATAACAGCAAAGAATAAGATTTTATCGAAGGAATCAAATAATGTCGCCATAATAGAACAGTGCCCAAATTTTCAATCCCCATTGTGTATTTGCATCTGCCGTCTTGCAAAAACGTGGCTTGGACGCACATCTTTTAAAACTAAGCTTTTCTAATAAAGATCTATGTGGCGGTACTTTTAATATAGAACTCGAGCAAGTGTAGGAAGAACGCGCGTTCATTATTGCATATGATACGTTACATCCCCTATCAGCACCCATATTGAGAGAAAACGTATTTTTCTCTCTTTTTAGACTTCTCGACAGTTATTCGATAGTTTAAGTATCGAAAATTTGAAAAGCGTAGTTCACTTTTTGCCAGGTCTTCATATTACACTGTAGCAATGAAAAGAAAATATTCTTCAACACTTAAGCATTTTTCGCTGGACAAGGCTTTCCTCAAGAAATTCAACAATTTTTCGATGACACAAATCTCGTTGAATTTAATAGTGTTTCTGGTTTACCAACGATTCTCTTTATTGCGCGGCAACACTATTATGATTGCATTTCACATGCGGTACATACGCCTTCCACCGCTATGTGGATCGATATTGCAACATTGGAATCAAACCGGCGCCCTCCAATAACCAGTAGATAGTCCGAATCAAAAAGATTTCAATGGTAAGCTTGCCTTTTGTAAGAATTCCCTTTGGATATGCTTAGTTTGTGAGAAAGATCCCAGTGTATGGTTGCAGCTAAGAGAATACTCGCTTTTACACTCGATGCGCACCGCACTTCACGAATAAATTGCGCTGAGCGATCTACACGATGCCCAGCGTGAAACTAAATAATCTTTTAGCTATAACAACGCATTGAAACATCCTTCTCAAAAATCAGCCTCATCGTTGAGATCGCTGAGATTTATACTATCGAATGATTATTGAAAGTCTTGATGAATTCTTCTGTCTAACGAAACATGCTTGAGTGTGAAAGAAATTTTGGTACGTATATGTTAGACAGCGACATATTTTTAAACCCTCATTCGTTGGACAAGAATTTTATCCATAAGAGTGTTAGCAATCGTTCGAAAGCATGAATCTCTAGCTACAACTCCGTTTTACCGGCTTTTCAAAGCAACTTTTTGTAACGTTGTAGCCTCCAAAATAAAATTTTGTTCCTCGCTCGCTTTTCGTCTTAATTTTTACCACAAGTATAAATCGCTGGAGACACAAAAAGCATATCAGCCTGTAGGGAAGTTTTGGTATTATAACAGTGCAGTATCCATTCACACATCGGTGGAAGGCATACGCGTCGCATGTGAAATGCAATCTCAATTTCAGTATTGCAGAGCAATAGATGTCTTGGAAAACAAAAAACACTACCAGATTTACCCCAATGTGTGCTATCAACGAATCACTTAACTTTTTCAGGAAAAGCTTTGCTCATCAAAAGGTGCTTGAGTATTGATTAATATTTCCTTTTTACTGTTACAGCGTACTACAAAGACCTTTAAAAATGAACTACACCTTTCGAATTCTTGAGATTAAAGCTATCTTACAACTACTAAAATATCTAAAAAGAGAGAAAAATACGTTTTTGTATATAGGTGCTGATAGGGAAAGTACCGTATCATGCGCAATAATGAACGCGCGCCTTTCCTACACTTACTCGAGCTGCATATTAGAAATATCTCCACATAGACATTTACCACAAAACGTTATGTTGTAAAAGAATATGCTTTCAAGCTACGTTATCCGAAGACAGGCGTTACAAATGCACAGGAGGAGTTGAAAATTTGTTCAATTTTCACAAAAACGTGTTATCACCGCTGAAAAATGGAGGATTTCAAGAGAAGTAATCAGTTTACGAATCAAAAACCCTTGTGAAAGGTTCATTTGCAGAATCTCACCCTTAATGTTACGATAAGATTCCTCTGACATATAAACTTCACTTATGATTGAAAATAAACCACCTATGACTTCAAGCGGCGAGCAACATTTCAGGCGTGTGTGGTCTTCTTTTAGCTCTTACAGCGTTCTTTAATAACCTCTCAAAAAACCGATGGCATCACCACAGTTCTAGAGATTCAACTATTTAGTGGCCAATGAGACCTCACTGAAGAGCCATACCGAAGCTCTAGCCGATCAAATAAAGAAAATTGAGTGTAAAACATCATATTATTTTCGCTATTGCAACGTAATAAAGAGTCTTTTCCTAAAACTGAACAACTCTTTGAAATCGCAGAGATTTATTCTCTCCAATAATTGCCAAACATTCAGTAGAAAACTTTTATGCAGCGAGAGAAACATTCAAACAATCGTGTACCTCAGCTGGTCCACGTCGTCTCTTAGGGGTTGAGGAAATGTTGCAGACTTAGCAGCAGGCAAACATTCCATGCCTAGTCATAGCATTTACAAGACAACAATGGATATATCATTCAGCATTTCTAGGTGGGTGACTCTGCTATGATAGCTCTTTGACGTTCTCCAGAATTTCAGGGGCTTACCATTTGCCTAATTGAAGTAAAATCTTTCCACGTATATTCTATGATAATTCTACTATCCTGAAATGCGAAATTGGCTATTAAGGTGAAATAGATGTCGGATGTTGAACGATAATGAATTGCGTCGACGAGACTATTCAGGCACGAATTTTAAAGAATTTGGTCTATTTCCGGTTCCACGGCTTAAATTTGGTTTCTCCTATTTTAACTATCACGCATATTAACCATGAATACTTGGAAACGAGCTATAATTCCTAAAAGATTAATTGTAAATCCTGAAATGTTAATGTAAGTCCTTAGTGATCAACTATAAATCCTTGGAAATTAGCCGTAAATCTTCAGAAATTAGCAATAAATCCTAAAAAATCAGCCGTGAATCCTTAACAACTAACCCTACGTGCAAAAAAAAAACGCGAACTCTCATAAGTGAGCTGTAAATCCGTAAAAACTGATCGTAAATCCTTAGAAGTCAACGGCCTTCTCAGTGTCTGCGCTGTTCTAAGTTTCAAAAATTCCAACTATGGAATGACTAGCGCAAAATAGATTAATCATTTTGACAATTTCATATCCTTAGCACTTGGAAAGAGACCTGTGGTCTTTTGGGAAAAACTCCGACTCGTTGAAGGCTGATGAGCTATAGTTGAATAAAGTTTAAGACGCCGCAGTTTGCCACGTTATATGCGTTTCCAAAAGATTAAATTGCACGGATTCACTATCCTCACTTTACCTGTTTCTTGCCTTTTTTCAAGTAAGGTAAAATAACATTAACACTAAATGAAGAATTTATTTTGTTTGACCGCGTATTGCGGTGATATGATGTTACAACATACTGGTAATGTAGAGTGGTGTGCAAAAACATGCAAAAAAAAACCTGCAAGTTTGCACACCACTTTATATCAAATGAAGGCGCAATGAAACACCTTAATCATTCTCAGCCTTTGAAAAATTTAGAGGAGAGAAATCTATCATTTACTGGCTGAAGTGCATGGCGAAAGTTTGCTTAGTAAAAAGTGGTGCACCAGTTTTGTCAAAAGCATGAAAGCTCAAATTTGTTTGCTCTCTTAGGAAATATAAACTGTTCAAGTGGAGATTAGCACCGATATTGAATTCTGAGCGGATTTAGAAGGACAAGGCATCATCACCTGGTCTTCATTATCGAAATTTGGTCGAACTATTTATAGACATTGTGCAGCCACATTCAAAAGATGAGTTCAGCCTTATCTCATAGGCTGACCGCTACAGGTAATTCAATGTGTAAATTTACAGCTAAGCAAATTTGGTTCTTACTATGACCTTCGAAGTCCAGTGGAGAATCAGGAACTCATCATCTTATCGTGTGTAGCACCATTTGCTGACTTTGATGAGATGCTAAGCATGATTTGCCCACGAAGCGGGTTCAATGTCAGGTGTGTGCTGTGGGACGCAAATCACTTCGCTAAACGCGTCATGTAGCAACACTGAGAAATGAATATTTAAAATGGATACTCAACAATTATTACTGTTACAAAACCTTCCATCATCTCCGCAGTCGTTAACAGTAACGAAATCTAGCAGATCTTTAGCTGTTCCTCACTCGTGAATAATTACCCATGGTGAAAAGCTGAAAACATCGTAGAATACCTAGATTTTGAAGAAGCACTGATGAAGTCATACCGTAGTAGCCTAGTGAAATATACTTTTGACAGCCAAAGTGATTAAAAAAAACTCTTTCCGTAGAAGGAGGTTGCGGAAATGAAAATTCAATTACTATAAAAATTACAACGAGAAAGTGACATCCCTTCCAGAAAGCGAAAAGGCCATTCATCGGCGTAAATTTCTCTCAACTGAAACAATGATCATGCCTCCCAACATTAGAGACATATACGTATATGATTTATTTAGTTAACTTCACACATTTCAAGAATTCACAAGGTAAGAACTGATCGAAACATGGCTAAAAGAAGGGCAAAACAGAACCTTGGTGGGTGTAGTGGGGGAAAATGTGGTCACTAGAAAGAGTGATGCATTCTTGTGGCTATATTGCACTATAGTGAACTGTTATTCAGAAGTAATAGCAAGTAAATAAAAGAGTCCAACAACTGAAAATATTCTTAGAGAGCTAGAACAAGCATTAACAATCGAATAGTTTTACAAATGTGAATATGCTACGGGATTTTAGAATATGATTGAAAATATGTAGAACAGAGAAAAGGGGTAAGTCAAATATGTTATACCCGTTGATAAGGATAAGGAGAAATCACGAAGATGAAGAAATACACCACTATCTCGATCATCGGCCACATCGTTCAATATTAAAAATTCACCGCCTTAGTTCGCCGTACACCGCATATCAGAAAACTCTAAGGGAAAGTGGTTAATTATACAAATATGACTGAACGAGCTAGTCATAAAAGACCTTTTTGAAGTGAATGAGACTATTCAACAACTGGCCTGATAACTATGTACAGTCACTACATTTCACGATCTACTCCCTCCGACATGTGACACGGAAAATAGTGGTGTGCTTTTGGGGGTCAATCAGATGGTGACGTCTGATAATCCTCCTGAAATTGTCGGTCATACTTTCGATGCTGCTACTGATTCGTATGTGTAGGTAGTGGCTACCTAAAGTTCAATGAATTACATCTGCAAGATTTGATGGAAGTTCAACATGGAACTGAAAATAAGCTTTAGGAGATCAATAATTCTGGAGGAATGCGCCATGCATCTGACTTTAGCAAGCATTGTTTGAGGTAAACGAATGCATATTTGGCCGATACAATGACTGATGGCGGCATGCCGACAATAATCCAAGTCAATGTTGCTGTCCTCATAGACATAGGACTTTTATGTGTGCATTCAGTTTTCCTCATCAAAAGTAAGAGATTTTGAAAGAAGCATCGGCGTCGTTTCAAGTTCGCAAAGTCTTGCTGAGGTCCTTTCTATCGTAATCAGTGTGTGCCCTGCAGAACGCGCGATCCCGTTTCCTGCCGCACGATGGATCAACATGTAATCCAACGGAAGTAGCGTCTCGAGTATATTGCGATGGAGTGTGAAGGATCAAATCAAGACCTTGTTCTCTAATAAACTGCGTCACTGCTGATCATTCTGTCATATATATATATATATATATATATATATATATATATTGCATATATATACATGCATACACATATAAATGCGCAAATTCGTATACATTTATGCGTATATGTATACACATATAATGGGAGTGGAAGAAGTTTTGTAAATTCTGTATTTTGTTGACCTTAGCATTGATAATACAGTTTTTAATTCTAATGATTTTTTTTGAATTCTTTGCTTAGTCCTTGACTAAAATGTGCTCAATTTATTTGTCTTTTCTCAGTTGTGTGCTCAGATTATGGATCCTAAAAATCGACGTGTCGCAGAAATTGAGTTGAGGGGACCATGCTTAGGATATCACGTAATCACATAGAATATTTTGAGCCTTTAAAGGGCTTGGTAGAACTTGCAGCGGTAGAAGCAGGTTTCGGTGTTTAAAAGACCTAAAATGACTAAACGATGAGTTTTCTAAACAGAAGCTTTTTACTAGGCGATTCTAAATTTGTCCCTGACTTTGCTGTCAAGGTCATGGAGTAGTTCGACTGGGTAAACTGTAAATCAGTTTGACCTTTTGAGGCTGTGAAGAGGGCGAGACCCGTCGAAACGTTAGGCACTTTACTGTATTATATTATTGCGCTGCTATACTGCATTACTATACTGTTATTGCACTGCATTACTAGTATTGAACAAATATTATTATTACCGACATGGGAACAGCTTATCAAGAAAGCGCCATTAATTTACCTCATTATTATGCTCTTCTCTTAAGCTCAAAATCTTCCGAAATCCAGTGATTAGGCAATTGGCAGGCATCTTGTTGCCATTTAGAGTTCCCATACATCACGAATATTTGAATCATATTTACTCACAAACTTTTTTCATTCCGAAGTTTCCCCAGACGTGAACAATGTCAAAAAAGGATGAAAATGCTCAAAAAAACTCTTCTCACTCTACCTTTCATCAGTTCGAAGTGGTTTGAGATGACGTCGATCACCATCTAGGTATGACGTGAAACAAATAAAAAATTTGAATTTTCTGCGGGAGTTCCTTAACTTTTTTTCAATTTATATTATCACTAGGAGATTTCGAAATCAAAATAAGTTGAATGATCTGCAAAACTTTGACGTCAGGCGCGACACAAACCGCATTTCATTCATTCCATGGGCCCGTGCTTAACTAACCGTTAAAAGCGATTAAAGTGAAAAGAATTCTGCTTGATCACACATACATCTCATATTCGTCAGCTTTTAGATACAGGAATCCACTACATTGGCTATCACTATCTAGCTGTGCAGCGAGATTATTTCAACCAACCAAGACATAATGAATTTAAACTTACTGCACTACGCTCTCTTTCCACACTGGACGACACCTTATCAATGCTTGATAGAGATTTCGATGAATGTAAGCGCATGGAGAACTCAGAGGAACAAATAATTGATAAACACACCTAAAAAAACTTAGATTTGCGGATATACAATTAAGAGAAAATCCGGGGCAAGGGAAATAAACATCAGATGAGGAATGTGAAAGGTCACTGGAAATATACGTACACCGCATCGTCAATGGTTTTCTCAGGGGACAAATTGAAATTTCCTATGACCTAATCGCATCGGCGCTAATTAAGGCTGGAAATTTGTTCAGCCACGTCTGGCACATTCAGTTTGATCAATTTAAATTAATAATTGATGGACGATCAATAATTGATCAACAGTTATTTAGCACTTAACGTCACGATTCATGAGTCACTCGATAGCTTAAATTTTAAGAACTCTAAGAGTGCACTTGGTTCTTCAAGATGACTTCTTAGTGCGCTGAAACGGTAAAAACAAAATCATGTTTTACACACAAGCACTTTTCGCTGAGAAGCTTTTTTCTCAGACTTTTAGTGATGGTCTAATAGCTCAAATCTCTGCGATTTCTATGTACTTAGATTTGAGAACACACAATGAAGAGAAATCTTTGCTAAGCCTTGGTCTGTGAACAAGACCTAATTTTGACTTTATCACTTAGGTTCCCTAACTCCTCACAGAAATATCGCAGCATTCTATTTGCTTACTTTGATGAAATATATATTAAGTTATCTCAATAGAGAACTTATTATCGAAATGTAATAGCATGGAGATAGTTATGCTATTGGAAAAGGCGTAAATGTATCTGCGAACAAAATAAATGCATCTCATAAAATACGCTAAAAATATTTTTGAGCTACAACTATTAGCAATAGCAAATTGAAGAAAAAGTCCTTATGTTAGATGAGTCAACGGTAAGAATTTCCTTACCAGTTGCTGCCTCATTCGTTTCAGAACTGAACAAATTGTCTTCAAAAAACTATCGGGCGTAGTAATGTCCACAATTCTACGCAGAGTATGCCAGGTAGACAACCATACATTCACTCGTACTGACGTTGCAGCAAATGTGTTATTTTATCCAGTTTCGCTATAAATAGCATACTTGTATAAAAGCTTATTACTTCACGTATTAATAGTAACAGACCAACCTTTATTCAATTCATCTTTTGCCCACATTACGGCAAGGGCTTTCTGAAAGCAAGGATATTACTAATTTTTAGGTCACAAATGCGCTTTACTCTTTGAAACATAATCATATCAAAATTAAGCTTCAACTACCCTTAGTTGCTTTTCTGTATAATCTAATGCTAATGGCGCTTCCTTTCGGATAGTTTTCAACCATTTTTATTATACAAGTTCGATAATCACGCTAGCATTATTGTAGGCTTCAACTGGAAACAAATTACTTTCCACGGAAAATTGAAAGGAATTGCTTCAGTTACATCGCAACAGAAACCATCTATTTTCAATAACCAGGAAACCACCATTATTGAAGAAAACCGGATTGTCTTCAGTGATGTTAGCGGAAAGATTAATAAATAATTAGTATCATAAATGATTAGAGTCAGTGACAACAGACTTGCTCTAGAGTTTAGCACTATTTGCAGTTGCAAAATTTTCTTCGATGCTGATCATACGTCTCGACGACTACGAATTGTCCTCGAATTCATTCTACAATTCGGATAGCAAGGGTGATCTCCTCACTAATAGCAGAATGCTGCATTTAGTTCTAAACCAGTGACTGATTGAAACACAGACCGTTTCTTCAACAGTTTGGAAATGGAAAGACTTAGGTTTTATAACAAATCAAAAACTCAACAAACCGTTGCCTTAAATTTTTTAAACTCCACGATTTTCTTTTTTTCAGTTTAATCCACCGTTTATGCAATTGTTGTAATTGACCTAAACACTACTGTATTTTAAACGCATCTCATTACTATACTTTTCTTCTAGGCAGAGTGATCTAAAATTCAGCGATCATGTAATAGATATGTAACTTATTGCCACTTGAAATAACTATGCAAGCAAGATTATTAAGTCTAGTAAACTCACCAATTTGAGGAGATATCCCTTTTCCTTCCAAAGTTTTACCGCATAGTGAGATCTGCAGAATAGGAAAAAAAAGGTAAAAAATATCACAAGAACTCTTCTTGTATCTAGTGTCAAAGCTAAGAGGTTTGAGATAACGCCGATCAGTACATCTCATTACGACGGCGGTTATGAGGTAAAGCATTATTACAATCATGTAGGGAAAATGGAGGTGTTCCGCGATTTGAACTATAAATCTATCGTTTCTCATCTCCTAAAACGGACAATCGATTGATCTCAATGTTGATCAAATTACTCAATGTGTATAGACAGGCGGTGATTCGTTAGTTCGAATTGTTCCTGACCGCCTGTGTGCTATGCAAATTTGCAGGAGGTGCCCAATTGGTAGGATCGATGTTCGCAAGAGTTCAGATATACTTTTCCCAATTATTACTAGAAAGTTCTGGAACGGTAGAGTGAAACAGATCACCTCACTGGATGCGTTTAGGACAAACATATAGCAAGAATTATGAAGTAGAATTTTTCATCCTCGCACAGGAACACAAGACTTTAGAGTGGTAAACTCTCAAACGCTGGGGATAAATTCAGAAATCTAAAAACGAATAGAGATAGCCTTGTGAAGTCGAGTGACCTTGTGCCTATGTCAAATCGATTCCTTGACCTGTACCACCCACACACGTGGTCATGAAAAAAGATCCTGCGCTGTTGGTACTTTACGATAACTAATAAGTTAGCGCGGAAGTATCTGCGGCATCAGACCGTGCTGAAACCGCAATTACTTTCGTAATTTGCTTCAGATGGTGGAATGATAGAAAGGCCAATGTCAAGCTTCTTCTGTGACGTATCGTGTAGTTTTACGAGAATCATTTGTAACCTCTCCAGAACGGGAGTAGAAAGCGCCGCGCGCAGTGCGATTTAACCGATTGATTTTGTCAAGTCCTCTCATATGTTTTGACACTAGAGTGAATAAACATCAAATGAATGCATCGAAACTGCATTGTTTTGGTACTGCTCATTCGCGCACCTTCTTGCAAATCTTTTGGTATAGAATTCGACTATAGTCGCTATGAGATGCACCTGCCTTAGGAAGAAGTTAGCTTGGTACTCATGCACGAATGGCACGTAGGGAAAAGTGCTATTGAAGCGACGCACAAGAGCAGTGGAGCTTGGGGCGATAATACCGTTGCAGGAAAGGAAGGCTAGAAAGTGGTTCGCAAAGTTTAAAGCTGAAGAGAGCAGTTTCAAAGATCAGTCGAGCTTAGAACGTCTACAGAAAGTTAATCACCCCAAGCTATATCAATAATCCTCCATGCCGCTTCACTAGCATTCTCTCCTACGCTTCATTTATGCAAGAGTAGTAAGCGAATTTGTTCTCAGAACAGCTCCATTTCTATCGGCAATTTCTATACCAAAGTGTTCGCAAGAAAATGTGCATTTGTACGGTGCCAGAGTCAAATAATTTGATTTCCATCTCTTAGCATTTATTGCTCTAGTGCCAAAGCTGATGAGATGTCCTAACATTCAAATATGGTTTATTTCCACTCTAAAAATAATTTCGCATTTCTTGTAATTTTTTAAAACGTCTTTTTTATCTCTGCATGTCTGCATGTTTCTTGTGAGAACAGAACTCTTATGTGTGAATTTAAAGTTCCCTATCGCTATGCAATTGGACTATTGTTCGTGTCCTTCAAAATAATGAGCTTTGTGAAAAATATTCGATATAGATGTACTTGTTCGACTTCTAGCATATCATATTGCATAATACTCAAAAGCTGCAATAGTGACAGAAACTTCGAAAACTACGAAGGCTTTGTTATAAATATTGCTGCGCAGTGCATGGGATACTAAGTCATAAAGACAAAATGTACAAATCTCTTTCGCAATCAAGACTTTGCTGGTGAATGAAGTGTTCCTCCGAGTTTCCATTACTCAATATATAGTCCACATTCCGATGATTACGATACTTTGCTTGACTTTTGTAGAATTCGTTTAACGCTCTGTAACACCAAAAACTATTATGTTTCACGCTATGTTTTATCTATTCGCTTGGCTTCATAAGTGTTTGAGCTTGCAGACACAATGGCAATGGATGTAAGCTTCCTCGTAAGCTATGATGACTATATAACACCTAATGAAAGTATTGATAAATTTGATGACACAAGCATTACGCACCCTCAAACTTTCGCACATCTCAAGTGCGGCAGGGTCGTTATTTATAAGCTGTCATCCGCAGCAACGGCGAAAGTTATCTAACTCTTCAAGGTACTTGACGTCTGAAAAAACGAAAACACATGTGTAATCAAATACAAAATATTGTTGTCACTCTTTTCGTGAATAACTTCTAGCTTTCCCATATTATAGCAAGCGCAGTGATTAGTTCGAAGGCAAAGGACTCTTTGAATTCGCTATTTTTTCTCGTTATTCGAAATGCTAAGAGGCAACGAAAATATAATGTTTGAGTTAAGCAAGATCAATAACTGATGATTAGATTGCGCTTCGTTAGACACTAGAACTATTCTCATATATCAAAGGATATAGTATCAATGATCAATGACATTGGTGATTCCTTTGTAGAAAAGAAATTTTCGGATAAAATTTTTGAGAACAATGAGATTTATGTGGTTTTAGTAAGCAATGGATCAAAATGATTTTTCCATGTTACCAAATCGTTTCGCAATCACCGTCAGCCCATGTGATATCTTATAAAATCGTATTAACCTGTTTGGGCTGCAGTCGGAATCGTTTCGCACAGCGTGATTGGCAAAGCGGTGTGCGATATTCGGTACTTGATTACAGTTCTTTTCTCCATATTAAAGAAAATTTTTTTCCGTGTTGTTGGATGCAATACTAATTACTTTACATGCTCATATGATTTTGCAGCATATAAATCTTTTTTGTCTCGTGCATCTGTTGCCCATAGCGGTGATTTGATTGGAGCGTGGAGACTATCGCGATTTTCATACCATGATTTGTAAAACATCAAATGCTGCAAGTATAGATGATTAATCCTTCCCATTAAACGTCCGCACCAGATACACATCTTTTTTAAAGAGCCTTCAGCTAGGTAGAGTTATTCTGCAAGATTTTTGGAAGTTATTTTGAAGTGTAAACCTCGGCGACTTCAGCACTGCACTTGTTTTTTTTTCAACAGGCCTCACTGCGCCGTAGCAGCACAAATTAAATTACGTTTTACACTCAACGCGCATTTTTTACTCAGTTAGGGTATGTTGATGGTTTTCTTAAAAGTTCTGTAAGCATTTGATAGTACAATCCCAGTGAATGACTAGGTTTGTTCCCCAGACAGGTTTTCATGGAGCGCTGCAGAAGCGAGACATGGATGACGTTTTATTCTCAAAGTTTTCTTCGCATGTGAGAGGTATTATGTACAGAAGCATGCTAGCATTCAGAAAAAATCACGCAGCATCGGTGTAATACCAAAAACCTTAACGTTTTTTCCAATCGGAGAAGAAGCCCTAGGTAAATAAAGCATTGCCCGCTGCTTGCGATTGCGCTTGGCGAACGATATTAGCCCCTAAGGGACGACGTGCACCAGCTTAGATACACTATCGTTTGAAGGTCTTTCTCGCTGCATAAAAGTCCTATCCTAGACATTTGGTAATCATTCAAAAGATTAAGTCTCTGCAACTTCAATGATTCGTTCAATTTTAGGAAAACAGTTCTTATTATGTTGAAGCAGAGAAGATAAAATTATGTTTCACACTCAATTTTCTTCATTTGTTGGCCTGGGACTTTGATATGACACTCTACTTAAGTTTTATTAGTCGCTATGTAGCTCAGATATCGAGAATTTTGGCAGCGTGGTTTTTTTTTTCCAAAAGGTTATCATAGAACTCTGTAAGGAGGAAAAAGGCCACATTCAGTGCCTGAAATGTTCCCTGACGCTTACAAGTCATAGGTGGCTTGTTGATAGTCATAAGTGAAATTTATTTGTCAAAGGTATCTTAACGTTACATAAAGAAAGGCATTCCACGAATTCACTTTCTATAAAGGTTTCCTGGTATAGAGAGTGACAAGTTCTATTAAGATCCTTCATCTTGCAGGGGTAGTACCACATCTTTGTGAGAAAATAAGCAAACTTTCAACCCCTATTGTGCATTTGTATTGCCTGTCTTGCGAGAACATGGCTTGAAAGCACATATTTGCGAACTAAACTTCTCTAATAAAGGTCTATGTGGACGTGATTCTAATATGTAGCTCGGTTGAGTGTAGGAAGAGCACGCGATCTTCATTGCGTATGATACGATACTTCCCCTATCAGCAATGACATTCAAAAATCCTATTTTTCGCTCTTTTTAGACATTTCAGCAGTTGTTTATTACCTTAAGTCTCGGAAATTCGAACGGTGTATCTTATTTCTTGAAAGGTCTTCATACTAAACTGTAACAGATAAAAAAATGTCATTTAACACTAAAGCATCTTTCGACAAACAAAGCTTTTCCTTAAATTCAGCAATCCTCGATAGCACAAATCTCGGTAAATGTACTACTGTTCTTGGTATTGAAACACATTTCTTTGTTACGCTGCTCCACAATTAAGATTGCATTTCACATGCAGCGCGTATGTCTTCCACTGCTATGTGCACGTACATTGCAACAATGGCATGGAACCGGAGCCGTTCAATAATTATTCGATAGCTCAAATCTCCAGGATTTCAATGGTGTGCTTGCCTTTTAAAAAAACTCTCCTTGCGAGCTGTAGCAACAAGAGTAAAGTTGTGTCGCATATCAGAATATTTTTTGCTGGACACGACTTTTCTCCCAGGCTTTCACACCCATTCGATAGCACAAATATCAAAAAATTCTAGGACATGCTTAGTTTTTCAGAAAGGCTTCTAGTGCGTCGTTGCTGCTAAGAGAATATTGGGTAATACACTTGACGAGCACAGTACTCCGCGTATATATTGCTCTGCGCGATCGACACGGCGCCAAATGTGAAATTCAATAACCTTTTAGCTGTGATAACACATTAAAACGTCCTTCTCGAAAGCCAAGCTTGTAATTGAGGTTATTGAAATTTGTGCTATCGAGTGATTATTAGAAGCCTGAATGAAAACCTTTGTCCAGCAAAAGATGCTTGAGTGTGAAAGAAAATTTGGTGCGTATGTGTTAGATGACGCCATATTTGCGAGCCGATCTCATTCGCTGAACAAGAAGTTATCATAGGAGTAATAGCAATTGTCCAAAAGCATAAATCTCTAGCTGCAGACCTCACGTCCTCGGTTTTCCAAAAAACCCTTCTATATCGCTGTAGCATCTAGAATAAAATTTTGCTTTTCTTCCGCTTTTCGTCTTCATTCTTACCATGAGCATAAATCGTTGGAAGTACGAATACCTCAGCATGTAGGGTCCTTTCCGTTGTGTCAGAATCTACGTTTCTTTCTAGAGTTTCTCTCGATGCGCTGAAAAAAATCTCAATAAAATAAGAGTATCTGCCGCCGTTTTAACGCATAGTGCGGTAGATGACTACCGAGTTACGTGGCAGATCAGGCGATTACCTTAGTAACAAGTCCTTGCTATGGCTCTCCTTCCCATTTACCCTGCTACGATATTTTTCGGCGACTTTGCTTACCGGCCAACTCACGAAGCGGGGGGAGGGCGACGGACTGCGTTTGAAATTTTGCTATTCAACTGAGGACCCTTTCACCACATCGACAGAAACTCAAGGTAATAACATAGACTCTGATGCTACCGAAAATTTTTCACACAGTAATATGCTTTTCATGCTTCCAGCAATTTATATGCTTGGTACAAATGAAGAGGAAAAGCGAGTGAGAAACAAAATTCTATTTTAGACGCTGCAGAGTCATAAAAAGGTGCAACAGAGGAAGGGCAAAATGAAGGTGTAGCCAGAGATTTATGCTATAGAATGCTTACTAATACTTCTATGATAATTTCCTGCACAGCGAATGAAATCGGCTTAAACATTAGTGACTGTCTAACACAGAAATACCGCAATTTTTATTTCTGTTTGGGATACAAAGCGTACTATTTGGATTCTCGATATCAAGCTGTTGAATAATTACTAAAGCTTAAAAAATAATACCGTTTTTGAATATGGGTGCGGACAGGGGAAGAGCACAGAGAATACTTTATGGAGATGGATATTTCTGACCAACTGTTTGCATAACGCTCATGTTCCAGGTCCTGTATTTAAACACGCCTGTCTCTTCCCGCTCACAATTCTTCCACAATCCATTGCACAGCACTCATCCTTTTCTCAGTAACGTCTACTGTGAATAATTGGAAATACACGAATGACCTATATAAACTCAGTAATAATGTGAGATTTCAATGAACACTTATCGAATATAACAGGCATAGTAATTTTTGATAAATTACTAGCTGTTCTCCAAGTCGCTAACTCTTAGTACGAAGACTGGAGCACCCACACAGGGTTGGCAAAAGACGAGAAAGGGTAGCTGCCCGACTGGCGAGATCGCAAAGTCGAAACACGTGTATAGTGCTCTATAAGTCAGCCCATTTTAATAGACCACATGACATGCGTGGTTCAAAAATGATCACTTAGCATGTTCTCCAATTTTACTTACTCTGATGACTCTCGGAACTTGTACAAAACTAGGAAAAGCACAACTAAAAATTTTTATGATTCCCTTTGTACAAGGCAACGCAATTGACCGAGTGCTAAATTCAGTACGTTTGCGTAGTAAACGAGCGCTTTTCTTTACAGAACACACGTATAGCTAAAGAAAAAGCAGATGACTGAGTAGACAAAATCTTGCTCCATCAATTGAGAACTCCGAAAATTTTCGCCAAATGAAAAAGGACGGGTATGACGCTGAGCTATTGGTGCTTCCAACGTTTATGCTCATGGTAAGAATGAAGACGAAAAGCGGATGAAAAGCAAAATTTTTATCTAGATGCTACAGCAATATAAAAGGGTTTTTTGGAAAACCGAGGACGTGAGGTCTGCAGCTAGAGATTTATGCTTTTGAACAATTGCTATTACTCCTATGATAAGTTCTTGTTCAGCGAATGAGATCGGCTCGCAAATATGGCGTCATCTAACACATACGCATCAAATTTTCTTTCACACTCAAGCATCTTTTGCTGGACAAAGGTTTTCATTCAGGCTTTTGATAATCATTCGATAGCACAAATTTCAGCAACCTCAATTGCAAGCTTGGCTTTTGAGAAGGACGTTTCAATGTGTTATCACAGCTAAAAGGTTATTGAATTTCACATTCGGCGCCGTGTCGATCGCGCAGAGCAATATATACGCGGAGTGTGGTGCTCGTCAAGTGTATTACTCAATATTCTCTTAGCAGCAACGACGCACTAGAAGCCTTTCTGAAAAACTAAGAATGTCCTAGAATTTTTTGATATTTGCGTTATCGCATGGGTGTGAAAGCCTGGGAGAAAAACCGTGTCCAGCAGAAAATATTTGGATGTGCGACACAGTTTTATTCTTGTTGCTGCCGCTCGCAAGGAGAGTTTTTTTAAAAGGCAAGCACACCATTGAAATCCTGGAGATTTGGGCTATCGCATAATTATGGAACCGCTCCGATTTAATGCCATTGTTGCAATGTACGTGCACATAGCAGTGGAAGACATACGCGGTGCATGTGAAATACAATCTTAATTTCAGTGTTGCAGCGTAACAAAGAAATTTGTTGGAAAACCAAGAACACAAGTACATTTACCAAGATCTGTGCTATCGAAGATTGCCAAATTTAAGGAAAAGCTTTGTTCGTCGAAAGATGCTTTAGTGTTAAATGATATTTTGATAAATAATATGATATTTTCTTTCCACTGTTACAGTTCGGTATGAAGACCTTCCAAAAAAAGATACACCGTTCGAATTTCCGAGACTTGAGGTAATAAACAACTGCTGAAATGTCTAAAAAGGGCTAAAAATAGGTTTTTGAATATCAGTGCTAATAGGGGAAGTATCGCATCATACGCAATGAAGATCGCGTGCTCTTCCTACACTTAACCGAGCTACATATTAGAAATACGTCCACATAGACCTTTATTAGAGAAGTTTAGTTCTCAAAGATGTGCTTTCAAGCCATGTTCTCGCAAGACAGGCAATACAAATGCACAATAGGGGTTGAAAGGTACTACCCCTGCAAAATGAAGGATTTTAAGAAAATTTGTCTTTCTTCATACCAGAAAACCTTTATAAAAAGTTCATCCGTCATATTCCTTTCTTTATGTAACATTAAGATACCTCTGACATATAAACTTCACTTATGATTATCAATAAGCCACCTATGACGTCTAAGCGTCAGGGAACAAATCAGGGGCGAAATGTTGTCTTTTTCCCCCTTACAGCGTTCTATGATATCCTTTTGAAAAACAACTACATTGCCGAAATTCTCGATATTTGAGCTACCAGTGGCTTAAGTATTTTCGGCCGCATTGCCCGCCTCATTGAAGCCGAAAAGCTTTAAAATCTCCTATATAGCAGATTAAGGTGTTTACAGTGAGGCTCAAAGCATTTGACTGGAGGGATCTCAACAGTCTTCAACCTGTAAGAAACATTGCAATCGAGTATGATAAGACCTCGCTCAAAATCAATATAATCTGACAATGTATTTTGAGCCTTTTATAATGTCTGTTATGGACACTTATGTGCTGCAAGACACACTGTATCGGCCTTTCAGTCTCGTCAGTTGTACGGCACCTCTTCGTTTAGTCAAGCTTGTTTTCAAAGTTTTGTGAAATTTTTAAATCATTGAGGTACCTTGAAGAGATCTTTAAAAAATTTTTTTAACCGACTTTCTCATATACCATTCGTTTCAAGTGTTTTCTTGAAACTACGCTCAATCAATATATCTCATTATTGTTATTAGAGCCAGAATGTCATGTGGTCTGCTAATGAGCTCTTGTACAGCCCGATAAATGCGTTTCGACCTTGACAATCTCGTCAGTTGGGGGAAACCCTTCTTCTTTGAACCAATCCTCTCGAGGTGGTCCAGTCCCTACACTTAGAGTATGCGACGACGAACGATTTGCACTATTCTGGGGAATGAAGCACCCTGGAAAGATTGGCTAAAAGGCGAAGGGTTCTGCCTGACTGACGAGACTGTCAAGGTCGAAACACCTTCAACGGGCTGTAGCTCAAACGCAGCTGAAATTGACGCTGAATGTTTGATATACGGTAAACAGGGAATCATTATTAAGAGCTCATTAACAAACCTTATGACATGCTGGTTCAGATAGTACTTATGAGACACCTTATTTTCGCATAACTATTGATTATTTAACGTCCATTTATTGTGTACTATCATTACATTAAGCTGGGTAGTACTTGTTCTCGAAAAGCATTTTACTAAAACGACCTTTTTTCTCGTACAGAGATTTTTCAACCGGAATTCATTTATTTGACCTCCTCTTGCGTTGGTATGACTTTTGTTAATCATTCAAGAGCTCAGATCCATTTGATTTTAGAAGTGTATTTGTTTTGTCAAAAAGCGTTTATGCAGAGCTGTAGCACCAAGAATAAAACTGCTTTTCACATTCATTTCATCGTTTCGTGGAGCTTTTCAGGTTCTTCGTATTGTGTTTGTAGGGAAAGTGTGGTTTTATGGCTCTGTGGGCCTAAAAATTTCATTTTCGTTTTATATTGCCAGATACACCTACTAATAACCTTACGATTAAGCAGCCTAAGGCTTCGCGCGGAAAGGATGTGAACTTAAGCAGAAATTTTGGACTATCAGAGTCCAACGAGTTTTTAATGAGGTAAAAAAACCATAAATCTGCTAACGAAAAGTGCGCGCCACATGTGAATCGCGCTGCTCGAATGAATGCCGCGCGACTAATTCATAGACATTCCACGTCCTAGCCAAAGAGATGCGAGCCAATGTAAGACTCAGTTTTATTTTCTCTGCAACAGCGCACTGAAAGAGTATTTAAGCACGGTGTTGAACTCTCCGATATGCTATCGAACGACTACTAATGGGCTAGTCAAAGGAAAAGGCTATGTTCAACAAATAATGCGCAGAAAAGCTCTAACTGTAATAGTCAATTTCACTGAAACAAAACACTAAGAAGGCTTTTTCATTGAAAAAACATAGTTCAAAAATTTAATGATTTAAGCTTTTGCATAATTACCAGTAGGTCTAAAAACCTCTCTCCAGCAATAAAGGCTTTCAGGAAGTGTTTTTCGCTAACACGAAAGTGCCTTATTCCGTGCTACGGACATTTGACGATTTGAGAAATTGTTTATAGGAAACAAATCAGGTATTCCATGCATTTCATCTAGTAGAATAGTCTCAAAACGATCTCCATTATAAAGCATTAGCATTCCAACATCTCGTCTCGACAAAGTTTCCTTAAATCAAGCTAGAATGTAAGGTATCCATTCAGTGGAAAACCAGCAAGACTGTACTGCTGTTCAAGAAGGAAGACCTTCACGACATAGGCAAATATCGCCCAATCTGCTTGCTGCGCGTTCTCTATGAACTCTTCACTCAAATCATCCTAAACAGGATTGATAGAACACTGGACGAAAGACAGCCATGCGAGCAATCAGGGTTCCGAAAAAAATTCAGTACCATTGATCACATCCACACGGTGACAGTGATAGTGATTAGTGATAACGGTGATGGTAATAATGACAGTGACAATGATAACAGTGATAATAATGATAGCGACAGTGATAGTGATGACAGTGGTAGTGTTGATAGTGGTAGTGATGACAGTGACAATGATAACGTTGACAATATTGATGGTGATAGTGATAATGATAGTGGCAGTGACAATGATAGTGGTAGTGATGGTGATGGTGATAGTGATAGCAATAGCGATAGTGAAAGTGATAGTGACATCCTCCTAGTAAGTGGTTGTTCATACCCAGGGCGTAGTCTCCTCTGCCTTTCTTGCCACTCTCAACTTTCCCACAATCTCAATCATTTATCAAAACGGCGGCGTTCACCAAGCACGCATCCCCCAAATAGGGTGAAGTTTTAGATTTGAGTCCCGTGAAGGCAAAAGTTTTGCACATCACTCAACATCATTGAATATACTTGTGACTGAGCTTAGTCGTTAAAGAAGTTTGGGGAAGAAAATAGTAAATAGAGAACACAAAATAAATGCGAAAAATCTGTGACAAATGTTGCAGCGATGAATAATGCTCATAATGGAGTCTAAACGGAGATTATGAGAAGTCGTCGCCACTGACACAGTAGAACAAAGCCTGTTCTTCAACTTTATAGAATCCAACTCCAAAAACCCACTAATGATAGGAAGCTGCCTCAAATTTTTGTAAGTGCTCCAAATAACAATGAAGCGTCACCGTGTTGCAATGTGCAAAATCGTCTTTGACTGAAAGTTCATTGCTCTGTAATTGGTCTGGAATGTTACAAGCATCAAAGGCCTTACTGAAGACTGTCCTGTCAAATTTAATCGTTTGCTGACGATTGAACTCCCTTTATTGGTGATAAAATCTAAAACACTAAAATACTAGTTCATCGTTATCATGAAGTTCCGCGCTTGCCACTCTCACCGCGCGATACTGCCACCTGCCGTAGAAAGTAAAGTGAAATTAAAGAAGTTAAGACAGCACTCGATTTTGACTGGCGATTAGAAAATTAGAAAGTGTGTAAACATTCTTCATTCAAAACACAATAGAAACGTAAACGAGACAAACTTGAGAGCCCAAATGATGGAAAATTCGGTAATACACCGTTTTGGAAATAGGAAACGCTAGAATAAAGAAAGCGATCTGCTGTAATAAATCATTAATTCATCTGTAATTCATGATTCATATGAAGAGACAAGTTTTCTCTTAGTAATTTTTTCATTATCCTCTGGGAACGGTGGAGTCTTTTTGATCCTTAGCTAAGAGCGCCATCGAACGGCTACGAAAATTGGTGCGCGCTCCAACACAAATTCGGGTTAGGTAAGTTTCAAAGAAAACCCACCCTCAATAAGCGGTGAATCATCGCAGAAGAGACTTCTATTGAATGCTCATAGTAAAATCAGTGTCGATGTCTTCCAAAACCTTGCATTTTCAAATAGGAAAGTCACATTTTTGCGAAAAGAAGCAAGTTAACAACTGTTAGTGAACAATTTCCTCTATTTAGTTGATGATTAATAGGAATCGATAGCTTGAAAGTTTCCGATTCTAACATTAAGCATGTTGTACAAAAAGAATTTTGTGATATGCTCTGTTTCAAATGGAAGCTAACGACTGCAATCAAATTTCTTTTTTTTCACTTCACAGCGGATTCTTTATTATTAAATGAAAAGATTTCTATTCTTATGAAACTTCACTGCAGAAGACATTGGATGTCCTTGAAGGGCTTCTGTAAACGTAGTTTGAATAAGTATAACGTTCAGCTGTCTTTGAAATCCTTACTTTTGGATACAATTTCTGCATAGGCATTTCTATTTTAAGAAATGCGCTCGTGAACACACATAGCCCCTACAAACTAATCTTCTGGTTGCACTACTAACAAATATTGATAGCACTTTGCCTTCGCAGCCGTCGACCGTCCTTTTAACTTTACAACGAATTTATTAGCACTAGTACGTAAAATTTTCATTTTAAAAGCCTTATCATATGAAAAGTTCGCTAAGGGATTAATAAAGGGACTTTCATGAAAGTATTTTTAGTGAAAAAAGCTCGATTACCTTAAAAATTCTTACTTTCTAAGTGGGTAGGCTACAACACACCCATGAGGGAATGAATTTTCAATTCTTCAAGGAATGCATAATTTTGAGCTATATCAAACATAAAGCTGATATTACAGACGTTTTAGTCAAAACTTTTTTCGAAAACCAACCACTAGTACTAATAACATCGAGCAAAAATGTGGAACCTCAAAAAGTCAGCACCAGTCAACATTTTTCATTTTGTTCATACTGGTACGATTTGTACATTTGCACATTATTCGTCCAACAACCATTTCGTATATTCCAATAAATTCTTCAAAAAAATGGCTTTGAGTGAATGAGTGAATGTAATGTAAAGAAGCTATGCTATGTGCAGTGTCAAAACAATTTTGATGAAATATGTTGAAGATACAGAAAAAAACGGACAACGAAAAGTGAAATACTTATGTAACAGCAGCACATAACTTTCTCCTATGATTCCATGGAGGTTCCAACACCTGGAATGTTCTAATGGTTAGAAAATAATTGAGAGTTACCGATGAAGTGGGATGACGTGGAGTGAGCAGAACCATTGTTGACAGACCACTCATTGTTCTGTGCCCTTCAATCAGTATATTAAATTTTTGTGTGCTATATGCTATAAGCGTATATATGAAAACTGACAGAAATAGGAAATAAACTTGACTGACTATCCCATCAGTCGGGCAGTCCATTTTCGCTTTTTGCCATTCCTCTCGTGAAGCTTAGTCTCCTATAGTAAGATTAGGCGGCGACGAACATTTTTATACTGTCTATGAAGTGAAATTTTTACTGAATAGGCAATGTTGTACACTTGATTGCTCTTGAAATTTATCGTTAATATACCATACCTTTCGTTTCGAGTGACGAAGGGTACCGCGCGACTGATGAGACTATCATGGTCGAAACACGTTCATCGGGCCCTGTAAGTCAACCCTATAGAACAGACCACATGCGTGGCTCAAAAAGTGGTTATCTGGCATAATAAAATTTGAACGCAGTCTTATGAAAACACACAAAACAGCTTTATTGAATTGTGGATAATTATATTGAATGGGATAGAAATGCTCGATAAATGTCTGGTTAGAGCGCCTTGTAAACACTTGATTCTCCCTTCAGAATTAAGCGTTACAAAAAAGCACTTACGTGGTTTTTACTATAAATAACCATACTAAAGCTTGCTAATCATATTTAACTATTTACAGGCAATAAAATTGCGTTTGTTGATAAAGAAGTATAAATTCCAATAGAATATTGCCAAATTACCATTGGAGCGCGCATCCAGCCACTCCTCGTGGCCGTCCGAACCACCTGCTCGTCGACAATGGCGCCGTCAGCAAAGGGCTATAGAGAGGTAGCTAGTTTTTCCAACACTCGTTCTAATTTCTTTTTTTTTCGAAATGCGGTTCTGAATTTTCATAGACTCACGAATAATTAGGGTTTTTCTTATGCTGAAGATTTTTCATAAAAGCGTTAGCTAAAATATCGCACTATGCGAACATTATATTCACTATAACATTATATTCACATTATATTCACTATATTCATTATATTCACTTTTATTAACACTATTCTTTAACTTTATACTGCTAGCCGTCTTGCGAAATGGATAAAGCATTTTTACAGGAAAATAAATTGGATCTTGAATATTTACTTGTACTCAACAGTAATCGATTAAAAGTGTGAATTTGGGAATTGTCTATTGCTGACGTCTTTCAGGCTTTTCATTCACTCATAAAGAAGGATCAAATTCATCAAATTGTATGCGCCGAGGTGATAAAGTGTATTATTCTGACCAGTCAGTACTCATGCGAATTACCACTTAGTGCTACTGTAATGCTACAATAAATGTCGATCAAATAGAAATTTTTGCTTCAGACACTTCATAATTCAGTTTACAATGGCGAACGCCAAAGAAAAGTGCAATCCAAATGGGCCCAGTGCTAGCATTCGGACGGCTTTGTTGACTACTTTTTGCCACATTGATTTCGACCAATTCACCATGATGATGTTTGTGGTCTGTAAAGACTTTTTTACACAGCAGCTCTTTTAGAAAAAGAAGCAACTTAGACCGAGAGAGTTCCAACAATTGTTGTATAATTGGCGGAAATAGGCGTTATTGTCACTTTTGATGAATCTGGATCATTACACTTTGCCGCTTTTTTTGTAGTGCAAATTCCCGTCACCGTATTGCCGACGATGACGCAGTAGGCTTCCATTGTTTTCGCAGCTGCAAGAAGCTACGAGTTTCAAGATACATTTTCTCACTACAATTGGAAAGTGAACGATAAGAACAATTTTAGACACAGATTTTCTAAAAATTTTTCATAACACTATGAACACTCATTTCAGATTAATCATCAGTTGATTTCCAGTCAAAAAGGCGACTCATAAAAATTAGCATCGACTTGAAGGCTTTGATTCTAGTGTCAATATTTAGCTTTCCTTATATTCTAGGGCGCTTTACAATCAAACTGTAGTATATAAATTATCTCGGGAGAAATAAAGATATTCCTACTTTGTAATACTTGCTGTGCCTATGGCAATTACCTCCCAATATGTAAGATGTAAAGTTCTTCAATTAAGCAGTAAAAGCCCTTCGATTAGACTGCCTTCTGACAGTTTTATGATTTTGGAATGCTCACCTGAGAAATTTCAGCGGTGCGTGAAAGTTTGCCCTCAGGCGTGAATTGAACCAGCGGCCCACTTCTGCTGAGGGTGTATTAACACTCCACCACCAAGACCACTGCTTCGCGACTACTTTTCCTTCAATATAAACTATTGAAGCTATTGCCAACCTTCAGCGGGTTTGGCCTGGCATGGAAAAATCAGCATCAAACTCAGCTGAGGACACCTTTTTCATACAACTGCGTTGAATGCTGATAAGTGCCTACTAAAGCGAACTAGTTAAAAAATGGTTGCCGACGGCTTTGATAATTTACGTCATAGAAAGAGTGACTGCAATAGGTGGCCCTGTTGGTGTAGTGCCAACACTCGCCACGGTAGGAGTGGAATTCGAGTCCGACTTTTGTCCGAGATAGAGTTCTTGTGTGCCAGTTAGTCTTTTTAAGTGTTATCTTTTGAATAGATTCACAATAATGAAGACCTACGTGTCTCCTCTGGGCTGACAACCCTGTTGCAGTTCATTGGTTTATAGGTGATTTCAACGCTAAGTTGATCCAAAATAGTTGAGATTACACCATCAGGTAAGAGTGCTGCGCGACTCTGGCTTTCAATTACGTCATATACCTAAAGAATAACTTTTATTCTCAGTATGCAGGGTTTGCATGTCGCGCATTGGTTATAAGTGCTCTGCTAAGCACACGAAGTCAATGGTTCGCCTTCGCGCTCATGGCTCACCGAACCATCTATCCCTTTGGGTCGGTAAATTGGTACTAAGCTTGTCTGGGTGGATATGAAGCATTGCAATAGAGCGGTAGGCCACCTCCGGTCATTATTAAAAGCCAGTTATGGTTCGATCACCTCAAGCGATGCTAAAAGTCAAACCCGAATGCTTGGTACATGCCTCAGAGACTGATCAATACCAAAAGCCTTGTCACCTTCTTAGTTTTTGATAGATTTTATTTGAAAGCAACTTCAATCAAATTGAGTGAAGTTATGCAAACCATGGAATCTAAGCATATGCAGAATATGCGAAAGAAATCTGAAAGTAGAAAAGTGCCAACTAACTGTATGCATCATAAGTCGCTGTACATATGCCTTGGCTCTTGCCTCGCTAGTCGCAATACCAGGTAATATAACAGCAACATTGGGCATTTCTGTGTAAACCATGGGTACAGGTAAAGTGAAACCAGTGGCGGTGAAAGTCACATTCTTCTCTGCAAGAAACATCCTTAGATGTCACCGAAGAGTCAAATATTAAGCCGTTATGTGAATTAATTCTTAAGCTTCTCTTCTTTTCCGAAAAAAAAACGAAATTATTTCGTTGAAAGGCTTTACCAGAGTTTTGAGTACTGATAAAGCGCTTTATATGTGCAATTTGATTGAGTTTCATAAAACTTCCACCTCAAATTGCAAATATTTGGAATAAATATGACAATTTTTTACTTATTACCTTGACCTGGAGGCATCGTTCCACATCCCATTACTGTTGTGATTGTAGCTACTAGTGAAATTCCAAAGATAGTGGTAGAATGTAGCACGATGTTGCTAAGAGTTATGACATTCATCTCCTAATCTCCTGAAAATTCAGGAAAGCATTGCAAATTCGGAAAGACAAAATTCCCATCATTTTATCAGGTTACTTGCAAAACAGGAACGGATTTGGCATTCAGCTTTCATACGTAGCTGGCGCCTACTTCACAACTCTTTGCCATTTCCAAGAGTTCTAAGAATATACGACCATATCATTTGGTACAAAATTTTTTGGAGCATACTTTGTGCCAGATACCGTTATTCCAAAGCAGAGGGAAATTAGTTAATAAAGTAGAATACATTCCCAATGTTGAATAACAATGAGCAATGTGGCAGATTCTGTTTTTCCAAAGCACAAATCGGTTTAATAAAGTGAAGTGCATTTCAAATATTGAATAACAATGAGCTGTGTGACAGATTCTGATAATTTAAAGCAGTGAAACAGTTATGAATTGAAACACATTTGAAATGTTAAATTACTATATGCTGTGTGGAAGAGACCACTCAGACAGACATTTCAGTGAAGGCACCGATTTGGCAGTGGCCACAGCTTAACTTTGGTTCCGCCTCTTCACCTGTGATGCTGCGGCATTCAGTCCTATTTTCTAGAACATGAATAATTTGTAATCAACAAAACGACGACATCTCGGACTTTTTTGACAAAGAATCTCAGAAATCAGGAAATGGATTTGTTCAGTTTTTATATTCTTACCTGCCTATCCAATTCAATATCCCTAACAAACTCCTTTAGTTGACAGAGACAGGTGAAACAGAATTACAGAATTCCACGAATGAATTTGCAAACAGATGAAGATTGTAATGTATCAAGAACCACTAATGTAAGAAGGAAAAGAAGGTTAGAACTGCTCAAAAGCATTAATAAGGCATCGCGTCCTGTTGTGATGTACACAAGTGGTACGCTGAGGCAAATCCTAACACTTAGAAAAGGAGAGAGTAAAATGGGCTTTTCAAAAATCACGACTGGCGTTACGCTAAATTGGAGCTATTTTACTTAATTTTTGAACACTGTGGATGTTTGTGAAACGCCGTACACTTTGATAGCTTAGTCACCATGTGCAGAAAAACGGGGTTTGTAGATGTTCATTTCATTGAAGTGTAATTCCGTTTGTGATACGCTCACATGCCTTCTTCTGGTTTCTCCCATTTTTGCAAATCTCTGAAAAGATCATCTGGAAGGTTCAAACTGCTATTTTTTATAATTTTCGAAAAATTAATCTGATCTATTTGAAATTACACTTTTTGAAATAGTAAAAAATTCTCATAACAAACGGCGCTTTGGAGCAATAATACTTTGCAAAAAAATAATTACAAGCTGCATTGAGTACAATTCGAAAATTTTTGATAAAATACTACAGTTAAATGGAAAGTTCTGGGTCACTTCGATAAGTATGAGATGACACCTATGCATGTCATGGGTATATTGGTTTCTTATGTGGGATTTTCGCTCAATACCTAGATATTATTTGTTTTTATTGTCACATTGTTACAAGCCTCCACCAGAGAGAAGTACCCGGCTTTGGTCAACAGGAAGCGCGTTTGATGCAGCAAGACAATGCCAGATCGCACATTGCCGAAAATACCAAAGACAAGTTTGATGAACTGGACGAAGTCGAGGTTCTGTCGCATCGCGCCTACACTCCAGGTGGTGTCACATCGAACTATAGCCTTTTCTGATCAATGCAGCACTTTTTGAAGGGTCGCCGATTTGAATTTTTCGATTACGTTGAAGAAGAATATCAGTTTTTTGATTCGAAGCCGTAAGACGATGGTACTTCGACCAGATCCGAGATTTGGCAAATCGATGACAGACAGTCGTAGTAAACGATGACCTTTATTTTGAAGGATAGTTATTACTGCTTTTCTTTGGAATTTTTAAATGAATTTTCAATCATTTACGAGTGCTTCAAAGTCTTCTTTTCATTCTGATAAATCAATAAAACTCTTCTCCACTCAGTGAAATTGCCATGCAGTATATATTGAAAACCATTTCCTTATTAAACAGCAATTTTTTCAAGGAACCTCTTCTGTTGGACAAAAACTTTTTGCCACACTATGTGACTATTCAAAAGGTTGAATCTCGTGTTTAGGAACTATTTTCTCTTATACCTAAGAGAATTGAGTGCTGAGCAGAAATGCGACCTCAGACGATAGTCGAACCGCGTTTCAATCACACCGGGATCCGAAATCCATCCCTGGTATGGGTGAAAAGCGAATTCTGCTCCCATCTGGGGCCGTATTTTGCTCACCACTAAAATCTCTTATGTATATATGAAACGTCATAACACTGCGAAAATTGCAGAAAAAAAACGAGAAGTTTTACTTTTTTCTGTAAAAAAGCTCCTCATAGCGCTGTAGCATTCAAAATGAATTGTTTTTCACGCGCGTCGCGAGTTATCGCGACTTATCGGATTTCCTTTATTTATTTGCGAACTTTTTCTTCGCTTCGGGAGATATCTAAGTTTCTTTGATTGGGATAGTAGAAAAAAACATTACTCCATTGTTCTATTACAAAGAGCTTTTTTATTGAATCTAATACTTTTATTGAGTTTGTTCAATTTTGGTCTAGAATCTATTCCACTGATTTGTTTATTTTAGCTGTGCTGAAGTTAAGGATCGTAAAAATGAATATGTTGCAGTAGTTGAGTTGCATAGGACAGCAATGAAAACGTCGACATTGTTGAAATAACTGGTTACAACCCCAAAAATGTCTACAGAGCCGTGAAGCTTCTCAAAAACATTAGAGAAATTTGAGTCCTTTCTCGATAATGTCGTCCAGTTACATCGTCTACTCTGGAAAGCACTCAGAAGATTTGTTGAAAAGTTCAACGAAATGTGAAATTTCGAGCCCACAAAATGGCTCGCGAAGTTTGTGATCAGCGATTGGAGTATCAGAAACAGACGGCCAAATTAAGCTGAGGCTTCGCAGTCGCAGAACCGCTCGTAATCACTTTCTGCACAGAAAAATGAAAGAAGAACGGCTTTCAGATATTTGCCGAATAATTCGTTTGATAACTGGTGCTTGTTCGTCGAAGGCGCATTTGGCGGATAAGAATAGATCAACGGTCGAACTACTCAACAGTCACCAGAATCGGTGTCAACCTCTCAAGAAGTCTCAGAAGAAGCCCGCAGTAATGACGTGATAGTTTGAATAGGCAGTTGCGCCACCTAAAAGACGCCGTTGGTCTTCACCAACGTGAAGCTTAGAGTGCTCAACAATTTGGCCCCGACGGATTATTCTTCATTAGGACCAATCTCTTGTGCATTCGGCTCGCTCAGCGATTTCCATCTGTTAAGAGCTTTTCTAGGCTTTTGGAGTAAGGGCATCTGATCATCATACTCGTCGGATTTTAACACAGCGGATTGCTCTGTGTGGTCCATATTGGAGGAGAAAGTTTAGGCGCCTCACTACTTACAGTAGACGAGCTTAAAACGAGTTTGATACGCGCTTGGGCGAAATTATATTGGAAATGGGTACGACCGCTGTTGCAAATTTTTGCAAACGATTTCATAAATGTACAAAGGTTACGAATGCATTTTGGAGAATTTGTTGCGAGCTTTTTGTTTATCAGTATAATTGCTGATCTAATAAACGTAATTATTCCTTGAATTCAATCATTTCAATTGTCTGCTTTATGTCTGATAAAAGCATGATTGTTGCTTGTTATGAAATTTGTCGTAAACCTTATCATATTCTAAATTAGAAAGAAACTTCACTAATGGGCACAACAAATGCAAAAATAAAGCAAATACCTCTCCAAACCCATAGTAGATATTATAAAGCCTATTTATGGCAAAGTTCTCGGGTCCCAACTTATCTCTATGCTGACAATAATTTTCCACTTCGGAGCTTGGAGTAACGTATTTTTTGCTCGTGAATAGCGAAGAAGACACACTCAGCATTGCTAAACCATCGCCGCGCTGTGAGACTGTAATTAACGATAAATATGGCTAGATGTGTTGCACCGTGCCATTTTAGACGAACTGCTGAGCGATGAACAGTTTCGCGGCAACGTTATCTTATAGACTTCATTCTAGAGCGCATTTCCGGTAGCTAAGGGAAAACAGTACTATCCTCTATCTCAAATCAAAGCAAACAATTTTTTTTCTATCATTTGATGAAGGAGCAAAAGCAGTATCACGATCATTGTGCTTTGGCTAGTTTAAATAAGAACTTCTTAATTGGCATATACTATCAAGTGGTTTCATAAGTTTTGACACTAAAGTAATAAACACTAAGTCTACTAGATAGAAGTATTATTAAGCTGAGGAAAAGTTCGTTAGCACTCACTGAAAATTCAAAGTTTGTGCATAAGTACAATCAAAGGAAACGATAATTATTCTTCAAAATGAAGACCATCATAATCCATGATCTTCTGCCAGCTATCTGCAAGTTTCCGGATCTGTTCAAAATAACATCCCTTGGGCTTCGAATTAAAAAAAAACTCTTGACATTCCTCCTCAACTTGTTGTCAAATGTCTGGAATCGGTGTGAACCCAAGAAATGTTTCATTGAGCGAAAATTTGACCTTAATGGGACAGCGCAGCATCTGGACCGTAAGCTGGGTGCAGCAAGATCTTGACTTTCTCAAATTTATTAGACTTTCCTTAGTCGACTCTTTCCTGTTAAACGGCGACAAATGAGAGGACAATCCTATTTGTGGACTAGAACCTTTTATAGGGGTGTTAGAAACCATCAAAAAGCATCAATCTCCGATTACAAATTCAAATTTTTTCATTCAAATTTTTTTGAAATTTCAAATTGAAGTTTGAAAATCTAAAAAAAATAAAAAATTTGAAAGCAATCTTTTATGACGCTGTAAAATCCAAAATGACATTATGTTTTACATCGGCAGTGCAATTCTACTATTATCTCGTGAGACTACGAAAAACACATCATTGTGTAGAGGAAGTCTCGTAATGTTAGAGTAATATCTTTAATCTGGAGTTTTCTTCGAAGCGGAGAAAAAATTTTTTGTGCAATGACAAAAATGGCACTTTTTATGTAACGCACTGACGTATCTTGATCTAGTTCCTCCATCAATTGTACGTCAAAATGGAACAAAAGGTCAAGTTCCGCCATCGATTGTACGTCAAAATGCGGACGAAAAATGCGAATCCAACGTTTGCTCCGATCGTGATTGACCAGTAGACCCAATTTTCATTCATATTTCCATGAATTTACAAGAATCGGTGCTATGTGAAACAAACATGGATTTTGAATTATTTGCGGCTCTCAAGCAACTTCTTCCTTAACCTATAAATTTGCGTAATTTTAGTTATCGTTCTGCATACTTTCTTGGGAATATTTTAGTGCATAAAAATCGGTTGCCAGATTTCGGATCTAATCGAAGTACCACTCTTTCGGCTTAGAATCAAGGAATCGCTGACATGCTTCTTCAACTTCATCGAAAGATTCAAATGGACGACGTTAAAAAAGTGTTGCATTGATCGAAAAACACCGTAATCTGATGGAGCAACGTCCGGATCATAGGGTGGATGGGGTAGAGTCTCATCTCCGTCCAATTTCTTGAACTTTGCCTTGGTCTTTTTGGCTGTGCGTGGTTTTGCGTTGTCTTGCTGAACAAAGCGCGTTTTCGACTAACAAATCCGGGGTACTTCTCGGCCAACCTTTCGTGAACTCAGTCCAGCCGATGTAGACAAATTATATATCAATAGATAAGCAAGAAGTAGACCTTTTTTATCTGATATGAAATCACACACCATTCATGCGAAAAAACGACAATCCCATCCAAGCGATGGAAATTTTTTTCCAACCTGATTATATCCAAGTTGATGAGAACCTGAACAGGGCAAAGATCCATTACGTTAAGCGCGATAAATGCTTCATATCAACTTCGTGCAAGCTCATAAATGAATTCAGAAAAATAAATAGTGTCATCATGCCTAGACTTTCCTATCTAATCTTTACGTTTTCGGTAAAAGCGCACTTTGGTTTTTTTATGAGTTTAGCGCCTCGATAATAAAAGAAGGAGCACTTCATGAGGGTGTTTGTTTTTCATGTTCCTTATTTGTTGCTAATTTCACCTCTCGTCATAGTCTTTATTTTTCAGTGTAGGAGTATGTCAGTTTGTCATTTTTATTTTAACTTTTCCTTAGTGGATAGGAAAATCATGTTTACAGGAAAGGTGATTTTCTTGGTAATTCTATCGCAATCGCGATCTGAATCTTTTTCTGTAAGAATTAGAAATGATCCGCTTTTGATGTTATTGGAATCGTCAATATCTTCTTTTCTTTCTTTATATAAGAAAGCATACGTGTCGGACGCTGCAGATTTCGTGGAAGAGATGGGAAGTTGACAATTCCACTAATTTGATTTTGAAAATTGATTATTATTACTATTTTGATTATATAGACGATCCAAATAAACTTTTTGACTAATCGAAAATGTTTCTCTTTAGGTATTTAACGTTCTCGAAACCCAAGGTCGTAGTGCACTTCTACCTAATGCTGAAATTTGGGCCAATTTAAGTCAACATACTGTTAACGTCACTTATACACTAAACTCGCCAGGTGGTTTTCTTGGTCCGAAGGAGATGAATGCGCGTGGGTGTCTGATATTGACCATTTAAGAGATTTCAATCCAAAATATAAAGAGTGCTCAAAGGATGAAACTCATTTTATCATTCTACAAAAAATTAGCAAGTGCCAGAGAAAACTACAGGGAATGCTCCAGATATTGGGAAACTAATATAAAGGTGAGAAAGCAAAAGCCTTCAGAATCAGTGGTATTTTTAAATGGTTTTTTTTTCACATCCCTTCTTAAAGTATGTGGTATATGATGTATCAGGTGATCTTCTGATGGATTTTCGAAAAAATAAAAAAAAGAGCATCAAAAGTGTCAAATAATCATAAACTTTTTGATAATTAAGCCACTTGTGTGAAGCTAGCAAAAGTCAATGTATCTGAGTAACGTTTTGTAGCATTCATCTTTTTTGGAGACTTCAGTGCGGTAATGAGTTTCAATTTTTTGTTTCAGTGAAAAAAGGCTTCATTCTAAACTCATAATCCCCTATCACTTGACATGACGAATTGAGAAGGTTGCATTATTGTGGGCAACACAGTGATAGGATTTTGCACTTCAGCGATGCCAGCGGTGAGGGCTGTACGCCGTAGCGGCTAATGCCGAAACGCATTTGACAATTTCACGAACTCTCAGTGCGAACTGCATTTTTTCTTTACAAAATTGTTTTGTATAGGTAAATTTCTGTGCAGACCACAAACGTCGTCTTGGCGAAATTAGTCGAAGGCGATGTGGCAACTGTAGTAAGCAGAGCTATTTGAATGTTGGCATGGGGTCCATTTGAATAGCATTTCTTTCTCGCCATCTGCCACTGTTGGCGAAAATTCAAACTGATCTGTGAGGTTCGCGAGACAAATATTTACATTTATCCGATACTTGTTGTAAAGTTAGAGCAGCAACAAACTGTCAGATCACTTAAGTGATTGCTCTAAATGATACAATAGGTGGGCGCATGTGGAGCAGTGGCAAAAGGTGCTCCGCAACACGCACGTAGTAGTTGTTGGCTCAATCCCCCATACAAAAGTCACAAAGCCTTTCACCACCGGGATCGCCAGTGGCACTAGACTTGTTTGGGAGATGCTGGCTTTGGTTTGGTACATGAGTAGTCTACTTCCCGCTATTGTAAAGCCACGTATGCATTCCAACACATCTAACAATGCTTGATGAAGTCAAATGCTTAACGCATCGTCAAGTATCAATCAACACCGAGAGGGTTCAACATTTTAACTACAAAATAATGTTCTTTTTCTACCTTGATTCGCAGGCTGCACTCAACATTCCAACACTCTCGAAGCTGTAGTTATTATTATCAATTATTGAAGGATGAAGCTCTCGGCGTTGATCAATCCCAGACGGATGCGCCATGCATTCGACTTCAATTTCTAACTTCGTTTGAGGTGATTGAATTCATATCTGGCCTTTACAATGACTCGCGGTGGCCTCACGCTGAACCGAGTCAGTGCTGCTTATCCTCCCAGACAAGTCTGAGACCTGTCTGGTACCAATTTACCGACCCCGGAGGGATGGATGGCTTGGTGAGCCATGAGCGCGAGATCGAACCATTGACCTCGTGTGCGACGCAGAGCACCTCTAACCACTGCGCCACATGCGCTCTTATCAATTATTAGTAGTAATTAATTGAGTTATTAATAGTAGCCAAATAATAGCAAGGTCTGCTGAAAGTCTTATCATGTTTGTGAAAATATTGTAGCCTCTTAATAAGTCAAACAAATAGTATGGACTTAATGAAAGTTAGTTATCACTAAATACAGCGAATGTTCACAGTACAACAGTGGTATTGGCACTCAATAAGTATATGTGAGTAACGTCAGCGTCACAGCTTCTTATGTTCATAAGGGCTTTGGAGACTCACAGGTAGTTTGACGCAGAACACAGTCTTCTAAATCAAGTTTTGTGACTGATTCCCCTATGCCGAAAAGCACGAGAATCGGTTAATGAGGTTGAATGCATGTCAGATGTGCTGGACAAAGAGATCTGGACAGTGAAAACGATGTACAGTATTCGCCGAGAGAGGTTTCGCAACAAATGTCCAAGAAGCAGAAATCGTCTTTGTTGAGCTTAGATGTTTTCATTAACTTACCGCATCTAGTGCACATAAGAGATCTCCTTTGCTGATGGAGGATAGAATTTGCACCCAGAACAAGAACTTCTAATGAATTGGTACAGAGGATCCAGAGATAAGCGAGCAACATTGTTGACAGCAATCCAACAAAATGAGCAGGCAAAAAGGAAACCTCCCAAAATCGGTGACAGGAAAACGACTGCATTCAGACATCAAATGCCGTACAACACAGAGATTTTATTTTCATATATTAGTTCTCCAACGAAGTTTCCGAACTTGTTCCAAGAACTCAAAAATTTATTTTTCCTAGTAATAGAAAGTATCAAATAGCATCAATTGAAGTATTCTCCGTCTGCTTGGATGCATTTCTGCCAACGCTCCGGCAACAAATCAATTCCGCTCTGCACAAAATTGGTTGAAGAGAAATATGTTTTTGTAGGAAATTTTTTTATTTTCCGATTCAAGTTCGGAAGCTTAGTTAGAGACCTGATGAATGTTGTGTATCGATGTTGCAAAGTGAGGTAGGCACTCTCAAGAGTGCAACTAACGTATTAGTGGGCAGAAGCTCTCATACTCATCTTTTTAAACGTTCTACGTCTCTCATGAAAGTGTAGGATCATCAAACAACGTTAATACCTTGCAATTCCGCTGCGACATGCAGGCAAATAATAATCTTTTTACGCACTTCGTATAAAGAATAAAAGCTCTCGGCGTTGATCAATCCCTGGAGGGATGTTCATTGCGTTCGTCTTCAATTTTTATCTTCATTTGGAGTGATTGAATGCACATCTGGCTCTTACAATGACTTGCGGTGGCCTCCCGCTGACTCATCAGTGCTGCTTATCGTCCCAGACAAGTCTGAGACCTGTCTGGTACCAATTTACCGACCCCGGAAGCATGGACAACTTAGTGAGCACGAGACCGAGATCGAACCATTGACCTTGTGCGCGACTCAGAGCAGCTCTAACCACTGCGCACCACTGGCTCATACATTCGTGGCTTAATATTCCGTTCGTGTAACAGTCACAACCCCTCTAGTAAATTACCTCACTTCTACAATTTTGAATATGTGGATATAAGAGGTAGATCACTGAAATGAATTCATCTATTCCAGATTGCTATTCTCTTGGAACGCGTATTCGACTTATTTCGTATTTAGGCTTTTGAAGCAATCCGAAAACGAACTAAAGAACGCGCTCATTGAAATCTTATTCTTCAGGATGGAAGTATCTTTCCGGTTTAAAGAAAGGGTCACCCTCGAGGCAGACTGATTCAATATCTCCAGCAAAGAAGCTACTCTGTTTATAATTGGTACCGCTAAAACAGGTCTTTATTTATTCAAGGATTTTTTGAAACATCGCAATTCGCAAAACATAGAAACAATACAACGGTGAGCATTTTTTAGCAACAATTTGTGGTTTCAGCTGCTTGAATAATCGATATGCGTAATAACAAATGGTTAATTACTTTTATACCGACACTTTAGCTATTGAATGGTGAAAGAACTCTTTCGTCAGCCTGTAGTCTTATTATTTAGTGAGCGGCAACTAGGGTGTGTTACTTGAAAAAAAATATAACTCAGGATTCATGCAGTTGATTAGGTGTAATGGAAATCCTATGGGACTTCAGGCATGTGATGTTACATTTTCAGTTGAAGAGAGAAAAGCTTCACTCAAATCTAGTATGTTAGCAAGAATAAGTTGACTCAAACGCATTGATTATGTGTCCTTTTTGCGTCCAGTAAATCGAAAACACCGCTGGCGATGTAGATCGGCTCTGTCGTGAGTTTCATTGAGCACTTGATAGAGATGTATAAGCAATTTTGGGTCTATTTCTGTTAGCGGACAGAAATGAAAAGGCGACCTTTTTTTGCTAGCTGGATTTTTCGTAAGATGTTAAAATTCGTTCGAAAGCTTGAATCTCTGGCTAATGTGATAGGTAGCCGTTCTTTGAAAAGACCCTCTCATAACGCTGCATCATTCCAAATAAAGGCATGTTGCACGCCGGGCACGTGCTTTTACTATTACTTCACTGGGAGCGCGAAAAGCATATAAACGTGTGGAGGTCTCATATTATCACAGTCAAGCGTTTACCTGGAGTTTCTTTCAAAGTGGAGACAAAATTCCTAATCAGATGACAAAAATTGCAGTTTACATGTGACGCGACAACTTATTTCTACAGATGATTATCGGCACACCGCATCGAATTTACGGTAACCGGACACCCCGACCATAGATTAGCCGGTGAACATGAGCTCTGAATATGTAACTCTTCTTTTTTCTGCTACACTTCAGTAAATCGGTCTTTACAAAAAAATAAGCGCAGCTTTTCAATCGTGGGAGCTTACGCCATCAAATTCGCATTTATGACATGAGGAAACATTTTTGCTCTGCGAGAAATGTGTGTACGAAACGCAAATGCTTACTTTCTTACACAGCGTTATTTTTTAGATAAATCGTTCATCCGTCTTCTGAGTGTTTTTTTTTTCACTACTACAGCGTCAGGAATAGGTTTTGATTAAAGCGGTTACGCGATCGAAAATTCAAGCTTTCGAATGAATAAAATGAAAGTCCAATGGACAATCCTTGTCCAATGAAAAGAGTCATTTTTTGATATGTTCCCCACTAACGCAAAAGAAGCCAATTTTATGTTACACCAGTACTGTGATGCTTGAGCTGAATTGCTGAGAGAGAACTGAATACAATACTGCATTGAATCGGTGAAATCCAACCAGTGCTTATGGGAACTGCTTTATCAAAATTAGGCGAGTAGGACTCTTGCACAACAATTTTTTTTGTGATGTGCTTTAACGTAGGTGTCAGTCACATCAAGATTGCGTAAGTCCATTATGAAAGGACAACACTAGTAATAATGGTCTAATTGTCCAGGCTTCATATTACTCGACTCGTTCCAGTGTGACGGCTTGAGACCAATATCGCAACCGGAATAATCACTGTGTACCCTTGAAGCAAATAATCGCGATTCTGATGAAGGCGATACCGTCGAAACGTAGGCCATGATAGGGATTTACGACAATCTTGTGTGAGTCCAATGATAGAACAAAATATTCTTTGCAAAGAACATCTGTGGAGATATATATCACAGAAAGAAAGCTAAACATAAATATTGTAAAGAGACAAGTTAAGCAACAAGTTTTCTCAATCGTCACGTTTTGACGCTCTCATTAGCTTCTAACTGCTGGTACGCTCATAAAAACCTCTGTTGAGAAAACGGTCAGCTGACAACCAGATCAAGAACATCTAAAAGACTTCATTTTAGGATTTAGAGAAGCGCAAGGAATGAGATGATACCAAGAATTTGCCAATGTGATGGAGCAAAAGGGGAACTGAGTTAGAAATTTCTTGCAGGAGAACTACTTGTACACACATCAAATGTTGTCCTAAGGAAGAAAAATCCTATATGCTGATGTTTTAGCAAATATCGAACTACGATAATATAGTGGTGTTATCAAAAAAGCGCAAGTGCTACAATGCTAAGCAGCGGCCCCTTTTCTCACCTTCCTAAATATTTGAAGTTTCCAAACTAACTGGAAGTCCATAGAACTTCCTCAGTGTCTCGACGCATCACAGCGATGTGTAAACAGAACAATATATATCGTGGATTCCAAAGAGTAGAGTTCAGTTTACTTGTGTAATGTTCACAAACTATTCATCAGTTTCTCAAATCAACACACGTTTTGCACAGATGGTCTGAGAATTTGAATGGATTTTTTCCTTCAATAAGCTAACAATTCTCCACTGAGTATTACAAATTTTGAGGTGTTCAAAGTTTTAGCTTGAAATACGGTTCTAAGGGGAATGCTGATGTGTCCTACAAGAGAAAAGCCACATCAGTGTGCGACACTTTCACCAATCGGTGGCAGTGCTATAGTAGCATTTGTATTCCAATTCAGAGAACAGTTGCGCAGCATACTTTGAATGGATTTTAGATTTAATGGGCTCATCACAGACTGTTGCCTCAGTAATTTGAAAAATGTTCTGGAAAGTAATTCCTTTATTGTAGGAGTTGCATCCCAGTAGTGAACGATGTGGTGTAAGAAGCAGAAAATTCTATTCACACCCAAATGTTGGCGCGGATTGTTCGATTTTTGTAATTGTTCGACTTTTGTAATTAATTCTTTGAAGTTAGCTTTAATTTTTATTTGTAGTTTATGCCTTATCTATTTCGCTAATGACTGATCGCGCTGCGTAATCATGAACGTTGTTGTGAATATTTTTCCAGCTATATTTGAAGGTGACTGAGTAATTTTTTGTCGAAGCACTTTTGTGATATAGTCGTCTTATGTCAATTGGTTTAGAATTCAGAAGAATGAAGAGGTTGATTACAGTTTTCCCACTTGACTTTTCATACTTTTCAAATCAGCAGACTTGGAACACTGCAATTATAAAACTATTTTATCAAAAATCGTATGAGCACAAATGTTTAACCCGTTATTTTGAGTGAATTGCTTTTACCTTTCACAGCTGGCGTTCTGCTGTCGTGGAGCTTTTCCACTCTAGTGAACGCCACCAAGCCTTCCATTTTTATCTCCTTAATAAGTAATCTAATGGGTTCTCTTGACTGTATTAACTTGATGCGCTCAAATTTTATAGGTTTTCGTAAGTTGAATTGTACCACTTTGAATAGTGTTCTTTTAATGATTTCAATATACCAAGTAATCACATTGGTGACTGCCCTCTTCAGTCAACTGTCGTCAAAGCATGTCATGTATCTGACTTACAGAATTTTCAGCAGCTTTGCTTGAAGAACAAACTCTTGGGCTTTTCGATTGCTAACGCTACCAGGACTACGAATTCCTTCACCTAACTCTCGTGATAGGGTTTGATCCTAGCATCGACCTTTCAACTGCGCGTTCAACAACGTCAAGTAATAATTTAGACCGCTTAGGTAGGTTGTATCTCTGAAAACATGTGATAAAGAATAAAGGATAGAAGGATAAAACTTTCAGAGTGATCAATCCCTGGAGGATGCCAAATACTTTCCTCTTGGATTTACATTGTTCGAGGTGATCGAATACACATATGGCCTTCACAATGATTTGTGGTGGTTTACCGATACACCAAATCAGTGCGTTTATTCTCACAGACAGATCTGGTAAGCACTTACCGATCGCGGAGATGATCGGCCTAATGAGCTATGAGCGCGAGTTCGAATGATCAGTCTTGTGCGAAAATGTGGATCGAAAGAGCGGTGGGCAACAGACAACTCAGGTCCGATTTTGCAAAACTATGCAGAGAGGCGATAAGGGAAGATCTTGGAGAAGAAGAGCAGCAGTAATAGCCTAAACTGGAAGTAGGAAAAATCACTTGCAAATCCCAAAGCAACGAATCACAACCATTCAAAAAATCTTTACACTCCGGCTCTCAGCCGAAGCATTTACGACTTCCAAATGGCAATGAAGATAATCAGTCGTGTTCAATACTTGGATGCCCTCATGGTCCATGTTCTTTCACCTCTATACGAAAAATGGAGAATGAATCAGTTGCACCGATTTTCTTTTCCAAAAACCGGCATGTAACTTTGTCGATGAATTTCGAGACTGGCATACTTTTTCAAGGCAGAGACTATCGCGGCGATTCCATCTCACCTACAGCGAGCCATTCCGTGGTCATTCTCCATTTCGAATTCTTTTATCTGGTTTATCAATATGAAATGATCAATAAATTAATTTCTTACCTATCTTTTGATGAGGATGAAACGGTTTACTATGCTTTAGTCAATACTCTGGGCCAGTTAATTGCTTAAATTTTCGACTTTCTTCTCGTACTCTCATAACCATACTCCCTCTTTCATCATAGTCTTTCGGTCCGAAAATTTGTTTTATAGTATTGAAAATCGCATCTAATTATATAACCATAGAAGGAGAAGAGAGAGGTGCTGACACCAACAAAACCGTGGCATCAGGCTGATGGAGAACTTGTAAGTATTCAAACATCTCTTCCCATACCACACAAGTCCTTCTTTTCCACAGCTTGTGTATATGAATCTCTTTCGCGCAATATCCCAGTGCCACTTGGGTGCACGCACGCTGATTTTATATTTTTGGCGTTTCATTATCCGTCTTTAGAGTGCTTTTGTAACTATACATATCCCAGTACTTCTAGCATTTAATCGCTTTTTCCTCTTCTTCTTGAGAGCCGTAGAATAGTAGTAGAGCGCGTCTCCTCTTAACTCGAATATAGCCTGGCCATAGCGCCCCACAGGGCTTTCGTTATTGATTGCCAGAGAGTTTAGGAAGTGCAGCTTGAACCACGTGGGCCGCGAAGAGCATGATAACTGCTCAGTCATGGCGCCTCTCTCGTGTTTTGTATTCTCTAGGTGGCAAGGTATTTGCGGTTGTGCATCCCTAAAATGCTCTGTTTTGCAAGGGAGTACGTTCTTAAATCATTTAGCTCCGTTATACATAATTTTAGAGTGCATTTATCGTTTTAGGTTTCTTTGCTAATTACCTGAAAAATTCTGCTTTTTGTACATGTCTTAGATTGTGACAAGGACGTTGGCTGGTGCAAAAGTAGCTGCGGTTTCGAGCCCAGTTCAAAATGGTCGCGTAGCTGCGGAGACAACTCTCAACATCGACAGCCCATTTGACTCAGGAACTTCTAACAAACGTCTAGTACAGTGGTTATTCAAAAAGTTCCGTAGAGAAGGCGCATTTCAGAAATGCATAATCCGTAGTTGCTTTTGTACTAACTTCATCAGAAATCATGGGAAAGCATCATTGAAGGCGATTTTCTCATGACTACCTGAGCTGTTGCAAAAGAGCACAGCGTTGGCCATTCTACGTTCTCGACATTTGAGGTTATTTGGAAAAGTGATTGTAGTTTCAGCATAGTTGAAACCTCACATTTGCTCCAACCATTTAATAATCGTTCCCCTTATACCTCAACATTAGTGACTGATGTATGTAAGTCTTGAAGACATATCTTGATTAACAGATTTGCGGATGGCAGTAATAGTAGTAGCAGCAGTAGTAGTTGTAAAGAACGAAGAACGGCACCATGTTTTGCATAACGGTGGACCACTCTTTTTTTTTTGTTTATTTTTGAGTTTTCATGCCTAATCAAAAGCTCAGTAGTAGAAAGCAAAATAGCACTGTAATACAAATAGTAGTAATATACTAGTCCATAATCTTTCCTCTCATCCTTCATACTTAAGAAAAGCACCTTTATCGGAATCTTTTCTCAAACGTTGTAAAACTTGGTTTCGTTGAAAACAATCTTTCTTTATGACTGACATTTCGGCATTTCCACTTTAATCAGTGCCATAATGGTTCGAAACGAGTGTCCAAAGCAGTTGTGATTCGCACAAGTTGGTTGTCGTTGCCTTTCATATCGACATGAAGCGAGTGATGTGATTCACTGCATGATTCAGATAGCGCGCATAAAAAGCTTGTGTAAACTACAACAAAGAGGAATTCGACCATCCATATTGAGTTCTGGCGAAAATCAAAATCAAGAAATTGAACGAATTGGTCGGCAGTTGCCCTAAGAGCGTCAGGTATACAGGTACGTGGAACACTTCTGAGTGATGCCTGAATCACCAAAATCTTGTGTAAAAGACTTTACTTCATTCGTGCAGTGATCCGTACCACTCGAATTGTCTTAACGCAACAGCTACGACGACCAACATATGCAGGCAACTGCTGTGCACTCGTTTCAGTCATTATAGCGTGAAAGAGAAGTAGACAAATGTCCGATAACAGAGCTGCATGCGAATGAGCAGTTGAATACGCACCGAAATTCAGTAACTTTCCTTTGCTCAGTAAGCACAAGGTTGTTAATACACGTATACTTTGTACAAAGTAGTACAATGCAGTTCCTATCGGCAGCTAACATTTGGCAGTCTTGCCTTCTTCAAGCCCGAAATAGTCATATTAACGTGCATCAACTTAATCAAGCACCTTCATAACCAAAACCGGAGAAAGTACCAAAATTGCTGCGGTGTTGCTAGGCAAAGCTAGTATTCCGGAACATGCATGCTGGAATGCGGAATGCATTTAGTTGACAGATACTTTTCTATAGTGGGTTCGGAATCAATTCAAAACAAAAATTTAGGGATCTATCGTACACCAGTGAGGGTTCGGCGATATCGCTGTTGCTATAGGCTTTCGACTTTTTCCAACTTTGTGAACATATTAGCGAAATTTTGAGAACTGTAAAGCTTTCGAGCGCCATGAACATAATAATATTCATCCATGATTTGACACTTCCTCGAATTAATTGGCAGGCCCATCAGACTACCAAGCTTCGACTCTTCCTCTTTCCTTTTCAGAAGCTGAACAATCACGCGATTGCCTTAAGAAACTTACGAATACACCTCTCTTGAACTTCACAGCCATACACTGAAATCTAGCACATAAATACTATTCAATCGAAGGGAGAAACAAGCACCGTCCGAGTGTTTGAAAAACCAAACACTTGACCGCATTGTGACTGAAGTAAAAAAGAAACAATAATTCGCAGAAAACACTGAGCATATAAATACAGCATGTAAAATAAATAATAATGCATATGAAATAAAATAATTTAGGGATGTCAACTCGTATTATACTTTTATTTCGAGTGCTTTGTTAAGATCACGCTCAAATTTCAATAAATCCGTTCATTATTATTTGAGCCAACTTGTCATATGGTCTGGTAAGGGCTTTTGTACAGCCCGATACACTTGTTTTGTCCTTACAGATTCGTCAGTCGGGCAGAACCCGTTTTTATGATAAAAATACCAGCCAAAGAGCAATCGAGTGCACAACTCTCTGTGTTGTTAAAATTTCCTTGACATAGAGTGTAAACCGTTTGTCTTCGACGACTCTCTGTAAGGAAAGTTGGGCTCCCGAAAGAACTGACTATAAAGAGATCGAAAGACGACCTGTTCTGCCCGACTGACGAGTCTGCAAGGACGACACAAGTGTATCGGGCTATACAAGAGCCCTTACCAGACCACATGACAAGTTGGCTCAAATAACAGTGAACGGATCTATTGAAATTTGAGCGTGATCTTAATAAAGCACTCGAAGTAAAGGTATAGAGGCAGTTTGTCATGGCGACATTATATACCTAGAGCGATTTACTGCTGCACTGCAAAGGATTATGAAATCACCCAATATCTGTCAGCGTGACTGAGTTTAATGTCGATACCGACTACCTGGGCGAAACCGTTGACGGTTGGTTGCTGACAAATAGATGCGTACGCAAAAAGAGCGATGGCAAAGCAGGAGTTAACAGTGCAACGGTTTAGAGCACACTCGCCCTCATAGAGTGGGAAGCGGATTACACTCTCCCTTGACGTAAAAGTTTTGCACATCGCCCTAAATCACTGGGTCTACATAAAACATCATAGCAACGCTAAGGAAAAATAAAATAAAAAATTAAATAAAAGAAATAAAAAATAAATAAATAGATAAAAATAAAATAAAAATAACATAAATAAATAAATAAATAAAAATAAAAAAATTTAAAAAAATAAAAAGAATTCTTGTTATCTTTTAACTGACTCAAGCGCTGCCAAAGACAACTTAATCGTTCAACTCTATCTCAATCGTGTTAATGCTGATTTCTCCAAAAATTATGAGAAATGAAATTCTTGACTTCGATCAACCTCGAAAGATGCACCGAGTTCAACTTCATCAAACAACGTGTGGGTCATTAATGCAGGTATAGACTTTACAATGACTCGCACTGGTCTACAGATGCATCGTGTCAGTGGTGCTATCCTCCCATACAGGTATGTTGCGATTTTGCCAAACGAGGAAGGTCTGAATGCTCGGTGACCTTTGGGGTGGCGTTGAAACTATCGACCATGAGCGTCGCAGAGCACATGTAACCACTGCGCCACGCGCACACGAACTTTTATGTTTCAAGAGCAGAGAGATCTCTCTGTCATTATTGTGAGTGAAAAATTCTTCTTTTTGTAAAACACTGTCCGAAATCTGTAAACTATAGAAATTCTTCTGCAAAACTTGTCTTCACTATAATAACCTCACAAACAAGATAGCCATTTCAAATGGTTACGAAGGAGCGGCCACTGAAGTTAGGTTGATAAGGAGAGTTATGCCCCATAACATTATTAACGAGGGCGATGTCGGTCCAAACCTAGACGGAGGATACTTTTGAAATTACTTTTTTCATAGCGAATGAAATGAGCGCAGTTATAAAGAGGTGTTGAAGAACAGTGGTCTGGAAAACTCCGTGAGAATCATGGAATCCCATTTAATAACACATGTCGGCAATTGAATTGGAACCCCTTGTAGGACCGTTTGTGTAAGACTGATAACTGTTAAGTATGCTCTAATGGTACAGAAGGAGATTGCATGAGTTCGGATCAAATATATCTGATCTCGTGCACAACATGCGGTGAAGAACATGTTGGCGAGACGGGAAGACCACTTTGGATCCGCGTCAAGGAACACTCAGATGGGAAAGACAACAGCAAAACAAAACAACAACAAAAAAAGCAAAACAAGTGAACCTTTAGGGGCATACAGAGTGGAAAAACATGGCAATACGGACTTTGATGTGGTAGTGAAAATCCTAGGGCAATAATCAAGAACATCAGCGCGAAAAAACCCTTGAGGCCTTTTGGATAAGCCACAAACGACCGGAAATAAATAAGAGACGGGAATGCCTAAACATAACAAGTGATATAGCATCTTATCTCAGATTTGTATCAGATTTATCTTCTAGTTTGAATGTGGTTTGACTTGTAGATCCTGTGTCACTAGACTGGTCTCAAAAAACAATGAGAGATGGGTTTCACGGAATGACTGGACTGCAAATTTCTTTTCTATTAGACTTTTGATGCTTGCTAAATATCAACCTGAACAGATGTGGTATGATTTATACGTCTAGGCTCTGACTATCAGTCTTTTCGCTACACTACCTATGCATCATTCTGATATGAAAACGCTGTAAACTAATATACCCCTTGCCAAGTTTTGCGACTACTGTACGAAATATGCACTCAGTTGAAGTGATTCACCATTCGCTGATAAGAACGATGACAAATCTTAAGGTAGATGCATGAACTTCGCGATTATAAGGGAACAAAAAAACAGACCTCATTTGGTGAAGAAGAAGAGTTTATGAGAGTGTTAGTAATCATTCGAAAGCCTAAATTTTATATGCTGCATTTTGTATTTTGGCTAGAGCCGCATGATAGGTTTTTCGAAGCACTCTTCATAACGTTGTAAAACCCAAGATAAAATGGTGTTTCACAAAACCATGTGTTTTTTCCTTACCTCCACTATATTTTGCTGCACAAAACTACTTTCTTATGGTGCTAGTGCTCATTCGATATCACAAGTTTCAAGAACTCAAAAATATGCTTTTTTTGGAAAAGCGTTTTTGATAAAGCTCTAGGAGGAAAAAGTCTCTGCTTCAAACCGCACTGGATAGAGCGCTTCTTCAGTTTATTATCAATCATTCGATGCCGCAAGTTGCAGTGACTCTGAACTTGTGCCTATTTTTCGGTAATAACGCTTGGCAGGGAAAATAAATCAAGTTTTACATTTCCAACGACCTTGTTTGATGGTAACATGGGGAGAGGAGAGGACGGGGCAGAGGGAGGTGACCAATCGCATCTAAATTATTGCTGTCTAATTGGAGGTTTTTCACCAGATCGACAGAAACTCCAGATACAAACTTATGATTCTGATACTACGGAAAATCTTCTACACGCTGATACGCTTTTCGTGCATCCAGCGAATTATACGCACATAGAAATGAAGGTGCACGGCAGGAATGAGACCTAAAATTTTTCTTGGATGCTCCATCGTTATGAAGGGCAATTTCGAAAAACCACCGACGTGGGGCTGTAGTCTGAGTCTCAGCTTTCGTGCAGTTACTAATACTTCAATGAAAAGTACCTCTCCAAAAATGAGATCGGTTTTTCATTTTTATTTGAAGATTCACGAGGTTGGTATCTCCTTCCCAGTCGATTGCTCTTCTTTCCGGTCGATGGGTTTTGCGATTGCTTGTAGCTGACGTTTCGGCAAATACGCCTTCTTCGGAGCCTAAACGTATTATTCGTTCTAGCTTTATTTGTATGAGCACATACTGTGGGAAGAAAAAACAATTTGAAATTCCAAGGTACTGTAAGCGATAACTGGTTCAGGGAGAACCACTCACCTTACAATTCGATCCAGAGACTACCTATATTGTTAGCGCCATAATGACGTATGAACCCGCCCCCATGTCACTAGGTCAAATTTTGTATAGGTGTCAGCTGAGACCCATGCTAGAAAATCAATCTGAGATAAGGTGTCATGTGGTTAGTTGTGTTAAGGCACTCGCCCTTGTGTTCATTTGCGCGTTTTTGGAATTTTTCCAGAAAGCTTCAAGGGCCTTTTGCGCCGATGTTTTTGATTCGTGCGCTAGGATTTTGACCACCACCTCAAATCGTCATCGTTGTGCCTTTTTATCTTGTGTGTACCTCGAGGTCTACCTGGGTCTTTATTTGTTTTTCCATCTAGGCGTATTTTAATGTGGATGTAAATTGGTCTTCCTGTTTCGCCAATATATTCACCACCACATGTCTTACAAGAGATAACTTATATTAAACCTACGCCCATGCAATCACCGTCTTCAACGTTGGGACAAATAACGCATTCCTTTGTATTACATAGACGGTCATACAAGCGGTTTCGAACTAATTGACGACGCAGTGTTTTGGGAGGAATTTCTACAATTCCTACAGAATCTTCTAGACCGTCTTATCTTAGATTGATTTTCTAGCTTGGGTCTCAGCTAACACCTATCCATAATTTGACATAGTGACATGAGGGCCCGGTTCATACGTCACCCTGCGCTAACAACATAGGTAGTCCCTAGACTAGATTGCACGGTGAGTGGTTTCCCTGAATCAGTTTTTGCTTATCAGTATCATAGATTTGACATCAAAGTCATGAATAACGGCAGAACTCCAAAAACTGATAAATCGCTGCCAATTTCCTCAGAGCTGGTGGCCGCTGTATGCATTTTTCGCAAGACACATGACATCACACCTTTAGAAAGAAAAAGTCCGAGACCAGTGGTAGACTATAGCACTAGACCTATCTGCCCAAAATATGTCATATCCTTATCAGATTAAATCATTTTGAGCGGGTCTGTAAAAAAGCGGTCGATAGCAGAGGTATGGTTCATTCTAAAAGCCGCAAGCTTGACTGCCGGTCACTACAAAGTCAGGTAATACCATCATCCTACTTTGAGTGCTTAGTTTTTACTCGGCTTCGATTCCTTTAGAGGATTATGTCACCTCAAGGGATCGACGGAACCGAGGGAGGGTGCTACTGATGAGTCCCAATAGTACGAAAGAAGCGCCTATATAGCACTAGACCTATCGGCTCAAAATATGTCATATCCATACCAGTGGTAGACTTTGTGCACAATCATCTTGCCTAGACGGAATGACCGAAAAGTTCTTCGCTGCCAATTTCTAATATGATTGTTGAGTGAACTCTGGCGTGCTCTACAATCATTTCACGAAGATCATTCTCTTATACATGTCGAAGATTTCGTATAAGGCAAAACCAGTTCAGCAAGCAGAATTCTGAAAAGATCGAGTTGCATGGTCTACATCCAAACGGTGTCACGGACGGTCACTGAAGTCACATCAATCAAAGTGCTTTACTTTGACTGACGAGATCGCAAGATCGAAACACGTGTATCGGGCTCTATAAGTCAGCCAGCCCTCCTTGACAGACCACTGACATGCGTGGCTCAAAAAAAGGCTATACAGTCTTTTGATGCTGACGTCGGAGGTATAATGTATTTGACTGCTGGTGGATATCTGCTGCTTCCACGCTCCTTATTCTGCTGGTGTCTTGGGTTTGTCGATTTAGTAGCAGTGTCGACTGCTCCTTTTCTGGATCTTATTACAATTTCTGTAGCTGGCTGTCGTCTATAAAGCATTCTTTGAATGAGACGATATGATGGTACTATGATGACCGCTTGGCTTATAAACATTGAGAATTCCTAACGAGCGCTTTGAACCTCCCATATACCGAAGATGGCGCTGTTGTATCGGATCGTTGACTAACAATAAATAGGAGTATATTTAAAACATGTCTTTTCTGGCTGTGCACATTGGTGTTTCCACAGAGCGATTTCAGGTAGTGAGAATTATAAATTCTCCAAAACCTTTCCCGTGAGTTCACAGGATAGTTTTAGTCGGTTCGATGAAGGCTAAAAAAGTTTGAGAGATTTCATGAGCCTCATGCTCTGGTGCATTTAGCTGTAATTCTCTGCCCATGCTTTTTGTATGCTGAAAACCTGAAGGCTGAGGTGCATTCATGAATGAGCGCAGTCATAGAACAGCTAGTATGAGTGTGGTACGGAGGAGTCAGGAAACGCGTAAGATTGAAATTTTTAAGGAGAGTACGTTCTCTATGATCTTTCTTCTTCTTCTTGTGTTGGAGACAAGATATACGCGCCTGCCCAAGAAATCTGTTTAGACTCTTGTGCTACGAGCTGCGTTTTGTTGCTTGACAATAGCTTGATTATGCTGCAGATGCATGAGGGGATTTCCGACATCCTCGATGGGTGTATTTTCTAGGTTCTGTACAGTTGTTGGTGCTATGTTTGATTGTTTGCTCGTGAGTGTCGCACAAAAAGCGAATGTACTAAAATTCTCTTCCTTCTTCGCGGAAGCAGTGCTAACTTGAACACTTAACAAACGATACTGATCCCACTTGTCGTTCATTTCGTTATCGTCCTCCTGCATATGGCACTCCTCCTCTTCCTTCTTTGTATTCGTGAAAACATACTGTCGTTTTGATTCGTTGTGTTTGTAATAAGTTTTCGCTTTTTCCTCTATGTAAGTATCCGAGATATGTAGGAAGAAGAAGTGAGCCGGATGGGAGACAATCATGGGGCTTATCCCTCAATACATCCATCGTTGTTCGCATGCGATTAGAATGGATCGTTGGACCGTAGACTTCTTTTCATTGTTAGAACGTTCATGTGCAAGGTAAGAAGAACGTCCGTGTGCTCACGTCCAAAAATAAAAAAATCGCAAGCGACCCAGCGTTGACGTCTGAAAACGTTTTTCAAGTGTTCACAATTTCCAAGTCGCATTTGATCACATATCTCTTAACAACCCTCTAATTTAGCACTCTTATTAAACCCGTCTTATGACGGAAAGGTTGATTGATAGCTATATAGAAACTACGGTGCTTTGTAAAATACACGAGCCGGCGAAAATGAAATTTCAGGTTCTGTTGTGAGGCACACGAATGTAACATGATGGAATTACCGACCCATCAAGAAGAAGAAGCAAAGTGAATGTTTCAAAAGAGCGACCAACGTGACACTAAGCCGAACACTTCTTTACTTACATTCTCAGGCATTGTAAGTTTCACATGAAAGTGGGAAGTTTATGTAGCACCGTCAGTTTGAAGAAGTTTTCGATGATGTACAGACAAAAGAAAGTTTGCGATTGTGTTTGTTGTATAGTTCGTACAATAAAGTTTCACTGCATTTGCGTGAAGGCTACAAACTCTTCCGTGGTTTCTCTCTTTTCTGTAAATGTTTCAGGAAAATCTTAAGAAAGGCTTCCTTCAGAAATATCGATTGAAAATAATTATCGGCAACCTATGCAGTGGTCAATCTTTTTGAAATAATCCAATTCTAGACCCAAAACAGAGCTTCAAAGCACTATTGATAAATTCTGCAATGAAAGAAATGCGCAGAATTGCTTAATACGATTCCAATCTTTTGCCAATGGATAATAGCAAAACACGTTCTCCATAAACGAATCCAGAATTGAACATTTCCTTTAATGCGTAAGTCTCAGCCCATTTGTACGCAAACTAATGAGTAACCTAAGAAGTCACTTATATTGAATAAATTGACTAAATTTTTCCGACTAGAAAAGATGAATTTTACTTCCTCCTCTCAAATGATTATTCAAAAGCACCATTACTGCTACAGAGTCAAAAGCCTTTTATGAGTTTTTTAAAGGATCGCAGAAGCTGAACAAGCAACTCAGTTTTTCAGTAGTTGAGTGCCGTTTATTTGAATTGCTGAGCAACGAATAGTCTCGCTACAGTAATCTTCTTGTGCTTTCATCACCATACTGAACTAAGTTACAGAATTCCGATCACTGCTTTTGCAAAACCGTTTCTTTGAGGATCACGTGAACGAAGCTGTCTCACTACACTATCTCTTGTGGATTACTGTATACTATTCAGTTGACAGCCTTTATCACACGAGCATCGTTGTAATACTTTCAGAAATTTATGTCTTAGTAAAAGCTACGTTTTTCTCCCTACATGCGAACATCAATAATGAATGGAACTATGTGATTCGAAAGAATTAATCACTCCTTCTGATAGTACACTCTATAAAATGGATAGATGAAATTGTGGCAATTGATGTTTTTCAATTTTTCAGAAGACAAATGTTCTTTCAGTTATAGAGGTGAGCGACTAATTATTCTGTTCATTGGTAGAAGAAAAAGAAGCTACTCTGCATAAATTTGAAGATGAATCATGAGTCATAAATTTGTAGATTTTTTAAGAACAATGGCCTAAGCAAACATCGTTGTTGTTTTTGCAAATGCTGGCCAATGGTAATTCGACTTCCCTAGGATAGATGCCAAATGAAGAGCAAATATTTCCATCCGGAATGGTCTAAGGACCGTCCTACAACCTCTGTTATGCCGCTTCTCATGAACTAGTGTTATGTATGATCTAGTGAATCAATGAAAGTGGCTACAATACAAAATGGTATCGCAAGCCTAGTAACGTAAAACGTCTTGGTACATTACTTTTCTTCTCATCCCTCACATACTAGAAAAGCACATGTCCGAAATATGTATCGAACAGATGTAGGTGCTTGTACGGGATACATAAAAGAAGGGAATCACTAGACCGCGAAAAATAGCCATTTCTAATGGGTACAAAGAAGAATAACAACTAACTTTAGGACCAAAAGGAGCGAAAAGCCTCGCAGTGGGAACGACATTGGCGCCACACCTAAACAATAAAGTACCTCTTATACTACCTTTCATAACAGACGAAGTCAGTACCGCTATTAGAAAGTGTCTAAAAAAAAACAGTGGTCTAGAAGATTCTGTAGGAATTGTAGGAATTCTTCCTAAAACACTGCGTCGTCAATTAGTTTGAAACCGCTTGTATGACCGGCTATGTAATACAAAGGACTGCGTTATTTGTCCCAACGGTAGAGACGGTGATTGCATGAGCGTAGGTACAATATACCTTATCTCTTGTAAGACATGTGGGGGTGAATATATTGGCGAAACAGGCAGACCACTTCACATCCGCATTAAAGAGCACCTAGATGGGAAAACAAATCCAGGTAAACCCCTAGGTACACACAGGATTCAAAGACAACGATGACGACTTCGAGGTAGTGGTCAAAATCCTAGGGCACGAACCAAAAACATCGGCGCGAAAGACCTTGAAGCTTTTCTGGATAAATTCCAGAAACCCTCAAATGAACAAAAGGGAGAGTGCCTTAACATAACCAACCACATGGCACCTTGTCTCAGATTGATTTTCTAGCATGGGTCTCAGCTGACACCTATACATAATTTGACCTAGTGACATGGGGCGGGTTCATACGTCACCCTGGCGCTAACAATATAGGTAGTCCCTGGATCAGATAGTTAGGTGAGTGGTTCTCCCTGAATCATTTATCGCTTACAATACCTTGGATTTTCAAATTCTTTTTTTTTCTTCCCACAGTGTATAGTCATATAAATAAAGCTACAACGAATGATACGTTCAGGCTCGGAAGAAGGCGTATTTGCCGAAACGTCAGCCACAAGCAATCGCGAAACCCATCGACCGGAAAGAAGAGCAATCGATTAGGAAAAGATACCAACCTTGTGAAGCTTTGAATACAGATTAGTTTTCTAAGCTTTTCTTCTCATTTTTAAAGTTTTTATATTATTAACATGCCGAGGTTTCAAGAAAGTCGGTCTTTCGGGTTTTTCATCTGCTCTTTTACAATCAGATAGACCGGAGAAGGTCAAAATTCCTCAGACAACAAAGACTTTTATTTTTATCACTTCAAGTGTCTTCCATGGAACATGGGCCAGCTGGCCTATTTTGCGCCAACGCTTTTCTTTTACAATATCAGTAACTTAATTCACAGCGGTTATGAGTAAAATCTTCATTGGAAGCAAATTTGTTTCTGCTCCAAAATGGTGCTACGTATATCGCATTTCAAATGTTCATTTCCAGTCTTTTGTGTTTTATCCCTGTGATTACTATTCATCTAAATTCTTTATACTCTCAGTTGAGACAGAGCTGATAGCAATTTGTGGAATCATAAGCGGAGACAAATGCTTTAGTGATTTTCTACTAATGAATTAAGTAGTTCCATTTATATAATTCAGTCAATGTAACCGTTCGATAAACATGAGATAAATATTACGTATTCCAGTGTACATCATACATTACTTTTTTCCTTCGGACTCGTGAAGGTGCAGAGGACCAGCTTTTTGAGAGAGTCGTGCGAAAGTTTGCTTTCGAGAAGAAATATCAAAAGAAAAAATCTTTGGGGCTGAAAATTAGATAATTTGGCTGTTCAGTCGTGTGTGGACACTATCTTGTCTATGCCACACGAAATGCATTGAGGACAGTACTAAATACAGGTGTTCCACATTTTAACGATCAATGTAATCTACTTTATTACTCTGAGTAAAAGAGTGCAGAAAAGTTCTGATAATTTTTTTTGGATATTTGTAGACAGCAAACACAACGAATGTTGTGTACCTCTTTCATATACAAATCACTAGCTTGTGCGAACCAACCAGATATTTTCATATATTCTGCTTTCAAAAGTTCTATGTTTATACCTCGAAAAGAGTGAACTTTCAATGCATTTTAGATACGGTTTTCGTGATTACTGGACTTCTTACACTCTATGAAAAGTTTTTTTCCAGCGAAAAAGGTAATTTCTTTATTTGCCGCCGTTCAACGGAAATAACTAAAGCTTCCTAAGCAATAACACACTGTTCCTGCTTTAAAGTGGTGTTACAGGAGATCGTATTCCGCTTTTAATTTTATATCTCTTATTGATTACATATTAATAATCCTAGCCATTTGATTTCTTTATACCCAGAGCTGAGTTAAAATAGTATCATGTTAACAGCGGAGACAAATTTTATCAGTGATTTTCTCTTCGTAATTGCATTTTGACACATTTCGCTCTGCGCATTTTTTCGTTCGATTTAAGCGCGATATATTTTTTAATTTGTTTCAGTCCATTTTTCTTGGGAGCCAGAAAAAGGCGCGGTGAACTGGTTTCATGAGAAAATCGCTCTATTTTTCGTTCCCACAAAATTGAATTTTGAATCGAAGAATGCTCTGGACCAGGAATGTTGGCCTGCATCAAAGGCCTCTCATTAGACAAGCGGTAGCTCTACATGAAGATCACAATTTGCAACTTTTTTCGCCAGGCATTTGTCACAGCGTTCATGCGAAATATCTTTGCGGCAAAGCAGATTTGCCTTGATAATGCAGTAACATTTAAGCTATGATTACTTGATTATTTGAGATTTAAACACAGATCCTTTCTTGATGCTTTCTACGCTTCTTAGTCCTTGTATAGGTAAAGTCATCAGTCCGAATTCATCACATCGTACACTTCGATTCAATTCACTATATTACTGTGGCTATTCAACAAGCATGTGAATTGTGAGTTTATTGCAGTGATAAAGCTACAATGCGGTATCCAACAAGAAAAAACAGTTTTAGGCACATTGCAGTTCAGTTGACAGTCGCAAATGCCGAGGAAAAGTGCGATCCAAATGGACCCCATGCCAGCATTCGAATCGCTCTGTTCACCACACTTTGCCACATCGCTTGCGGCCAATTCGCCATGATGATGTTTGTGGTCTGCATAATTATTTTCTTACGGAATAAGTTCAAAAAACAAAGCAAATCTAACCGAGAGAGTTCCTGATATTGTTAAGTGATCGCTGGGACGCTTGTTACTGTCACCTTGTCCTGCTGTGTTGCAGTACACTTCTCCCCCGCCGGAGCAATAGTAGTACAAATTCCCGTCACAGTGTTGCCGACGACTAAGCAGAATTCCTTATTATTTTCATCACCTGCAATAAACTATGAGTCTCAAAAGTCACATTTCTTCGCTCAGAATAAAACTGAAACCTGAAAACAAATTCATACACCGATTTTCTTCTATATCTCAAAACCCTTCCAATCACTACCTATTGCATTGAATACTGTGTCTTTTTTGAGAGTGGGATTGAAAACCCGTGAAAAAAACCTCACTTCAAAGAATTTGAATCCATTGCAACTTAAAGTTAGTATTCCTCTGTACTCTAGGGCATTATAATTTGTTTCATATACTTTCGTTTGAAGAAGAATGAACATTTCTGTTGTCTAAGCTTATCATACCCTTTCTGCGTGCAATCATTCGAATACTTGTTTATCATTGAGGACCCACGTGTCTCCTCTGGGCTAGCAACCAGTTGGCATTTCAATGGTTGGTAGGTGGTCTTAACACTAAGTTGACCCAAAATGGTGGCGATTACAGCATCGGGTAGCAGTGCATTACGACCTTGACTTTCAAGAACGTCAAAGACCTGAAAAACGAATTTTTCACTTTTTTGATTGAATTAATTTGAAGAGTCTTCAGTTAGATTATGTGAAAATCGGTGAGTCATGTCAAAAGGATGACGAAATGTCACAATAGTGGAGCTAACTAACCACGCTTTCGAAATTCGCGATGGAAACTTGAAATCTAAAAGTTGTCAACTTACTGTTTGCATCACAAGACGTTCTACAAACGCCTTAGCTTCGGCCTCACTGGTTGCAATGCCAGGCACTCTCGCAAAAACATTGGGCTCTTCCGTGTAAACCATGGCTACAGGCAAAGTGAAGCCGGTGACGGTAAAAGTAACAGTCCTAGCTGCAATAAAATTTTGTCGTTCTTGTAGTATAATCAAAAGTGGATGTACTAGGTTCAATGATTTTGAGGCTTACTTTTTCTATGAAATTAGAAATCTCCCATCAAAAGACTTTGGTTGAAATAACATTTGCGGTACTGGTATTCATTTTGATTAACGTTCATAAATTACCGTCTAAGATCAAAGACTCCGTAGTACTATAGTAATCTCCTATTCATTACCTTGACCTGCAGGCATCACTCCACATCCAAACACTGTGCGGATTGCGGCTAGTAGAAAAACCATTGTGAAACCGATCGGATATTTTGTCACGTTGTGAAAATTTTCATTTCAGTCTCCGAAAAATCTAAGCAAGTATTACAGACCATGCCTTTACATTCGTCTTTTTTAAAGACATCGTTCAAACAATATAAAATCTGATAGTATATTTTGAGCTTATTATTAGGTCTGTTATGGCACTTATACAGAGTTTCGTCATTGCGGCTTGTCAGGAACACGGTGCCTTTCGGTTCAGTAATTTCCTTCTAGGAAATTACATTGCATAAACGCCACAACAGACTCATGATGGGCTCATGATATGATACGAACTAAATCTTTTTGCAGCATGTTTGATAACAGATACTGATGGTTACGAGCACAGGGGAAGCGGTTATTGAAATGAAGTGTATGACAAATAATGAATTGCAGTGAGATCCGTGAACAAGACCAGTGAAATAGAGATTTAGTGAGTGCGTCGTTCGCCAAGAACCACGGCTTAAATATGGTTCCGCCTCATTGGTGATGCTGCCACATTTTCCGCACTTCCACAAAAGTAAATAATTCGCAAGCAGCCTAGCGCTGACGTCTGAAACGTTTTTTATAATGGTTTCAAAATTTCGAAATCGCATTTGATCACATATCTGTTATCAACCTTATAATTTAGCACTCTTATTGAACCCATCTTATGACGCCGAGGTCGATTGATAGCTACATAGGAGCTACGGTGCTTCTTAGTAAAATACACGAACAGGCGAGAAATGAAACGGGTACAGCATATCACAGAATGCAAGGAGAAAATGAGGAACCGCATCAGGATTATCCATTGTAAAGCAACCGCATTTAAGTTTCAGGTTCTGCTGTGAGGCATACGAATGCAACATGATGGAATTGCCGACCTATCAGGAAGGAGAAGCAAAGTGAATGTTTTGAAAGTACGACTAACGTAACACTAAGCTGAACACTTCTTTACATACATTCTCAGACGTTCTAAGTTCCACATGAAGGTGGGAAGTTTATGCAGCACCGTCAGTTTGAAGATGTTTTCGATGATGTACAAACAAAAGAAAGTTTGCGATTATGTTTGTTGTGTAGTTCGTATAATAAAGTTTCATAATATTTGCGTGAAGGCTACAAACTCTTACGTGGTTTCTCTCTTTTCTATAAATGTTTCACTCTAGAAAGGCTTTCTTCAGAAATATCGACCAAAAAGAATTACCGGCAACCTACGCAGTGGTCAATTTTTTGAATTAATCCAATTCTAGGCCTTAAACAGAGCTTCAAAGCACTATTGATAAATTCTGCAATGAAAGAAGTGCACAGAGCTGCTTAATGCGACTCCAATCTTCTGCCAATGGATAATAGCAAAACTCGTTCTTCACTTCATGAATTGATGTGCAGTATGCGATAGCTTGAACAGCTAATTTTTGAGAACCCTTTACTGGTGAAGCACCTCAAACGAATCGAGAACTAAACATTTCCTTCATTGCGTAAGTCTCAGCTCATTTGTACGCAAAGTAATAGGTAACCCGAGAATTCACTTAAATTGACTAAATTGACTAAATTTTTCCGACTAGGAAAAATGAATCTTACTTCCTCCTCTCTATTGACCATTCAAAAGCACCATTACTGCTGCAGAGTCAAAAGCGTTTCATGAGTTTTTTGAAGGATCGCAGAAGCTGAACAACCAGTTCAGTTTTTCAGTCGTTGAGTGCCGTTTATTTGACTTGCTGAGCAACGAACAGTTTCGCCACAGTAATCTTCTTGTGCTTTCATTAGGATATGAACTAAGTCACAGAATTCCAATCACTGCTTTTTAAAACCATTTCCTCCAAGATCACGTGAAGGAAGCTGTCTCTACACTAACTTGTGTGTATTACTGTGTAGTATTCAGTTGATAATCTTTATCACACAAACGTTTTTGTAATACTTTCAGAAATTTATGTCTTAGTAAGAGGTACGTTTTCATCTTACATGCGAACATTGATACTAAATGGAACTATGTGATTCAAGAGAATTAACTACTCTTCTGATAATACACTCTACAAAATTGATAGATCAAATTGTGGCAATTGATGTTTTCCAATTTTTCAAAACACAAACGTTATTTCAGTTATAGAGGTGAGCGGCTACTTACTCTGTTCATCTGGTAGAAGAAAAAGAAGCTACTTTGCATAAAGTTACCGATGAATCCTTAGTCTTCTGAAAACGCTGGCCTAAGCAAGCACCGTTGCTGTTTTCGTAAACGCTGGCCAGTTCTTATCCAACTATTATAGGATGGATTGCCATATGAAGAGCAAATATTTACATCTGGATTGGCCTAAGGGCCGTCCTACAACCTCTGCTAAGCCGCTTCTCCCAAGCCAGTGTCGTGCATGAGACGTTGGAGCTAAGGCGCTGCTTACTGTGCCTTGCCTTCCTCGATTGGTCTTGATACGATGTAGTGAAGAGAACAACAGCTGTTGACCTTAAAATCGGAACGTCGCAACCTTGAACAAAGCGAAACTACTTCGAAATTCCATAACAAAAATTTGTAACAAACCTGTGTAGCTTATCAATGAAGGGCAGTGTTGATTATCCATACTGAGGTTTAGAAAAGGCGGATAGGAACAATGTTTGCTATCAAACACAGAAAATGCTCTGAAGAGATCATGGTGTCCGTAGTACGATAATTATGGCCCTTCAATAGAATTTTTTAGTCTCTTGTGCCTTTTAGAGCCCTTTTTCTTGGCTCTGTGTATCAAACAACATAGTGACGACCTCAAGAAACTTATTCTCCAAGCCATCAGGCGAAACTGATTGCCAGAGAAATTTTGGATCCATTATGACTCCGAGATTGTGCCGTGCTTAAGTTGGCCATGGTCTTGTCCAGATATTCAAGATGGTGTACGCTTACTTAAAAATGACTTTTCAATGGTATTCCAACAACTTCAACATTGGAGCGTATGAGTGTGAATTGCATCATGTTTTGTAGCGCGTCAATCTCTGTATCCTTTATAACGGATTGCACTAGTAAGAAATCAACTTCTAAAGAAGGTTTTGATCTGTAGGATGGCGTTATACGTCATAGAAAGCAACGATTCTCTCAAATAAATTATGATGTCAAAAATTCCTCTATTTGGAAAGAAAAGTGATATGTTTTTAGCTCATGAATAGCGAATTGAAAGCATAGTTAACACTGTTTAATCATCAGTTGAGTCTATAACGAACGGTGTATATAGCTGAATAAGCATCCCGTCCCTTTCAACTGAATTACTGAGCGACGAACAGTTTTGTCACATCACTCTACTTCCGCTTTATGCGATACTGTGGTTAGTTAGAGAATTTATGCTGATAAAGAAAATTCACCACTGTTGTCTCCTTATGATCAAAGTAATTAGTATTTTCCAAACAGTTCCTATTCCAGGAGCAGAAACAACATCACACCCATCTTACTAATAAAAGTAGATATTCCTCTTGATTAAATGCACAATATTGAATCCACTATCATTTGACTTTGCGGTGCCTATCCAGTATTCCTGAGATTGTAGAACTAACACGAGATTACTATATGAATATGTTTGGCCAGCAGACTAGCACCTTCATTATTTTCAGAGCCATCGAGGTGCCCACAAACATCCTCCGCTGTTGCATAGGTGTCCATAGACGAGTATCAGTACGGAAGTGAAGCACTTTCCGAACAAACTGTCCTCACTTACCAGTGCACATTTGTACAGAGGTAAGCTTTGCATAGTTTGTTTGCATAAAAGCAATTTTTATCTAATTCGAACTGACTGAGTGCATCAGAGTGTAGTAGAATCGCACTTTTCTAATCGACCGATGATCTTGCTTCGCCGATCGATTAGTATTCTTTCTATAACCCTAATAGCATTAATAATTCACTTCTGTTATTCTCCAAGACTTATCCTGTTTAGCAAACGAAGTTGGTTATAGTAGTAGCAGTAACACTTTGATGATTAAACTCTTCTATCACGTAGTCTCTTCAAAGCTCTAAACGTATTTGTATTAGACCATCCGCACGACTCGGTAAAATACCATGCCTTTTTGTACCGCTTAGGCTCGGTTGCAACAACAAACGGAGAAAAGCCGTGTGTTTTGCGTGGAAGCAACGACCGTTATGCTTCTGTGCCCTATGTGTACTTAGGTGTACTTTCTCAGACATGGATTCACCATCTAGGTGCTCTTCTGTACGAACACAGAAAGGTCTACACGTCTCAATAACCTATTCTTTCCTGCGTGCCTTACATCATATTGAATATGTTGTGCATAAACTCATACGATTTCACTCTCTTTCGTTAGGGTAAATTATATAGCATTCTTAAGTTGTAAAAAATCAAAACATCTTTTCAACTTCTGTCTCCAGGTTTGATAGTAGTCTGTATTGAGGAATTGTGTTGGGTGACGTTAATCCATTCTCTAATAGTGCTCCATTGTGTTCGAATCGAGCGCATGTGACGACATTGAAAATTCACAATTCAAGAGGAAGTGACTGCCATGAAAACTCACTGGTAATTATTCTTGTGTTGAAGAAGGTGTTTCCACTAAGAAGTTCAAAAATAACATCTGCAAAACCTATGTAAACTTTTGAATTAAGCAAGACATTGGCAATCCATGCCGACTTAATAAAAGTTGGATACGAAGGAATTGTTGTTTTGAAAAAAAAGCTTATGTCACGTGAAGTGTCACATTAGCAGTAGGAGCAGGCTTCGAAGGATTTATGATCATCAATCAGTGGAGTACTTCTCTAGAAAGAATGCACATTCCTGACCCTGACCCTAACCCTTCATTTCTTTCACCCATTATATTTGATCAACATTTGTCGGTACAATAATCAACAAACATACAGTCTGTAACATTCAACAACAAATATCCTCAAAAATCATCTTTGAAGCAATCATATGCTAATGGTATGTGTGTCCTAACTGGAATACTCGGTCCCTATCCGATTTTCTGGATGCAGGCTGTGTTACCTGTTGTCGCACACATTTTTACCTGGTCTATACGCAATCTTAAAATTCCTGTTTGTGAGTTCTAGCAGCAGGATTATCTGGAACAGCTTGCCTCCTTAATCGCTAATGTATAAAACGAATTTGAAAATATGTTGAAAGAAACACAATGTGGACACTACGCATAGGAGTCACTGATGGGTGGACGATGACTGGATTGTTGTCTCCCACGAGTGGATGGAACAGGCCACTGAGCTGCTGGATGTGAGAGGTAGCATGTCGTTTGCCTCTGGTATTATTTTTACGGCATGGTGGTTGATTCACTTCGGTTAGGCGGCGGGAATTGGAAAAACGATCCCTTTCGCTGGACAAGAACTTTCCTCAAGAGTGTTAATATACATTCGAAATCTTATTTCTCTGGAGACTGCGCTGCATGCTTCTTTTGAAAGAAGACCTTTTGAAGCGCTGTAGCATCCGAAATAAAATTATGTTTTGCACCGGCCACGTGCAAATAGCCCCTCCTGCTATTCTTTCCCATCCAGAGATCAGTCGAATAACAATGACCGCCTATGTAATCCCAATCCTTGCCACGCTGCAGTATTAATCTTTTCAGAAATTAAACACTGAATTGCACCGATACTTACGTCATCGAATGGATACGCGTAATTCCACGTACCTGTTATGTTCTGCGAGAAAACACGTGTGGGAGACATGAGTCTTTTCTATTATAAGAGCTTCAGAAAAGGTTACTTAAGAAGACGACTAAATAGTGCAGTAGCCAGTGACTGAAGTTTTCGAATGTTTACTCAGAGTGCAATCGAATGTTTTTGTTAACAAAAGAAGCCGTTTTTCCATCTTTTCCTTGATAACAGAAAAGAGCAGTCGTTTGTTATTTGCCTCCGACAATTCCCTAAATATACATGAGTTTATTCCGGTTATTTAGCAGGGAATGGAGTAACACTTTCTTCTGCTCGAGAAGAACTTTTCATGAGAGTGTTAGTATCCATTCGAAGGCTTAATTTCTGGATACTGCGCTACCTGCTTCTTCTTTTAGGAAGCCCTCTATAACTCTGTATTATTCAGAATAATATTCCGTCTTACGCTGATTGCGTGCTGTTACTTTACTAAAAGCACGAAAAGCGTACGAGCGTATAGAGGAAATCTTGTAGTATCAGAGACATACGAGCTTCTCTGGAAGAGGAAGAAGAAATTTCAATTGAATAACAAAATTGCACTTCATATGTGAGCCGCCTTAGTGCCATCGATCGCCGAGTTAAAACTGTGGGCCAGCCCGTCCTAACCCCCTTCACCAGCTCTTTGATTAGCCAAAGAACAAAATCAATCTTATCTTCCCTGCTACAATGCAACGAACGGGCATTCCAGGTGTTAAGCTCAGCAGCGCCAAAATTTTGCTATCGATTGAATCTCATCGTTCTAGGAAACAGCTCCATTCTGCGAGACTTACCCGGGTGTCAAACACAGTTGTTCTCTTTTTGTTACAGCGCTAAGAAACGACTTGTTCAAGGATGTTTGCGTAGCGCAGTGGCCACAGATAATTTCCGAATAACTAAATAGAGTGTGATGGAAAGTCTTTGTCAGCAAAAAGAGCTCGTTTTTTCATTTGTTTTCAAATAACAATAAAGAACCGTTGTATGTCGTTTGCCTCTGGAATACCTTCAATGGACGGTGGATGTATAACGGCTATCCGGCAAGGATGATAGAAACAAACCTTTTCGCTGGACAAAACTTTTTAAAAAGGTATTAGTAATCATTTTATCGCTTAAATGCCTGGTTGCTGCTTTACGTGCTCCTTTTTTCAGAGGATCCTTTTATAGCGCCATAGCGTTCAAGATAAAATTGTATTCCACGCGCACTGCACGCTTCTATAGTTGTCACTCTTACATTTTAAGGGGGAAACACTATCCTCGAACCGCTAGAGATCAGTCGATAGTTTAGATGTCAAATAACTCAACGATATGTTTGCTTTTACGACAGATGTTCACAGCGTTGTAGCAGAAGAACAGTTTTGTGCTCCAAACAGGCACATTTCTCGCAAGAGAGAACTTTTTCCTTAAATTATGAGTAACCATTCGAGAGCGTAAGTTCCAACGATTTCGATGATTTGCTTATTTTTAAAAAGAACGATTTCAGTGCGGTAGGAAAAACAGGACTGAGCTTTTGATACGGCGCGCATTCGCTTGTCGGCTAGTTTGTGTGCTGGTGTTGCTGGAGTGGATCGTTGTTGACCGCGCTGGCACGGCTCACACTTAGAGTGCAGTTTCGTTATCTGATTAAGATTCTCCTTCCACACTGAAGAAAGTTCAAATGAAACGTATGACTCTGATAGTTGAGGATTTTTCCTACATTCAGATACACATGCCTACAGCGATTTATATGTGTGATATAATCAGAGATCGTGACGGGTGTGAGAGAAAATTATGTTTTGAATACCATAGCGACATGAAAGGGCCTTTTTAGAAAACAAACACAAGACGCAGTAGTCCAAAATTCAAGCTTTTGGATAGTCACTAACACCCTCATGAAAAGTTTTTGACCAGCGAAAGGGATTGATTCTTAGTTCACTACCGGATGAGCGAAGTGATACGTACGGTGCTTCCTCAAATTCCAGCGAATTGCTTGATTCAAATCTTGGACGAAGAGATGTGCGAAACGCACGTGAGGAATTACAGAAAGTGAATAATCGGCATGCAGGCCAGCATAATATACCCGCGACGAGCATCACTAGCCACTCGCGCAATGTTTATTGCTCAAACACGTTATGATAATATAACGCTGTCTATAGGAATGTTTACAGCCTCTCAGGCGTTGCTACGTCAGAAACATACGTACGTTTCAACGGTGTCGTCCGCTTCATCAGTGGCCCACGCCCCGCAATGAATTCTACTTAATAGCAGGGATGGGGAGACGTTATTCTTGTTGATAGCAAACGATATGTATTATCACGATCTTTTCGATAACTAACTACTTGACGATCTATATATTTGCGTTATGGCTGGAAGGTGAATTATTGTTGACATAGGTGACAAAACATGAATAAGATAGAAGTATAAATAAGCATATACATATATATATATTTATATATTTATATATTTTATATATATATATATATTCATATTTATAAGTACTGTTGTATCATGCAGGCGCCAATTCGGCCACTTGTAAAGAACGCGTTTCTTGGTCCTTTTCAATTTTCAGATAATTCTTCGATAGCACAAATCAAAAGAATTTGAATAACATATTCCTTCTCCAAAAAGCCTGCCTGTTTCTCTGAGAGAGCAAAAATAATATTTTGTTTTACAATGAAAGATTTCTTGCTGACCAATGCTTTTCCTTCGGACATTCAGTAGTCAGCCGATAGATCAATTCTTGGGAATTCCAAAGATTTATTTGTTTCTTAGAATGGACAGCGCACTACGCTGTAACAGCTAAGAGAACATTGGATTTCACAAGACTGGACCACTATTTTTATTCGCTCCTTATTTTGATACCTTGGAAAAGACGTACTTTCTTATCGTTTTTAATGCTCAAAAAAACCATTCGATAGCTTAGATCACAAGAATTTTGATGATGTATGTTGTTTTCAGAATAACCTTTCTCATTGTGCTGAAAGAGTAAAAATCATTTATGTTCATTCAAAGATTTCTTGCTCACCAAAGCAATTCCTTTGGTGTTTTTGTAATTAGTGTGACAGTGAGAACTCCAATGATTATTTGGTTTGATTATCGACCTTGTATCACGCTGTAAAAGCAAAAAGAATATTGGGCTTTGCTAAACTGAAAAAAGCACCGAGTGCGAAACCCAAGTTTCTTCTCTTTCTTATGAAGCACTAATAAGTGTTCAAGAAACCAAAAACATTATTGGATTTGTTGTGATTCGATCTATCGTTTTTTTTCTCGAAACCATAAGAGGCAGGTGTTCTGGTAAGCGAGAAATTTTTCAATGAGAGCAAAATATTATTTACGCTTAATAGCAAGGTCCTTTTGAAAGTAGAATATTCCATCCAAAATCTTTTAATTTAAGCTATCGAATGATCGTTCAAGCACTAGAAACGATCAAAAAATACGTTTCTCCCCAATGGATCAAAGTTAAGAAAGGATAGTTGAAGTGGTCTATTTTCTGCAAAACTCAACCTTCTTTTGGCTGTTACAGCATAATTCCATGTCCAACATAAAAACCAAATAAATCATTGGAATTCTCAAGACTTGTTCTATCAATTGGTTAATGAAACTCTGAGAAAAGAACTTTGGTCAGCGAGAAATCCTTTAATGAGGAATAAAATACTATTTTTGCTCTTTCAGTGCAATGATAGAGCCTTTTGAAGACGGAATACATCCTCTAAATGCTTTCGATTTGTGCTATCCAATAACTATTTGATCGTTTAAGAAGACCAAGAAATACGTTTTTTTTTACATGGGGTCGAATTGGCGCCTCCATAATAGAACAGTACTTATTTATATATGGTATCAGAAAAATGTCTAATATTGTCTTCATATTTAAGTGTTTTTTTAGGCTGCACATAAAAATCCAATCCACCCTAATAGCATATTTGAGCGTCTCATGCGGTCTGCTATGGCACTCCCAGTGCTAGACGCAGAGTTCGGTCTTGTGACCTCATCAGTACCACGGCACTTTTGATTTAACGTATCCCCTGTATTACCCCTGC